>JAZKJV010008499.1:0-600000 GCA_037367405.1 Ottelia alismoides
TCATGGAAGCATGAGGATCGCACCATATGTGATCGGGATCGAATAGTCGCACTAGTCGCACTAAACGAAATTTGATCCCAATATCTCAAGAGTGAGTTCATGTCTTTTGGTTCAGTAAATGAACCTGTATGATCCCTTTGAGAGATCGTATTACTCATATGCCCTTGTATGCACACTAATGTGCTGATGTATAGACGTTGATTAGGCGATCAACCTATCGGTCCGCCAAATGTACATACTCAGTCATATAGTAACACAACTGTCAAAGTATGCGTGCCTCTTTCATGACATCATATGACATAGGTCTTTGGTTATCTCAATCTCGTCAAGTCAACCCATTGACCTAACTTATCTATTACCTCCAAATCTATATTCTGATGTAGAGGACCTGCATCAAGAGGTCAGTCAGATATCAACCTTTAGATAAAGGATTGCCATCTTCTTCTCAGGTTGAAGATCCTCTCTTAACAATCATTTGACGGTGCAAGATGAGTCTTCAATCTAACTATTTAGATATTCATTCAAGAACCAACCTCAATGATTCAACATTTTAATCAACATTTGTATGATCATTAAGATGGCCAAAGTACATAACCCTAATTATACTAAGGGACCTATTACGCAAATTAATTATTCTTCATTTCCAATCAGGGAATGATATTTGCAATAACAATTATTGCATATAGGCTCATTGTGGTCTAGAACTTCTAACAATCTCACACTAGCCCAAAGAGTCATTAATGGGCTAATATTTAAACCCACACTCATGTACTAATCACAAGCCATTCAGAAAAATGGCTAGGTAAGCAGACTAGTCAATTTGTTTCCCAGAGACTACGCCAAGTACTTTTACGGTTCTTGCATATCTCCTAGTAACAATGCTCACTTCCAATGTGAATGTTGCATCTTATGCAACCAATACTCAATTTTAAGGAAGTTATAGTGTCTCTTACACTACAACTTAATAATTTTTATAACCGATATATAAATTGTCCTATCCTTATCAGAATACCCTTATTCCCGGAGATCTCTATCTCTTGAGACTGAGACCTAGTCTTAAGGAATATGCAATTAAGATCTTTTAGATCACTATCTATAAAGCTTGAAGATAAGACTTTGAGATCACTATCTCAAAAGCCTTGTCCTCTTTGAAGTTATTTTTGTTAATGCAATTAAATGTTTTATTTCTATAGTAGGATAAGTAACAATTTACTACTCCCACTACATGGTAGACATCTGACTTTGGTATACATCTAGCATACATAGAGCTTCGTATAGCTCATGCACTAAGGCATGTAGCATTGGTATTCATATACTCAACTCTTTGAGGTGCTATCTCTTAGATAGGTTATGAATATGCATTACATTATCTTTATTCATTTTTTAGCTTAAAATCACTTATAAAACAAATGTATATATTGATAAATCCATATTCTTACTAATCTGCATCTGCATGTAAATATTGTACATATATTATTATTTTATCCTACAATAAATAAATAAATAAATAAATAATAAAAATATTGTATATATAACTAATATATGCTGACCCAAACCCCAAGAAAAGGTCAAGACTTGACCTCATCAATCAAGAATAATGTAGGGAGAGATAAGGTCTTTAATCAGAAAATCAAAAAAAAATCTTTGTACATACTTTTGCTGTGTATATTTGTAAAACAACCTGCACTATTTTATTTGTACATAAATTGACCTAAAATTAAATAATTTTCAAAACAAAAGTTTTAAACAAAAATGTTTTCCAAATAATAAAAATAATTGCAAAAAATTGTTACAAAATAAAAGCAACCACATCCAGAAAAAGCCATAAAGAGATAATTGAAAATGAATTACGGTTTTGCATGAACTCGAATTGAATCAAACTCACTTCCATAGTATTCTAAATTAAATTATCTTTAAAATGTCAGTGGTTTCATAATTTTTGGAGTTACGGTTGAAAGACGGTTTTCTAAGATGCGTCTTGTAATTTTGCCATTTATTTATTGTATATATTTATCCATATTTATTTTTATACATGTTGTATTTGTAAATAATTGTAAATATTTTTAATAATTATTTAAAATAAAAATTAAAATAATTTTTTATTAAAACAAAAAATGCACTAATATCGTTATTTAACTGTGTATAATGTGTCATCTGTATATAGTATATGTATATAAGTAATTTCCTTAAATCACCTTAAAAAATTAATAAATAACATTCATTATTTAATGTCACTACCACAATAACATTTACCTACACAACAAAATGGCGTCGTTGCTAGGGAGGCACAGCTAGGGTAGTTAGGTTTCTCTTTTGACCTGTTATTCTTGATTGTAAATTTTTGTCTATAATTTTCGACATTTAATTCATTGTCCATATTCACACTATTTATTTCATTATTTTTCTCATATTTTTATAATTATGTTTCTTACCCATTTTTCATTTCCTCTTTCTTCTGAGGGCCCGATGAGCTAGAGCGGCTTTTTTAGGAGCGCCAATGCACTCTAGTGAAGAAGAGGCGGCTTAAATCTTCATCGAGCCACAGGATAGCGTGGGAGGAGGAAAAGAATATTTGAAGGAGACCAAGCATCTAAAATTTTGTATAGACTCTCTTTATATAATTCTAGCATTAGAACACTTGTAAAAGGACATTTGTTTGTTGTGGGGTCTATTTTGTCAAGTACCGGTGCACTTGGGGGACCACACTGATTTATTTTTCAATGTCTTATTTTACCTTTGTTTCATGCGGAATTTGTGAGCCACCTATTGATCGCCTTAATTATTTGGTTGAGCTCAGAAGAAATAAGTTTCAAACATCCTAATAGAATATTTGTTCCTATAGATCATGTTCGACTTAGTCAAATAAAAACTTAACCTAATTAGATTAGAAACCATGCGCCATGAGAAGTCACACACATCGCTAGAAAGACCCGTTGTGGTGGTGATGAAATGCAGATTCATCACCCCCTATGCTTTACCTTTGTTAGTCTCTTAGCAAACACTTATTTTAAATATGTTAATAAAAGAAAAAGAAAGGAAAAATAAAGAAATTATGACAATTTGAGTATTAAACTTATCTTCATAAAATTGTAGTATGGAGGTCTGTCAAAACTATGGATTATTAGTGCGGCGGAACCTTAATGGGAAATGCGTTTAAAACCTATTATCATTCAAGTTCCACATGAATGTTATTCAAATCACCTCACCAATCAGGAAAGAACAAGTATACATATACAAATTCTTATGACTCTGAATCTTTACTTGTGCGGTGTAAGTGAAATATAGTTCCCTATCTCAAAAGTGCAAAAAACAACCTCTCTCAAGAAGAAAACTCTAGTCCCATGGTCTAGCAATTCTTTCCTCGAGGAGTGGGGATATTCCCTTCTAATTTCATGTTCAACAAGCTAAAGAAGAGAATGTGGAGAAAAGAATGGATGGTAACTAGTGTAGCTACCTATCCTTGGATGCATGACAAGCGTAGTTAAGTCATCTGCTGCAAGCTTACAAAAATTGGACTTTGAAGCTCTTTTTTTTAACTTATATATACACTCCGGCGGGCATTTTACTTTTCAATAAGGCTTGTTCACTTTTGGATATTCTGCATTTTTTTCTTTTTTTTAAAATATATATACAAGGTGCAACATGTACATAAGGAGTTTTTCCTCTTGAGTCAGTAGATTGTCCCTCTTTTGAAGCATTATTGCAACCCCACAACATCATGTCTTTAGACCTCAATACTACTAGATCAGGTTGAGATGCACTACCCTCTCTAGTGGAAGATGGATATTCCCACTAATTGTTACATACTCGTGTGCTACTCCAAGACAAAAGATTCTACCTTCTTACTACCTCCTTCATGAAGAGCTACGTGTAGAGTGTTAGTCCAAGATAAGCCCTGGTCCAAGATAATTCATGCATTGTTAAATATTGTACTTAGACTACTCAAGACAACATGTGAACATAGTCTTATGGACTCGAAGGATTAAGTCACGAGGACCTAAAAAGTCTTTAAATCCAGTTCTTATAAGATCCCTCTGAAATCAAGTGAATTAAGGTCCACCTAGGCTCCATTCTTCAATTTTATTCTAGACTTAGTTTAAATGTCAGTATTATCCAAAAAAATGCACATGAAAACACAAGAAAATATGTACAAAGAAAAGAAATCAAAATCTTCTTTCTTTTTGGAAACAATTTTCTAATTTTGAACTTTTTATGCATATTTGAAGAAAAAATTGATGGACATGTATTTTTTTGGAATTTTAATTACGCAAAATTTTATAGACTTTGGTTTTGTAGTTTTTAGGGATTTTTTAAAGGGTAAAAGGGTTAGTAGAATATATACAAGTATACAATTTTTTTAATATAAGAAGATTTTTTGTTTTTTTGTTTGTTTTTATTTTAGTTTTTTAGTTTTTTTAGTTTTTATTTTTTTTGTTTTTTTTGTTGTTATCTTTTTATTGTTTGTTGCTTTTTTTGCTTTGTTTTTTATTTTTGTTGTTTTTTATTTTGTGTTGTTTTTATATTTTTTGTTTTATTTTTGTTTTTGTTTTTTGTTGAGATTGAAGGTGACTAAAGTCTATATACACACACGTGGATTTTACACATTTATATACATATCCCAATAATATGTAAAAATAATTACATTTAAAAGTACAAGTTATGTCTGAAGTATATATACAATATATACGACACAACCCTATACTTAGCTTGAAAATGTCCTCATAGTGATAAGAGAGCGGTAAAGGAAGACATAACTCCGTTAAGTATAGAAAAGTGAAAAGACTTCTATGATACAATGACTCCAATAAAAGATGAAAAGAATAGAGTCGGTGATCCCCCCAATACGTCGGATCAAGTAATCCTAAGTATAGAAGACTATATAAAAGGGACAAACCGATGAATAGAAAGTAGGGACTCAACGACTCGACATGCCCCTCTATACTTAGGGTGGAATAACCCTAAGTATAAAATATCAACAAGTTGGGGGACAATCGAGAGATCAAAAGAATAAAAACACAAAGAGATGATATGAACAACATAAATCATTCACCCCCTATACTTAGGATAAAGCACATCCTAAGTGTAGCATGTATACACATGGCAAGGGGTGAATTAAAACAAAAAGAATAAAGAATGAAATGAAAGGATATATAAGAGGAGTGGATGTACAAAGGTCAAGAAGGTCGAAAGCAGTCCTTTTTTGCGAGATCGTTGGGGAATGGATCTAACAATGTGTCAATTGATATCGGGGTCATCATTAGACACAAACCGATCACGATCGACCATGAATGTACCCTCAGCGGTCTCGAAGTGCGAAAGAACGAACCTTGTCTATGGAAGTAGTGTGGTCATGTCTGGCCTAGGGAGTCTCGCAGATATCAAAGTAAAAATGCTCGAACTCATTATCGAAACAAGTAAGGTCACTTCCAGCCTGCCGAGTCACACTTAGATCACCATCCTCATCAAAAGGCCCAAATTCCTTTATAAAAGAAATCAAATCAAATTTAACTATCATCCTGGTTTTCTTCATGATAGATTGTTGACGAGATTTTTCGCGGTTTAAAATGATGAATTAATCAACTCGTTGCTTTCCCACGATAAATCGTTGTCAAACAAATAATAATAAAACTACGGGTACAATGGAGACATACAAAATGCATATGGCAAGTAGAGGTTCGAATCCACACGGACCAAGCAAACTAGCAATGTTTTTCTAAACGATTTAGACCAATTCTTAACTTCGATCTTGCAGGGATAGAAAATGTTGTTCTGCAAACTTAAGGGCATGTATGTGATTTTAAAAAACATTACTGGAATATGATTGTGAAAAATATTAAATTCCAAAATTGGTGAAGTTTTAATGTAGTGAACTTAACCCTCCTCACTTGCTACGATTCCCTTAGAATACTAAGTACTAAAAGCAATAGCCTGGAAATATAAACTTTATATAAAACTATAATTATGAAGAAAATAAATAGTAAACGAAAGGGAGGAAACGAGTTGGTTGCGGGGCTGGACTTCTATGGTCAAGGACATGCGCGAGGAGATAGTGCAGGCTGGAGTGCACCGTGAGGATGAGGAGGACGCTCAAGGGTGCCGAGGAGTGGGAGGTCGAGGTGCGCAGGGTTGCAGTAGCGCAGCCGAAGAACGTGGGGGCGGGAGCTCGCACTCCCACGGATGCGCTGGAGACTGGAGCGTGTGGCTTCGAGATGTGCAGAGGAGAAAAGCTTCAGTAGTTGGTCATGTACACGGGCAGTGGTTGCGCGGGAATGTGCAGCTGCGGGCTGCGGGCTGCAGCAAGGAGGAGATGACGACCTGAAGTCCAGGAAGTTGGCTGGAGATGAGGCCGCACGGAGGTGTGCGGGACGTGAAACTGCAGGCTGCGCACAGCCGCGCACACAACGGGAAGGCCATTGAGCATGTACCTACAGAAAAACAAATGAGAGGGAGAGAGTGTGGGGTGAGAGATAGAAAAACGAGAGGGAGAGGGGTGCGTCCCGGGAGTGAATGCATGAGGGGAGGGACCTTTTATGGATGGCATGGGCGGTATTTGCAAACAATGAGAGTTATTGCCCTCGAAAGAGACACCCACGTGCATGGAGAATAACATATGCATGGTGGCTTTTGTCTTTTGCATGGGATTTAATTGATGCATGGGGAAGGTGTGGACATGGGAAGAGAGGATAGGCATGGGCGGCTAGAATGCATGCAATGGGAGAGAGACTTTTATTGTTTGCATGGGAATGGCAGATAGTTGTACGTGGGGCTCATGACATATGGGGAAAGGTGTGGTGATTTTTGCAAAAGCCATCCTCTTATTTTCTTGTAAAAATGTTCATAGAAATAGAGGTTATACTTTGAAACAATGAGATCAAAGGAATTTAAGTTCTGTTATGACATTTAAATAATGATTTATGTAGATAATGAATTTATCAATATTCTTGATATTAAATATCATCTCACCATATAATCCATAATTAATATGTGAATGGAGATTTTTATGTCATTCATCTGGATATAAAACATGATCTGTCACTTTATGTTGTAAATTATGTGTAATTGAGATGATCTTCTCTTCTTCATGTATGGAATAAATAACATGTGGATTATGCAAGATTGAAGATTATATGTCAAATATTGAGGTTGTTCTTCGCATAATTTCATCATCTTATATCACTATATATTGTAATCATCACACCCCCCATACTTAAATTTTGCTAGTCCCGAGCAAGAATAAGATAAGTAATAATGAAGGTTATGGAAAATAGCTAAGATAGATCAGGTGAGGGTTTGCAGCAGACATACCCACAAAGTCTTGAGTTTTCAGATCCTAACCACATAAATACACTCACTTTAGTAGAGTTGACCCATGAATTAATGATTTGCATGAATAGTAGACTTGACTTGAGTTTTGTAGTTTCGATAGCCTCTCAGTTCCAACAAAATCAGACATGGTTTCAGAAGGTCGATCAGGTCAGCTCATCCTTAAGAAACAAGTATTATCTTTGACTTTGAATGGATATAAACAATGTTAGTGATGTTTAGCTTTCGTGAGTCAAGAGAACGAGCTAACAACACAATCTATCAAGGTATTGAATGATTCCCTACTCATATAGCCTCAGTCCTCACCTGAATTTAGGCATATTCTCTTTTTACCCAAGTATGTCAGCATAAAGAAATAGGTCATAATTCTTTGGAAAATGGGACTTAACTTTTGAGGTTTTCCGTAGACCACTTTGGTTTGTTGCTATCATTTCTTTCCTTTTGCAGAGCATAACCCTGGGCCTCTTTGGGCCTCTTTTAAGAATTTAGATAACATCATTGGGCTGCTACCACGGCTTTTTGGTGGAGAAGCATTATTTGGTGGTCTTCTTTCATTGCTTTTGCTTCGCACATTTTTGCATGATTAGTGGTTTTTGGCATTTGTATTGTGATATGCCTTTTGTGGTGTTTTTGTTTTGGGTTTGGTATCAAAAACTAGTATCGACTTAATATTGACTTTGGAGGCACGATACTGGCTTATTTGCTGACATACTTAGACTAGAGAGATCATGTTGCCCCTGAGTCAAGTTCCTTCATTAGCTATAGATAAGGTTCAGGCATTGGCACAACCAAGAAGACAACTCCTCACCTCAACTAGATTGTAATTGTATCTCGTAAAATAAACTCAATCAGGCTAAGTGCAATGTGCAGTTGCTTAATATCCACTGAAGAGTTTAAGAGTGCTACTTGTTGCTCAGGTGATCTAGTTAGATACAGAAGTTCTTTCACCAGTAGAGTTAGTGGAACTGAGAGAACAAAGTCCATATGGACCTGAAGAAAGCTTCAAAACTCATGCCTAGTGAAGTTCTGATGAAGTTAAGTGGATTAGGGTCGACTAAACCTCAATCTATGATTTATGCAGTGAAGATCTGATTTCTCAAAATAGGATAAAACTAGGAAGGATGTATTTTTGGTGGTTTTCTTGCTTTTTGAAAATATTTTTAGGGGAATTTTTGCAAAAGAGAGATTTTTTTGAAAGAGTATGCAATTTTGAAAAACTATGTAGACACATCCCCCATACTTATCAGAAACCATGACCTCATGCCTCATGGTGAAGACAATGTGTAATAGGAGGATCAGAAGGGATGTGAAATGTATTTTTGGGTTTTTTTTAATGTAATGTAGAGGGGTACCCCCATACTTATCTAATGCAATGCAGTAAAAACAAGCATGCGAGCAGTAAGACGATACTTGTGAGAAGAGGCTCGCGAGAGTGCATGATTTAATGCCTCATCTTGGCGATGTGGTGGTTCATTTTTCCTTTAGAAGGTACGTTGTGCAGACAGGCATAGGACCATATGGTTCAACAACAAGTTTTAGTCTTTGACCATTGACTCTGAAGTGGCTTTAGTGTTTGGGTCAGTAATTTCTATCGAGCCATTATCGAATACTTGAGTTACAGTGTATGGTCCTTTCCATTTCGATCTCAGTTTTCCCGAAAATAACTTCAATTTTGCATCAAATAGCCATACTTTTTTATTTTCTTTGAATGTTTTCCTCGAAATGTTGGCACCATGCCACAACTTGATTTTCTCTTTGTATAGCAGGTTGTTATCATAGGCTTATGATCTCAATTCTTCCAGTTCAGATAAGTCCAATAGTCTTCTCTTCCCAGACTCATCATAATCCAGATGGCATTTCTTGATTGCCTAGAGTGATTTATTGTGGACCTCTACGGGTAGATGGCACGGCTTTCCATAGATTAACCGGTATGGGATCATACCTAAGGGTGTGCGGAAAGCAGTGCGATAGGCCTAGGGAGCAGAAGGTAAGTGTTGAGACCAATCTTTACGATCAGAGTAGACAATTTTCTAGAGGATGGTCTTAATTTATTGATTTGATAGCTCGGCCATTCCATTGGTTTGTGGGTGATAGGCAGTTGAAACACAGTGTTCGACTCTATTTTTCTTAAGTAAAAACTTAACTGAAGCATTCAGAAAGTGGGTGCCTCCATCACTAATGACCACCTTAGGTAATCCAAATCGAGAGAATAGGTCGTTCAAGAACTTGACAATGGTTGTGCTATCAGCAACGCGAGTGGGAATGGATTCTACCCAACGAGAGACGTAATCAACAGCGAGAAGAATGTATTGGTAACCGTGTGATGTGGTAAAAGATCCCATAAAATCTATACCCCAAGTGTCAAAAATTTCAACTACATGTACTGGTTGGAGGGGCATCATGTTACGACGGGTCATTGTTCCATTGGTTTGACATGCAGGACAGGCTTGAGCAAAGTGATATGCATCTTTAAATATCGAGGGCCAATAGAATCCACATTGTAAGACCTTAGCGGATGTGCAATTCCCTGAGTGGTGTCCTCCACACCCAGAAGTGTGGCAGTGAGTTAGGACATCGTTGACTTCAGATTCAGGGATACATCATCTCCATATCAAATCAATACCCTCTTTTAAGAGCAAAGGGTCTTCCCAGTGATAATACCGTGCTTGGGCCTTGGTTTTATCTCTCTTATGTTTCAGCCAGTCATCAGGAAATGTGGAAGTGACAAGATAATTGACGATGTCCGCATACCAAGGGAGTTGAGAGACAGACATTATAATCTCATCAGGAAAACTTTCAGAAATTGGGACCACGTTGTCGGTTGGTGAAGATGATGAGGGGAGCCTCGATAAGTGATCAGCTACGACATTCTTTGTTCCTACTTTGTCTTGGATTTCTAGATCAAATTTTTATAGCAACATCACCCACCTAATCAGTCTAGGCTTGGCATCTTTCTTTGTGAAGAGGTATTTGAGAGCAGAGTGGTCTGTGTAGATTATGATATGAGACCCTAAGATGTATGATCGAAATTTCTCTAGTGAAAATACCACAGCCAGCAGTTCTTTCTCAGTCACAGTGTAGTTCCTTTAAGCATCATCTAGGGTCTTGCTGGCATAGTGGATGGCATAGGGTTTTCCATCTTTCCTTTGACCCAATAATGCCCCAACAGCAGAATCAGAAACATCACACATGATTTCAAATTCACAGTTCCAATCAGGGGGTTGTAGTATAGGTGCTTCAGTGATGATTTTCCTTAGTGTATTGAAGTACTAGTATGCTTCCTCAGTGAATGTGAAATCTTGGTCCTTTTCAAGTAGTTTGGTGAGAGGGTGGGAGATTTTCGAGAAATCTTTGATAAATCGACGGTAAAAACCGACGTAACCAAGGAAGGACCGAATACCCTTTATATTCATGGGTGGACCTAAGTGAGTGATGGTCTCAATTTTCGATGAATCCACTTCCACCCCTTTCTTCGATACGATATGTCCCAACACAATTCCTTGTTTCACCATGAAATGTGATTTCTCCCAAGATAAGATTAGGTTTACCTCAATACATTTTTGTAAGACTTTGTCCAAAAATCCAAGTGTCTCCTCAAAAGAGTCTCCAAAAATTGAAAAATCGTCCATAAATACCTCCATAAAATCACCAACCATGTCAGCAAAGATACCCATCATACATCTTTGAAAGGTAGCGGGGGCATTGCATAATCTGAAAGGCATCACCGAAACGCATAAGTCCCAAAAGGACAAGTGAAAATGGTTTTGTCTTGATCTTCTGGTGCTATGGCAACTTGGTTGTAGCTAGAATATCCATCCAAGAAACAAAAGAATTCTTTTCCAAATAGTTTCTCAATGATTTGGTCTATGAATGGTAATGGAAAGTGGCCTTTTCGTGTAGCCTTATTGAGTTTTCTATAATCGATACAGACTCTCCAAGATGTCGCTACTCAAGTAGGGATATCCTCTCCTTTCTCATTTTTCACAATTGTTAATCCAACTTTCTTGGGGACGACCTGGAGGGGACTAATCCAAGGACTATCGGCTATCGGATAAATGACGCAGGCACTCGACCACTTGTATATTTCATTCTTCACAACCTCTCGTAAAATAGGATTCAACCGTCTTTGCATTTCTTGAGAGGGTTTACTGTCATTTTCTAAATATATGTGGTGTGTGCAGAATGTCGGGCTTATTCCTTTCAAGTCAGTTATTTTCCAGCCAATAGCTTGATAATTCTTTTTCAACACTTTCATGAGTTGACTTTCCTGAGCGTGATCTAGGTTGGAATTAATGATGACCGATAGAGTGTGTGCATCATCGAGGAAAGCATACTTCAGATCTTGTGGTAAGGGCTTCAGTTCGACAATGGGTGTTGGTGGGGTCAGAGGAGCAATTTCTTCTGATGTATTTATTGATGAAATAGTCTCAAATGGTGGCTCCATCATGGGCATGATCATGGCTGTAAGTTCATTGTCCAGTGTGTCCCAGGCTTCATCTAACTCAAAAATTTCCTAACTAATGAGAGGGCATGGTGGAGCTTCGAGTGCAGAGTTCAGATTATATGTGACAATATGATGGGACATGTCCTTGTAAGTGGATCGGAAGGTGTTCAGACTAACCTCCAGAGGGTCTTTGGAAAGATGGATAGGGGCAAAATCATCTTGTATATCAAGCACAGCACAATTCTCTATCCAACCACAATCTTCAGTCTCAGAGTCATTCGAAGTGGGGATGATAAGATCCACAGGAATGACCTTACCATTAACTTTAAACTCCACTCTCCCATCCTCATAATCAAAGTGTGCCTTGGCAGTGGCCAAGAATGGTCGTCCAAATATTATGGGAGTTTCACTTAGTGTATTAGTTGGGTGCATATCCATAACAACAAAATCTACTCTGAATTGGTGTCCCTGAACTGTGACTATTATCCTCAAGTAATCCCTTTAGTCTTTTCACAGAACGATCAGCCATCTGTAAAATCATTGAGACAGGTTTTACTTTTCCCATGTCAAACTGCTCCAGAATAGCAGAAGGGAGGAGGTTAATTGAGGCACCATTATCCAATAATGTACGTTCGAATGTCAGCTTCCCGATAGTGCACTTCATCAACGGTGCACCTGGATCTTTCTTCTTTGTAGGTAGGAGGTGTGAAATGGCATTTGATGTTGCTTGAGGAAGAACATGTTTTTCGATGTCCTCATGATTCTTTTTATTCTTTCCTTTTGATTTCCTCTTTGGTGTGCATTTCTCTTTTAGAAAGCGAGAGAATGCTGGAACTTGTTCAAGCACTTTCAGAAGTGGGATCTTAATGACAATGTCTGAGAAGAGTTTCTCTAACTCGGGCTCGAGTATGGGTGATTTGGAATTTATCCTGCGAAAAGCTTCAGGAAAGGGGATGGCTATAGGGGAGGTAGGAGGTGTGGTGGTCTCAGTATGTCCTTCTTCATTCTCATTTTCCTCTTCTTCCTCAATTTGAGCCTCAACAGTTGTGTGAGTTTGTGGAATGGTATAGTAAGATATGTTTTCCCCATTTTGGAGAGTTACGACATTAGCTGACTGATTGGGTTGATTCGATGTTTTGAACGTAACTTGATTTTTAGGTTGATGCAGGTTGGATCCTTGGGTGGGTGTAGAGAAACCTTAAGGATGAGTTCCTTGGCTGAAATTATTGGTCTTATGAGTTGGGGCAGAAAATCCTTGATTTTGAGCTTGGAATCCAGGGGGTGACATGAAAGATTTGGCTGGTGGTGGGGTGTGGAATGATCCGGAGGAGCTAGCTCTATTAGTATTAGGATTGGGATGGGGTTGAGGTGACAATGCTAGAATTTAAAATCGTATCTCAGCAAATTGTCGAGCATTCTCAGCGTTGGCATGTTGTTGCGCATGGTTGGCTTGTTGTTGTGTTGCCGCAAGTTGTTGTATAGCTTGAGTCAATGCGTCAAAGTTTATAGCTGTGGGAGGTTGAGTCATTGGAAGTCATGTTGGTTGTTGGGGCTGTGAATGAAAATGATATTTGTTGTGTTGCCCATTCCATCCAAAATTGGATTGCTCTCTCCATTCTGGATTTTGAGTGTTTGAAAATGACCCTCCTGGATTTCTTTGTACCCAATTTATAGTCTCAGGAGTCAATTCTTGGTCATGAGAGAATGGTAAATGGCCAAAGTCCTGAACATTAGGTTCAAACGTAACCCCACAGATTTTGTTCGGAGCATTATTCAGAGCCAGGTTTCCTATGGCTTGGGTCATAAGATCCATCTGTTTGGAAAGAACTTCTCATTTGTCATGACTTTGTTTGGATGAGTTCTGGTGGAGTTCTCGTGATCGACTATAATGACAGGTCTATATGTCCACTGTATTGCTCGATGGATGAGCTATTCACCGAATTATCAACCATATTTTCAAATAAAGTCCACACAAAATGATTGTCGAGACTAATATAATTCCCATCACATGAGTCGCCGATAACTCTCTTGAATGATGTGTCTATGCCCTCATAAAATATCTGAACCAATTTCCATTTGAGGATTACATGATGAGGGCATTTCCTTTGTAATTCCTTAAAATACTCCCAGGCTTCGTGAATGGGTTCTTTGTTCTTCTGAGTGAATGACGATATGGCTTATCTCAGGGCATTTGTCTTTCCTATTGGGAAGTATTTCTTGATGAATGCCTCTCTTAAGGCGTCCCAGGATGTGAGTAGGGTTCCATAATTTCGGAGCCATTGGAGTGCTTGTTCCTTAAGAGAATGAGTGAAGGCTTTCATATAAATGTATTCCTTTTCTATTCCAGGGATGCTTATTGTGTCACAGGCACATCGAAAGTCTTGTATGTGTAAGAAAGGGTCTTCAGTCTCATTTCCGTAGTACTTTGATATCAAGGAGAGAGATGCGGGCTTTATTTCAAAGTCTCCTACCTCAGGTGGAATCTGGATCTAATGGACTAAGTCTTCTGTCGCCGGGTTATAATGTGTATGAATGGGTAGTGGTCAGAGGAGAGGTGCTATGGTATGGAGGATCGTTGCATTTTCCTCTCTCAACAGTTGCAGTTGATGTAGGATGAGGTCCATAAGGTTTGGTCTTTCTTCTCCCATGTCTCCTAGGTCAGATGAACTCTCAGGTTCCTCGGTTGAAGGAGATGAGTTGGGTTTTCTTTTATAGATCGGGTCGTACTTTAATGGTTGTTGCAATGGATTTTTTAGAGACCTACGACCTAGCATACACAACACAATACACCAAACAAGTTGTTGATTCACCAACTCACACAAAAAATACCGCGGAAGCGGTTATCTTTTCGATTTTAGTTTAGTGATTCAACAAAAGTTTTCAAAGAAATTAGAGTCCTTAAAGATGAGGTGGGTGTGGAAGATTGTGATAAATCGATGTCCTAATCCGAGGTACTCAGATCGTGAGATCTGTTCTTCCCACAAGAACCTGTGCCCAACGCGTCGAGGAGTTACAATTTCTCTCTGCAATCCCATGTAGCATCAGGGATATTTGTCTCTATCCAAGGGTCTATGTGCTCGTGATTTTTGTGTCATACACGTGCATCAAAACAAGCATTCAGAAATTTTGCTCGGGCCATTGCGGTGGCCTTTCAAGCTTATCTTTTTAGTGTGATAAAGCATATTTGGTGATCTTTTTAGGTGAGCAGAGGGAGAAGACCACAGAGATGATGCAAAGAAGAAGTATTTTTTAATTTTTTTTCGGTTTAAGTTCGGAGCTGATGAATCTCGGATTCATCACTCTAAATCTCATTTATTAAGCTCAAATCCCTCAAAATCATCAGCCTTTCTGCATCTATTTTGCATAATTAGCATTCATGCATATTTTCATAAGAATGGCATTTTATCCATCATTTTTTGCATAAAATAAGAAGCCAAAAATCCAAGCCAAAATCGACCTGTAAATAGCCTAACTTCCCTGATTTTTAACCCCTTCATGCTAACTCTGAATGATCCAAGACCACTCCTGATATAACTAACAAGAATAAATGGAAAATACAAAAAAATAATTAACCTAAATAAGTGGACCAAAAACTCAAAACCTAGTTTCAGGATTTTCGAACTAAAAGCCCCATATCTTCCCCATCGAGTGTCTGTTTTAATCATACTCACTTTTGAACTAATGTACATTCAATTACCTTCAAAAAAGATCAAGTTCAAGTGAATCGGAGCTCATACGTGAAAGTTGGGTTTTGGGCCTCTTTTGTACATTCTGTATTTTAGCGGTTTTCGACCCGATATTTTTATACATATTTTCTTAATTAATAAAAATCCAAAAAAAAAATAGATTTAGATATCTTTATATTTGACTTTACCATATTTTTTCCAAATTTTTATATGTTTTAAAAAAGACAAAAAAATTACAAAACCCAAAAATCTAGGTATTCTTTGTACATGGGATACCCCAAAAAACCCACTTTGTGCATTTGATCGATTTTGGCTTTGACGTCTTCATGAAACTTGTAGATCTCATCGAGACGAGCATTTTTTGTGAAGGAACTTTTTTGATCCGAGGTTGTTTGCTATTTATTTTTGATTTTACAAAATCTTTATCTGCGGAATTTTGTGGTGCTGACACGTGGCCGCCTCTGAGGCCGCCACATGTCAGCATTTTTTGGCCTTTTTATTCCTTCGTTTTTATATTTAAAAAAATAAAATTATCCCCGCACGTGCGAGGCACGTGCCCCCAGGCACGTGCCAATCACGTGTCGTTCACCCTCTTACCCCTGCTACGTGTCACATATATGGTCGTCTGATCTCGACCGATCGGACGGCCATCCACCTTCATCTTCAACCTCCCGCCCTCGAAAACCTCGCAGCCTCCATCGCCTCCGTAACCTCTGCCACACTCCTCGCAACCGACGCCCCGCCTATCTCGCACCGGCCACTCGATCTCTCTCTCCTATTTAAGAGCCAGGACCCCCCCCCCACTCCCTTTCCAACAATTCCTGGAGATGGGTTCCCCCGCCAGTGGTGACAGCCCGGCGTGACCCTCTTCGCGGTGAGATCCGGCGTCCTCCCCAATGCTGCTGCATCCCACGACGCATTTCCTCGCCGTATTGCTTCGCTCCAGCCTATGTGGCTGTCGAGCCAACGATTCTTCTACGCCCTCCTTCACCGGCCAACTTCGACAACCGCAGTCTGCAACTCCATCTTCAACGAAGCCAACTCCGCTTCGATTTCATCTTCTCCGACCATCTTCCACGACAATCTCAGCCGAAGCTCCTCCTTCACTGACGACCACGACCTCTCACGCCTCCACCAAAGCCGGGCACCTCCGCTAGGAGCTGCTCCTTCCACCGCCATTGCCCCCGATTGCTAGGGCCGAGACCCCCGCCACGTGCCGTGTACGTGGAGGCGGGGGGACGTCATCCTCCGTCAGCCCCAGGGGTCACGTGCATCGCACGTGACCCACTGGGACAATTGCAAAGGACTCCCAGCGCTTCCGATAATCTCAAGCAGACCCAGGGGTCACGTGCAGTAACGTGACCACTGGAAAAATTTGCGTGAAGCCCATGGAAGATCTCTATATCGCAGACCAGACCCACCTGACAGCTGGTCAATTTGCATAAAAGGCCCCAGATCTATTGGTAATTACACAACGCCCCCCCTGCATTTTATATTTATTTTATATTGCATTTGTGCCCCTGTGTTCTCCCTCTATCTTGCACCTCTTCTTGACATTATTTTATTATTAAAAAATAGCATTTTGTTTGTCAATTAATTCTCTACATACTGTGGATATTTTTGATTGATGGTTAATTAATATTTAATTATTTTGTGGAAAATTGTGAATTTTGCCCATCTTGTGCTCTGAAATTCATATTTAAGTAACCATTGCTCTAAAAATCCCTGAAAAATCACATATTGTAGAGTTAATTGTGCTTGACATTTTGCCCAAAAAGAATTGCATTTGCATGCATAATTTTCCCTATACAAATCATTTTTCATATTTCAGTATTTGATTTTTAATAGGTATTAGATCTCACATTTTCGAGGTTTAGGATTTTTCTAAGATCCATTACCTAGTGATAGATCTTAGATAATTTCATTCTGTGAAAATAAGTAGGTTTAGTATTTATTATAATTAAATATTGAAATTCTCTTTGTTTGCATTTAAAAATTCAAAAAAAATTCATATTGCATCTAAAAATTCAAAAACAAATTACATTACATTTGTTTAATCATAATTATCATCACGGCCAAGTTTCGTATTTTTCGGACATCATTTAAACGTACTTTACATTTTAATCCCTAAAATAGGCCGAAATTGCATCTTGCATCCCTTATTTGCATTGAAAATTCCAAAAAAACCGCCTCGAAAACCGTGCACGAAGCAGGATAGACACAACTCTAGGTTGTTCCTTTGCCTCCTTGTGATCGACCTTGGGACTTGCCCAAGTAAAATAAACATAAAACCACTTGATTAAAAATTGACGAATAATTTTTGTGGTTATTTCTTGACCGATTCCGATCGCCGCCTACAACGAACGACATTTTACTCTTTAAGCATGAACGATACAAAAACAACTTTTTAAAGCCGCGATATCAGACTCGTCAGATGGCGTTGTTGCCGGGGAGGCAAACGGCTTAGTTTTGTGTTTTGAAATTTCTTATTCGGTTTTCCACATTCGGGTAGTCTGACCCCCAAATTTTTCATTATAAATACCATTTTATTTCCTGCAATTATTTTCAGCATTTATTTCAGCTTTGATTATTTTCTGAGTCACTCTCTTACACCAATCTCTCTTGTTTTTCTTGCGAGGTACCCAGCGTATGTGGAGTGATTTTTCAAGAAACCGAAGCATCTTCACCAACATCCGAAAAAGCCGCAATTAATTTAAGATCGAGTCGAGTCGTGAGAGAGCATCGAGTCTAGGTTTTTAATTTCTGCAATTTTTTGTTGCTCATTTACAACGGTGTCCGTTTGGACTCTCGCGCATGTAAAAAGACCTTGAACTTTTCTGTGGTGTGTCGTGGCATGTTTCACTCTCCGGCGAGGGTGGGGTCCGACTTGAGTAGCGATTAGGATAGACCTGCACATACGGCTCTCAGAGCATTTATATTTTTTATTGTGCTCGTAGGATCTAAGGCTACACTGCACATTAACTGAGACGCACATAGATCGTTCAATTTAGCAAAAAATTTAACTCAATTCTTTCCCGCTAATAGAACTTTCTGCCTAGGTACGGTTTTCATCGGCTTGCATTCATTTAGAATAATTTTTCAATTCTGTATTGCATCCCACATGGAGATTGCGAGGAAGCACTGTAAGTCTTCTAACTTAGCATACATCATTGTTTTTGCGTGCATCGGCTTTTCCCGAATTCCTCCCTCTTGTTTTATCACATAATTTTAAAGGAAATTGGGACTATACAATAGACGTATATTTGTGCTCATTTAAATTCTTCAGTGATCACCTAACTAAAACTGGGACTGCTAAATATAGCCGATTTTAAGAACCCATAAAATCAAGAATTCTTGCGGGAGAGCAAGCCCGACATTATTTGATTTTATCTTACAGCGAGGAGAGAAACACACACTAGGATAGAGCCAAGCCAAGATTTTCATATAGACTACTGATTTTAAAAATGATTAGCTACTTCTCAGTGAAGAATACGGGTAGCCGTTTTACGGTCCGGACTTCCTTAGCAGAGTGGGTGGTTGAAAGGACACTGCACAAGGCTCCGTCCTTAAGTAACACGGGTAGTCATTTTACGGTCCGTACTTACACCTATACTGGCTGAAAGTGGATGCAACTAGTCGTACGAACTCGGGACAGTCTTGAGAAAATTTTGGCACCTAACAGCTCGCTAAATTTTTGCCAATATTGATTTATCACTAACTAAAATTGAAAAGATAATAGCCGAACTCTTATGGCTTCATTGTGTGAGTTGGTGAACCTGGGGTTTGATTTGTGTTTACATTGGTGTACGTGAACCGATTTCGAAGATCAAAAGCTGCACACTTGATAAAATTTCTTTTAACTATCATGTGCAATCATCTCTCTCCATTCTTGATTTAAACCTCATCATGGAACTCTTGTCCAAAAACTCCTATAGATCCAACCCCTTATTTCTTTCAAAAATGGCCGAACAATTATCCGAGAATCCATCAGAATTGTACTATGAAAACGAATTTGTATCGGCTAGACCCAAAACACCTCCTCCAACATCAACAAGAGACTCTCAAACACCAACACTCTCCACAAATCCGACTTGCTTCGTGAAAGACAACCCTTTGTTTTCGGACCTGACAAACCAACAACCAACTGAGGTCTCCACTTCTTCATATAGCAATCCTCTCTATGCCGATCATACAATTGATCCTTTTTATTCGGTGAATGTCAATCCATCATTCAAGGGAGATTATAACCACATGATCGAACTCAACACTTCTTCATATCTCATGTCGTCCCCACCAGTGAACACCAATGAACAACCATCATCTTGGATTGACCATGACAACCCCCTTTTCAGACATGACAATCATATAGAGGACTGGAATGAATACATAAAAACACAGGAACCATGTATGCTGACTACACCATATCAAGATCTGACCACTCATGATCAAAGGAATAAATTCTACTCGGATCAACTCCACATGTCTGTATCATATAAGCAGCCACCTTCCATCGACTGCTCCTATTAGTGATCATGAATAAATTTTTGAGGATGATATTTCGAGGATAAATAAAAAAATTTGAATCAATGGAGGATAGATTGCAAAAATTCATCGACCGATTAATCTCATTCTATGGTGGCTCGAACATTAAAATGAATGAAGAAATGATTGGATCTGAGATTGAAAATTTTGAGGATATTCAGGAACCTGGGGACGATTCTGACAATTTTACTTCTGCATATTATTCCCCTAGACATGACTATGCCGCTGACTATCACTCTGAACACCAGAACCCCTGCTCATCTGAGAAACACACCACACCCCCACACCACACAGAAAATACCAAAAAATGGAAATATCTGAAAACCAAAAAAATTGAAAATCCAGAAAATTTCATAAAAATTGAGACTGAAGACGATCTGAGGAATTTGGATCCGACTGTATGGGAAGCACTGGAAAAACGCTTGATGTTTGAACTTCCCTTTATACAGGCCATTGAACACTTCCCTGGACTTAAAAGATTGGTAATGGATAAATTAATGATCAAAAAGTCGGGCAGGATACGAACGAAGACTGAAAGACATATCTTGTCAATGGCCTCCTCCTTGGTGTTGAGGAGAAAAACCAAGAGCCGCATAGTGAAGCGGTTGCCCAGATTTGATTGTGAAATCAAAGACACAATTTTCACCCATGCTCGGATTGATGACAATTCACCAATCAATATCCTCCCGACCTCTGTATTTGAACTTAAACTCGGACTGATTCGGAAGATACGAGAGATTGTTCAATTGGCAGACCGGTCGATAAAGCGGCTGAGAGGAATCATTTCTGTCATCATGAAAATCCAAGGTGCTCCGCTCAAAGTAGAATTCACGATCATTGATATTGAGCATCAAGGAGAATTCACCCAATCTCCAATCATTTTCGGAAAGCCGTTCTTAGCATTGGCTAAGGCAATTATTGATTGTGAGACTCGGTAAATCAATTTTAAAGCATTGGAAGCACTTAGATCAAACCATGTCTTTGAGGAACCACGATCTTCTGAGGAAATCCACGAAGCCCCTGACAGCCGCAACCATGAAGAGGTAGAAGAGTCCTACCCCGCTGCTATACCTGAGATAGCGGTTGTTGATGAGACTATTGGTTTAGAGAATCTCCCCCCTGCTCCATTCCCAGCCGCTCTCACCTTGGAGAATCATGTATATGAATCATATCATCCGGAGACTTATGCATGGGCACACCCTGGGTCAACCTACTCTGACTACATGGATTACATCAACTCGACACAGGAATGCTCCAACATCAAATCAATTAAGAATGAACATGCAGAGACTCTCCCCAATATTTCAATTCCCGCGGATCTCAAAATAGACAGATCATTCTTCTATGATCCTGAAACATATGCATGGTCGTACCCTAGAGCAACATTCTCTGAATATCTTGACCAAATCATCCCAAATCAAGAGTGCTCAAACATTCAGGAGACTAAGAACAAGCACGCAGGCCGAGCACCGACCATGGAGAATTCCAATGGATATTCATCTGGATACTCAAGTAAACCGACACCTTCATGAAGAAATAAAAAGAGAGTCACCTTTGACCTTTCGGAAGAGGAATCAGTTGATGATCCCTCATCAGGTCCGGAAAAGGTAGTCTACATGAGTGAAGTCTGTTCGGCAGCTCTAAAGCCATATCTTCGCAAGGATCCAAAATTCAATTCTCGTTGGACAACTCCCGTTCCTAACTACTATTCATCCAAAGATGATGCTCCTACCCTCTTCAAGTACACTGGAATTATTTCTTATGAGCTGACTGAGATCGGTGCTTCTGAGTATTCATCCGAGGACAAACAACTTGACCCCAAGAAGGAACGAATTCTAAGGAAACAACTGAAGAAACACAAAGACATTAATATCTGGAGGATGTCCACTTTCAAATACTATTCCTCTGAGGATAATTCTGATGACAGATACCTTTCATCTGACTCAAATACTTCATCTATTATCCATCATGATTTTTCTGAGGATGACACTGATAATAGTTGGGAATCATATGCCTCATCTCCATCTCATCATTATGATCTCCCACCACATGCTCATAAGAAGATCAGCCAAAAACCGCCTTAATCATCGGCTACCCGCCCTCCCTCCCGACCACGTCAGTCCCCTTGTACAGCTTCTTCCTCTACTTAGGCCAAGGCTTAAGTATAGGGGGGGATCGATGCCATTTGTATATACCAGTTCTCTCACCACACTTCTCCTTCTCAATCACTCCATTTCCACCCTTCTCTTATACTTAGGTTGATTAGAGCCTAAGTATAGGGGGAACCGACACCCACCTGTATATACTCTCCTCATATCCTGACCGCCTCTTTTCGCGCTCTTCTTCTATACTTAGACTATTCACAGTCTAAACATAAGGGGGCGGACCATTGTATATCAATTTTTTACTCTCTTACGCTTAGCCTGAGCTATGTCTTCTTTACGCTTCTTGTGCTCTGAGGACACAGCACTCGCTAAGTATAGGGGGGTCTGTATATATACTTTGTATATAATATCTCGTACTTTCGCATAAGTCTACATGTATTTACGGGGTGGGTAAATAGCTTAAAAAAGAGAGAGAAAAGAAAAGAAAAAGGATTTTGATACTAACACTGACTTTGCCCCAAAATATTTGAAAATGGCTTCTTATTCATTTTTTTGCATTGACCAAAAAAAATACCTTGCATAAAAAGAAAAAAATGTGTCTGCATTTCACACACCTACACTTCATCCAGCATCGCATTCATCTGCATCTGTGAAAAGTCACTGGGTTCTGAACCGAGTTGTGAGCAGAAATCGAGAGTGATTTGGACTTGACCTTAATCCACCTAATTTTCAGAGAAACTTCACCGAGAAATAGGATTTTAAGAACTTCAAGTCTTTTGACTTAATTCTTTAAAGTTCCACATGACAATGTGCATCATTTGACTTTTAGTGTCTAACCTGGTCTCTCCATTCTGGGTACAGCTCTGGAATAGGAATTAATTTATACTCTCGCACTATGCACTTAGATCAACTCAGACGGGATATTGGAAGATTGTGTGAGTTTCTTTTCTAGTAGCGTGGAAATCTAAAGACTGGAGTACGGGTTGAAATAAAGCTTCGGAAAAGGAATGGATGGTTGGGCACAATTTTTTCTAAGACCCCAAAAAATGTACAGAATAAAAAGATTCTATATCTGTAGGGGCACAATAAGGTCCAAGCAGAAGCACCTAAATTTCCAAATACAAAGAAGCATTCTACCAAATAAAATCTGACCAAAAAGGTCGAAGCTTCAAGAAACCTGCAGATCTTGGTGGAGACTCGGCTACACTGGCCATCTTCACAAGGAGAGGTGACTACACTGGCCATCCTCCAGTTCTTTTCCCCTTTTTCTAACTTCTCCCCCAATTCGATTGTGAACACAGCGCGACAGACCTTAGAAGGAAATACCTGACTCCCCGAGGACGAGTTACTGGAGAAGAGATGAGCATGGTAGTCCGGCATTCTGAATGGGAAGAGCTAAAACCTTTCACACACATGAGTCAGTTATTCAATGTCGATAGGGTATACTTTTGGAAAAGGATTGATCTAAGATGACTTCTGAGCCGAAACTGTGACAATGATGTGTAGAACTTGAGGGTTGTTGATTTTAAAATTTTAAGTCTCACAGAAGTTCCACTACACTATTAATCCAAAGGTTGAGTTTAGTTTCATTTTCACCTTTATCTCATGGTCTCGGTATGGAACCCAATCTCATTTCACCTCAGGACATTTCTTTTTGATGCTCAGGAACGAGCATGGTTTAAGTATAGGGGGATGATGAATCTCGGATTCATCACTCTAAATCTCAGCTCAAATCCCTCAAAATCATCAGCATTTGTGCATCTATTTTGCATAATTAGCATTCATGCATATTTTCATAAGAATGACATTTTATCCATCATTTTTTGCACAAAATAAGAAGCCAAAAATCCAAGCCAAAATCGACCTGTAAATAGCCTAACTTCCCTGATTTTTAACTCCTTCATGCTAACTCTGAATGATCCAAGACCACCTCTACTGTGTACATATCATTAACAAGAATAAATGAAAAATACAAAAAAAATTATTTAACCTAAATAAGTGGACCAAAAACTCAAACCCTAGTTTCAGGATTTTCGGACTAAAAGCCCCATATCTTCCCCATCCAGTGTCTATTTTTAATCATACTCACTTTTGAACTAATGTACCTTCAATTACCTTCAAAACAAGATCAAGTTCAAGTGAATCGGAGCTCATATGTGAAAGTTCGGTTTTGGGCCTCTTTTGTACATTGTGTATTTTAGCGGTTTTTTACCCGATATTTTTGTACATATTTTCTTAATTAATAAAAATCCAAAAAATAGATTTAGATATCTTTATCTTTGACATTACCATATTTTTCCAAATTTTTATCTGTTTTAAAAAAGACAAAAAAATTACAAAACCCAAAAATCCAGGTGTTCTATGTACATGGGATACCGCAAAAAAATCACTTTGTGCATTTGATCGATTTTGGCTTTTATGTCATCATGAAAGTTGTAGATCTCATAAAGACAAGCATTTTTTGTGAAGGAACTTTTTCGATTCGAGATCGTTTGCTATTTATTTTCGATTTTACAAAATCTTTATCTCTGGAATTTTGTGGTGCTGACACGTGGCGACCCCTGAGGCCGCCACGTGTCAGCATTTTTGGCCTTTTTATTCCTTCGTTTTTATATTAAAAAAAGAAGAAGAAATTAAATTATTCCCGCACGTGCGAGACACGTGCCCCCAGGCACGTGCCAAGCACGTGTCATTCACCCTCTCACCCCTGCAACGTGTCACTTATATGGTCGTCCGATCTCGGTCGATCGGACCGCCATCCACCTACATCTTCAACCTCCCGCCCTCGAAAACATCGCAGCCTCCGCCACCTCCGTAACCTCTGTCGCACTCCTCGCAACCAATGCCATGCCTATCTCGCACCGGCCACTCGATCTCTCTCTCTCTCCTATTTAAGAGCCGGGACCCCCCCCCCCCCCCGACTCCCTTATCCGTTGATTCCTGGAGATGGGTTCCCTCCACCGGTGGTGATAGCCCGGCGTGACCCTATTCGTGGCGAGATCCGGTGTCCTCCCCAATGCAGCTGCAGCCCACGGCGCATCTCCTCTGCCATATTGCTTCGCTCCAGCCTCCGTGGCTGTCGAGCCAACGATTCTTCTACGCCCTCCTTCACCGGCCAACTTCGACAACCGCAGTTCACAACTCCATATTCAACAAAGCCAACTCCGCCTCGATTTCATCTTCTCCGACCATCTTCCACGACAATCTCAGCCGCAGCTCCTCCTTCGCCGACAACCACAGCCCCTCACGCCTCCACCTCAGCCGGGCACCTCCGCCAGGAGCTGCTCCTTCCACCGCCATTGCCCCCGCTCGCTAGGGCCAAGACCCCCGCCACGTGCCATGCACGTGGAGGCAGGGGGACGTCAGCCTCTGTCAGCCCCAGGGGTCACGTGCATCGCACGTGACCCGCTGGGTCAATTGCAAAGGACTCCTGGCGCTTCCGATAATCTCAACAAGACCCAGGGGTCACGTGCAGTACACGTGACCACTGGAAAAAATTGTGTGAAGCCCCCGGAAGATCTCTATATCGCAGACCAGACCCGCTTGATAGAGGGCATGTGCTGCGTACATGCACATGCCCCTCTGCTCAATTTGCAGAAAAGGCCCCAGATCAATTGGTAATTGCACAACACCCCCCTTGCATTTTATATTTATTTTATATTGCATTTGTGCCCCTATGTTCTCCCTCTGTCTTGCACCTCTTCTTGACATTATTTTATTATTAATAAATAGCATTTTGTTTGTCAATTAATTCTCTACATACAGTGGATGTTTTTGATTGATGGTTAATTAATAATTAATTATTTTGTGGAAAATTGTGAATTTTGCCCATCTTGTGCTCTGAAATTCATATTTAAGTAACCATTGCTCTAAAAATCCCTGAAAAATCACATATTGCCCAAAAAGAATTGCATTTGCATGCATAATTTGCCATGTACAAATCATTTTGCATATTTCAGTATTTGATTTTTAATAGGTATTAGATCTCACATTTTTTAGGTTTAGGATTTTCTAAGATCCATTACCTAGTGATAGATCTTAGATAATTTCATTCCTTGAAAACAAGTAGGTTTAGTATTTATTATAATTAAATATTGAAATTCATTTTGTTTGCATTTAAAAATCCATAAAAAATCATATTGCATCCAAAAATTCCAAAAAAAATACATTACATTTGTTTAATCATAATTATCATCACGACCAAATTTTGTATTTTTCGAACATCATTTGAATGTACTTTACATTTTAGTCCCTAAAATAGGCCGAAATTGCATCTTGCATCCTTATTTGCATTGAAAATTCCAAAAAAAACTGCCTCGAAAACCGTGCATGAAGCATGATAGACACAACTCTAGGTTGTTCCTTTACCTCCTTGTGATCGACCTTGGGACTTGCCCAAGTAAAATAAACATAAAATAACTTGATTAAAAATTGACAAATAATTTTTGTGGTTATTTCTTGACTGATTCCGATCGGCGCCTACAACAAATGACATTTTATTCTTTAAGCACGAACGATATAAAAACAACTTTTTAAAGCCGTGATATCGGACTCGTCAAGAGCACAAACAAATGCAGGAAATTTTAAAAGCCTAAGATGCCTAAAAGAAAGAGGGACTCACAATGCCTGCACTTCTGGCACTAATCCGTAATGTTTTGTCATGTTGGTGGCGAGCTTTTCCGAGAATGGAGGAGAAATCAAGATTAAAATATTTTTCTACTTAAAACAAATTACAAGTTTGCTAAAACAAATGAATGGATCTTCATTTTTTTCTTTTTCGGAGTTCAAGTACTTGAAATAAAAAAATTGCACGGATTAGAATATCGAAAATAAGTTAGGAATGAAGAAAAAAATTGCAAATGTTGCCTATTCCCCGGCAACGGCGCCAAAATGTTGACGAGATTTTTCGTGGTTTAAAATGATGAATTAATCAAGTCATTGCTTTCCCACGATAAACCGTTGTCAAACAAATAATAATACAACTACGAGCACAATGGAGACATACAAAATGCATATGGCAAGTAGAGGTTCGAATCCACAGGGACCAAGCAAACTAGCAATGTTTTTCTAAACGATTTAGACCAATTCTTATCTTCAATCTTGCAGGGATAGAAAATGTTGTTCTTCTGCAAACATAAGGGCATGTATGTGATTTAAACAACATTACGGAAATATGATTGTGAAAAAGATTAAATTCCAAAATTGGTGAAGTTTTAATGTAGTGAACTTAACCCTCCTCAGTTGCTATGATTCCCTTAGAACATAAGTACTAAAAGCAATAGCCTGGAAATGCAAACTTTATATAAACTATAATTATGCAAGTGCACTATGATGAAGTTTGCAAAGTTAACAACATGGAAATGCAAGTTTTATATAAACTATGATTAAGCAAGTGCATGGTGATGAAAGTTTGCAAAGTCAAAGATAGAACAAGAAAAACAGTAAACGAAAGGGAGCAAACAAGTTGGTTGCAGGCTGGACTTCTATGGTCGAGGACGCACGCGAGGATGATGGTGCGGGCTGGAGTGCATCTTGAGGAGGAGGAGGAGGAGGCTCGAGGGTTCCGAGGAGTGGGAGGTCGAGGTCGCATGTGGCTGTAGTAGCGTAGCCGAAGAACACGGGGGGCAGGAGCTCGCACTCCCACAGATGCGCTGGAGACTAGAGCGTGCGGCTTCGAGCTGGGCGGAGGAGAATAGCGTCAGTAGCTGGACGCGTACGTGGGCAGTGGCTGCACGGGAATGTGCAGCTGCGGGCTCCGGGCTGCAACAAGGAGGAGATCACGGCCTGAAGTCTAGGAAGATGGCTGGAGACGAGGCCACACGGAGGTGTGCGGGACGTGCAGCTACGGGTTGCACACAGCCGCGCACGCAAACGGGAAGGCCGCGGAGCCTGTACCTGCAGAAAAACAAACGAGAGGGAGAGAGTGTGGGGCGAGATATAGAAAAAATGAGAGGGAGAGGGGTGCGTCTCAGGAGTGAATCCTTGAGGGGAGGGACCTTTTATGGATGGCATGGGCGGTATTTGCAAACAATGAGAGTTATTGCCCTTGAAAGAGCCACCCACGTGCATGGACAATAACATATGCATGGTGGCTTTTGTCTTTTGCATGGGTTTTAGTTGATGCATGGGGAAGGTATGGACATGGGTAAGAGAGGATAGGCATGGGCGGCTAGAATGCATGGGAATGGGAGAGAGACTTTTATTATTTGCATGGGGATGGGAGAGAGTTGTACGTGAGGCTCATGACATATGGGGAAAGGTGTGGTGATTTTTGTAAAATCCATCCTCCCATTTTCTTGTAAAAATATTTATAGAAATAGAGGTTATACTTTGAAACAATGAGATCAAAGGAATTTAAGTTCTGTTATGACATTTAAACAATGATTTATGTAGATAATGAATTATCAATATTCTTGATATTAAATATCATCTCACCATATAATCCATAATTAATATGTGAATGGAGATTTTTGTGTCATTCATCTGGATATAAACATGATCTGTCACTTTATGTTGTAAATTATATGTAATTGAGATGATCTTCTCTTCTTCATGTATGGAATAAATGACATGTGGATTATGCAAGATTGAAGATTATATGTCAAATATTGAGGTTGTTCTTCGCGTAATTTCATCATCTTATATCACAATATATTGTAATCATCATAGATCCATCATTAAATTGAAAAATCATCTTGGTTTTCTTAAGAGGCCGAAGATGAAGAAATTGTACAATAGAGAAGGGTATTATATTAATTGAAGCACCACCGTCAAGGAGAGTGTTATCGCATGAATAGTCAGAGATGTAGCAACTCACGAGAGGTGTGACAGTGTTCCCTTTCTTAGAATGTGGACTGTGAGAGATGGCGTAGGCAGTGACAATGGTCAAGACGTGACGTTGATATATGCTCCTCTGCTTTCTCTTCTTGTGTTGAGGAACAGATAAATGTGTCATGTCCTGGTGAAGCGGGGTTTTAATGATCTCAAGAATAGTGGCCTCCACCTCTGGTTCAGTCAAAATTTGTTGAATTTTCAGACCTCCTACATACAAAAGAGGAGATCGGAATCAGCATCTACATGTGGATTACCAAGAGCAGCCTGTACAGTGGCATCCTCAAGGTCAAAGGCTGGACATGTGGTGAATGAATGCGTGGGAAAATAGTCTAGCATGGGTGCTCTCTCCTCCTAAGATGAATCAATAATGTATCTCCTGAAATCTTTTTGGATTTCTAAAATTTTCTTATTTTTTTGTATTTTGGATGTTTACAAGCTCTGATGATCACCTCAAGTGAATCCATATCCTTAAATAGTAGAGCCTCATTCTGGCTCTTATTTATGCTAAATAGATTGGTGAACCTTGAATTCATGTTCTTCATCATCTGGTTTGGGTCTCAAGTATGGACATCATGAGAGGTTACTCCAAAATCCCAGGATCGGGTGAGTAGAATGAGGGTGGGTGAAAATCAAAGTCTGATTCCTAAAATAACATGTTAGGTAGATATACACAAAAATAATGAGGAAGGTCCTTTTAGAAAAAGGGAGGTGGACCGAATGGAGGGTTCGAGGGATCCGCAAAAGTACGGTTAAAATCACTCCAGTCAGGCATTTCCAAAATAAGAGAAAATGATTGGGAGAGCATGATGGTCAAGTCAAAAGATGTGAAGAAAAAGGTGCAAATGCATAGAAGGATCTAGTATGTACACAAGCAATAACAAATAATATACAGAAAGCAAAACACGCCCTCAATTCACCTACTCAACTCAGCAAAGACCATGAAAGTTCAATCTCTTAATCTTGTATGTTTTAGAGTTAGGTGAGAATTACAAAAATTATACAAAAACTTAGGTTGTCTTATGGGATTTGGACAATAACCTTAGTGCGTATGAGAGCAATTTAAAATAAATACAATGAGGAGATTGCTCGTCCTAAGACAAATATTTTCTTTTTGATAAATTTTAGGATCAAGTAATTTAGCAGTCCCAAATTTTAGGCCGTTGTCACTTGATTTGAATATTTTGAATAAATCTCCTATCGAGTGTCCAATTTCCTTTTTATCTTATGTGAGTAAAAATAAGGAAGGAGATCGGAAATGCCCGTGGGTGAATAAATACAATGATTCATGCATGGATTATAAGATGTGTACCTTGTCGCTAGCACTTTACATGCAAAATGATCCACGCAGAATTTGAATACAAAAAAAAACTAACCTATATGATGCAAGTGACCCGTCCTAAAATGATAGCTTCTATTACGGGAAGAACTTGTGTTAACTAATCACAATAGAGACCTGAGTCCAGTCTTGGAAGTTGCTTTATGCCCACCACAATGGGTCCTGTTAGCATTGTATGTGACTTCTCACGTCACATGGTTTCTAATCCAAGTAAGTTAACTTTTTTTTGACTAAGTCCAAATGTGATTTATAGGAACATATATATTCTATTAGGGTATTTGGACCTTAGTTATATTGAGCTCAGCCAAATAATTAAAGTGACCAATAGGTGGCTCACGAAATCTATGTGAAACAAAGAAAAAATAAGGTGGTGAAAAATAAAAATGGTGAGGTCCCCCTAGTACAACGACACTTGGCGAAGCAGACCCCGCAATAAATGAATGTCCTTTCACAAGAGTTCCAACACTAGAAAAAAATAAATGAAAGTCTATGCAATTTTGTTAAAAAATCTTGGTTTCCATTAAATCTTTTTCTTCTCCTCTCACGCTCTACTGTGGCTCGATGAAGAATTAAGCCACCAACGCTCCTAAAAACCCGCTCCACTCCATCTGGCCCTTGAAAGAAAGAGGAAATGAAAAATGTATAAGAGGCACAAATATAAAATAAAAGCAAGAAAATAACAAAAAAATTCGACACAATGATATGAACAATGAAATACCATTGAAAAATATAGAAAAAAATGGTAACCAAGAATAGTAGATTATGATAGAAACCTAACTAACCTCGTCGTGCCTCCCGGTAACGACGCCATTTTATTGGCAGAGATCTTCATGTGTTTTAATTTTTATGAAAATAAATATGTCATTGCAACCCAAAAAAATCCCGCACATAAATTTTATATTTTCTTTCTTCTCAAGCTGATAATTACATAAAATATAGCAAGAGAATTTTTTTACTATTTAATTTACATGTATGGCTAATAGGATTGAACTCAGGGAGTCTATAAATCTCAAGGGTTATTCTAATAATCGAAAAAAATCAATTAAAAGAAAAGAGGAATCATAAATGCAAACTATCTTGGTTTTTGTAGGATTTTTGTCTTGGATCAAGTGGTTTCATCGGATTAAAATTTTTTAATTACACTGCCTCAAGTGACTAGTGCAACTAGTTGCTCCTGATCACATATGATGTGATCCTCATGCTTCCGTGATACCCTTAAGGATTTTTTTCATATCCTTTATTAGACTCAACATGTGTTAGGATCACTGTCTTGATGGTGGTCAGGTCGTCAAGCCACTGAGTCAGGTCATTCATATTATTCATCAATAATATAAAATGATCTAGTGTGGGATTCATCAAAGGTGCCTTCGATGCTCAATGACAGGTTATCGTTGTGACTAGTAGTGAGGAGATCTCTGTGAAGAGTGTCTCGACTTTAATTTATATCACTGGCAAGTCCAAGGTCGAACATAAGGAGGCAAAGGAACAACTTCGGTTTACTTCAAAAGCTTAGGTTAGTCCCATATGGTTGATGAGGATATGCAGCTTGCATCTGTTGTTGTGCATGTCGTGAGGCTATATCTGCTGGTGATGGGGATGCAGTCTCCCTATCTAAAATGGTGATCGGGTCTCTGACTCTGTTGGGAATCCTACTAACCTTGCCCTGATGGACAGGGCTAGTTACACTCTAAGTTGAACTAAATGTCATTCACCTCCAGAATGAGGTGGAGGTGGTGACTATTGTTCAGTAATATAAGGAAGTTCCTGCTGATATAATATATTCTGATGTGACTACTATTGGTCCTAGTTTGGGGTCTACACGTAGTAGATATGCTAAACTGTTGACGTTCCACATGTACTCTGTCATGCAGAAGTGGAATAAGTATGCTCACAATAGGAGTATTGGCTACTGCACCACTCACACTATGACATGCACTAATCGTATGAACAAGAAACTCCAAATGCTTCATAATCTCATCTAGCTTATCTAGGTTATTTATCCTCCACTCGATCACTTGTAGCTTCTCAAGCTCCTTAGATTTTTTTTCTCAATTATGTCCACTTTGGATAGATGATTTCTGATGATGGTCAGATATGCACTATCCAACCTACCCACATCATGTGATGTCGTAATGTTGATAGCCTTATGGGTACTGCAGGACAAGGTACAAGATGCTTCTAAAAAGCACATAAAGAAGAAAGAGCAGCATAGCTCTCCGCCATCTCCTCAAAAATCCGATAAAGGACATCCTATTCCTTGTTGAAATGGGCCCCCCCACAAGCTGCATCTACCAGCTTTTGGTTCTCAATGATTAAACTCCCGAGAAGTTCTGCACAAGGCTCGTCTTTGAAATATCGTGATAGGGGCGCTTCTTTGTTAAATCCTTGAATCTTTCCCATGCCTCCTGAATAGTCTCATGGGCATTTGGGAGAATTTAGGCTTATGGGATGTCAAATATCTCATATGGTTAAGACTTCCAAGTGGATAATATTTTCTTAAGAATGCGGGCCTCAACAGTTCCCAAGTTGTGACAATCTTTCCCAAAGGGTTAGTCCAATATAGTACTTCATCTATGATATTAAATGAAAAATAAATCATCTTCACTGCCTTCAGTGGAACATTTGGGTAGTGTATAATGACCATGAATCGCAAGCATCCTAATCCATGTGTTCGTCTATCGTGCCCCTGGATTATAGACATCCTTTAGTGCAAGCTTAGCCACTGACTCGATGAGTGGATCTCCTCCTCCCCTATTCCCATCTCCAATCTCCGTCTCATCCTCATCTCTCTTATCTTGTCTATCATTCCTCAGATTGAACATCACAATCCAGCTTGGATGTCAGATTTTTCGATTAATTATGCCTGAATGGCTTGAATGGAAGCTAACATTGTATTATTGAACTCGCTCTGCTCAGCCACGGAACCCTTGCCATTTGGTGGCATCAAGTGCTCTGATTCTGACGTTGAAAATGTGTAGGTAACTATATTAGTATGAAAAAACGGCGGAGTCCTAGATGATAGTTTGAGATTAGATTCAATCTCAAACAAGGGATTGAATGAGTAGATGGGTGATGTGGAAGACGAGGAATATTCGTGAAGTGAGTATTCTCGAATAGATGAAGATCGAACTAGAGTGTGAAATGAGCTCGCAGAGTCCCAACATGTAGTACTCCAATCTGACATCTTTGATGTCAATAGGAAAGATGCAAGAACACGAAGGTTGACAAAAGAAGAAAAATGAAGAAAAGGTGTGAAAGGCATGAAAGGATCTTTACATCAACAAACAAACACAATACGAACCATTGATTCACCAACTAGACACAAGTTGAGTCCATAAGAGTTCGGTCATTTATCTTTTTAATTTTATGTTTAGTTAGTTTACAAGAAGTTAGTTACTAACAAGCACATAGGGTAAGTTGTCACTATCGCCCAATGTACATTATCAGTCCTCCCCAATCAATGGAACTATCTGCCAGGGATACCAAGTTCAATATCAAGACTAAAGGGATAAAGGAGAATGAGGACACCAAAATGATTTTCTAACGTACGAGGTAAGTATTGCATATCAATGATACATCACAAGGATGTGTACAGGAGCATAGGACACAATTCTAGGGATTTGTGCTCTATCTATATGGTTGTGTCCTCACCCACTTTCTATGGAGGTAAGTACCTGCAAATAATGAGGGGGTTACTCTCACCAAAATAATGATTTTAATCTTATATTTATCTTAGGGTCGAGTTTTTCATTAACAATCCTAGTTTTATATAGCCATCGTTATTTTTGGATTTTTCAAAAAAATTGTCTAATGAAAATTCAAATTCCTTTTTGATCTCATGTGAGTGAAAACGGGGAAGGAAATCAGAAGAGCCGATGCACGATGATATCACTGATGCATTCAAAGAAAGAGATGCTTATCTTTTGCCAGCACGCTATATACAAAGTGATCTTCGCATAAAATAAAGACAAAATTAAAACAACCATAAATGATACTCAAGAACCATCCGAGCAGTAACTTCTACTAGCGTACAAAAACCAATTAATTTGACTAAGTCCAATCCTATGATATAGTCTATGGAACATATGTTTTTTTAAGGCCTTGGACTTAATCGATTACCTGGCTCAAGAAAGATAATAAAACCTATTTCTAAGGTCTTAAGCACACAAAACTGAGAGAAAACGAATAAAAATAAAGTCAATGAAAACAAAAACAGGTGAGGTCCCCCAAGTGCACCGACAATTGGTGAAACATACCCCGCATACGCAATGTATAAAATGGATTTTTAGAAAACAAAAAAGATACAAATGCAAAACAGAATTTATTACGAACTTTAACAAAAAATAATGGGAAATAAAATGCTTAAATAAAACAAAAAACATATATGTGCAAAGTGCTCCAAGAATTTTCTTCTTCTAAATCTTCTACCCTCTCCATACGCTCTCATGTAGCTCAACGAAGAAATGAGCTACCTCCACTTTTCTCAGGTGCACAGACGATCCTAGGAATGCCTCCCTCACTCATCGAACCCTCGTAAGAAAGAGGAAACACAAGAACATGTAAGAAACATAGTTATGATAATCTAAGAAAAAATATAAGAATAAAATAAAGTAAGAAGTATAGACAAACAAACAACATACACACAGAGGTAGATAAGAGACAAACTGAGAAGAACAAGTGAAATGGATATCAAATGAACCCCTAAGTCCAATCTTGGGGAGATTTCATGTCCGACAAATCGAATCTTGCAAGTGGTGTGTAAGATCCTTCAGGGCACGCAAATTTTAAAGCAAGTGCTCACTCCTCAACAAAAGCAATACACACAATATATATACATGTAATATAGACAAATAATAAAATAAATAAATGATAAAAAATTTACAAGTGACATAAAATTTGAAAAAGAGATTTGTGAAATAAAAGAAGACAGAACTAAAAAGCAAATAAACATGTATCTACAACCAAGAATGGCAAGCTAAAAGGAAAACCTATCTATACTCGTCGTGTTTGCCCGGCAATATCATTATGAGTTGGGAAACACGAGGTTTTAATTAAGAAGAATTATTTGCAATGTTGTCACAACACTAAAAATCTCTCAACAAAAATTTATTTGATTATTCACAGCTCAAGCCAACAAGCAAGAAAAGAATGTAAGCAAGAAAAAGTGATTGTTGTTAAATTTACTTCGATAGCATAAAGGATCGACCTCAGGGAGGCAACAAAAATCTTGTGGGTTATTCAATTCGATGAAAAATCAAGGAAAAGAAAACAGAATTTCAAAGTAAATGTTTTTATGATTTTTTTAATTTTTTCATGACTTTTTAATTTTTAAACTTTTATGGTTTCTGATAATTTATTTATTTAAGGATTTTTGAACTTTGCAAATGTTTTGAATTTTTGAAAATGAAAGAAAATAAAAACAAATATAAAGAAATAAGAGAAAAGAAAATGAATGTGATTTTTTGGATTTTTAAAATGTAGCAAAAATAAATAAAAAATAAAGTGAATTTATTTTTAGGTTTTTTGTTTTTTTTCTAATGTTTTCATTATTTTTTCCAAAATTTCAAATTTTTTAAAGTCTATTGAATAATTTAAAGACAGAAATAAATGCAAACAGAAAAAAATGCGGATGTTTTTGGATTTTCAAAAATAGAAATTGAAATAAAAAATCGAAGAAACATAAAGAATAAGAGAGATAGCTTTTCAAATTTTCCACAAAGCATTTTCCAAAATATTTTGAATTTTCTATTCCTTAAAATGATTTTTTAAGTGTTTTCGATGTTTTTTATGTTTTAACTTTAATATATAATTAATGAATACAAATTGGTTAGAAAATAAAATAAATAAAAACAAATAAAAAGGAATTTTTTTGGAATTTTTAGATATTTTTATATTTTTATCTAACTTTAAAAGCAAACATGGAATATTTTTAGAGTTTTTGAATAATTAAAAAATAATAGAAATGATTAGAATGCAAAATAAAAATTAACGTGAGTACTTGAGATTAGCAGGAAGTCAAGGTATTTTTATGGAATTTTTGATAATGTTTTGCTATTTTTTAATTTGTTTTAGCATGATAAATAAATGTTGATGCAGAAGACCCAAAATGCAAAGAAAATTTATTTAAGGAACCAAGAAATAAATATGAGGGTTTTTTATGATATTTTTCCGCAAATTCACGTGCCAATGGACGTGAGGTGCATTAGATTTGACCAAAATGCAAGTAATTTATTTTCAGGACCCAAATAATAACACATAAATATGCGGGCTCTTATTGCAATTTTCACAAAAGTCACGTGCGATGCACGTTGTTCAATTCAACATGACTAAAAAGCAAATAAAATAAATAACAAGTTGTACAATGTAAATATTCAATCAACTACATACAGACATGTGTCCCGAGAGGGAATTATTTTGAAAACAAAAAAGGCATGAGTAGGAGAGCAATTATACCCTTAATCCACGTGGTTGGATAAACAATGAAGATGACTCTGGATGTTCTTCGAACGGTAGAGAATGAAGCTTACTTAGGCAGTTTGGATCCAATCTGAATATCTGATCTAACGATATGGAATTGTGTGCAATCGAACGATGTAAGATACCTCTGGAAGAACTGTGATGAATGTCTACTCCGACGGACTTTGATCGAGTAGAATTTAATCGATTTCAGATTGAATCTCCTTCTAAGTGGTGCTAGAGCTTCCTACAATGCTCCTCCATCGTTTTGATGTATCAATGATGGTTGACAAAGACTAAAAAATGATCTGGTGGTCGGAAAATAAGAAGCTCTAGGTAGACCTACCAATTGCTCTACTCGCCCTAGATAGGATTCCTACAACCAGCAAAATATTCCACTACTCGGAGGTAACTCTCCGATCTACTTATTAGCATAAAAAGATAGGAAATTATGAAGGAATGGAGACCTTCAACAAAGGTGGCTGAAGAGGAGTTCGTACCTCGGAACTGGAGTGATCTGAGGTGGGTCAAACATAAAAGAAAATGGAGAAAGTAGAGGTAAATATAAAGCAATGATTGGAATGGAAGGAGGTGATCGGATGGAGATCTGATATTGCAGATCGGATTTGGTGGTTGAAAACATGAATGTAAGCTAAGGATAAAATTTAAAATGTGAAATTAAAAGCGAAAATAAATGACATTGACCTAAATTACCTATAGTTAAAGGGAGAAGGTAATCGACCTCGATCTACTATGACATGCAGAGAGGCGGAACGAGGAGGTAGAGGTCTCTAGCCACGTAGTGGATCACGGTCCCCATTGATCTCTTAAACTCCAAATCGAAAGGGGAAGAAGCTTTGAGCCAACCTCTTCGCTCCAAGACAATTGTGGGCAAAAATCTAGGGGGAAATTGGATCAACCAGCGGTAGCAGTCGAATGGAAGGTATAAATAGAAGTGATGTCTAGCGAGATTTTGAATTCAAAATGCAAGCAGATTGAGGCATGATCGACACAATGAATGGATTGGTGATGTAGTCAGTTGAGTGAGATGAAAGTTAGGAGAAGATAGTAGGTGGAGTTAATTATCAGAGCACGTGAGAAAATTTGTAGAAGAATGGCTTGGAGAGAAAGAATGATAGGGAAGACGGTGGATTGGAAAGTTGACCCGGGTTAATGGACCCAGGATTGACCAATTAGGAGGCGTGGGGAATAAAACAAAACATAATGTACGACATAAAAGATAGAAAATGGAAAATAAAATAAAATAGGAAATGAATTAAAAATAAAAATAAATAAAAAAATTGTTACTAAATTGATTAACTTAATTATGGTGATTTTAAATTAATTAAATAAGTTATATACAAGGTATAAATAAATAAAAAAATTATATAAAAGTGTATATTTCTATAATTACAACTCCTTAATTTTTAATTTATAAATTTTTAAATATGTACATAATTTAATTTTTTTTTAGTTTACAAATATTTACAAGGGTTTTAATTATATTTTTCTTTGACTTTTATGAATTGATTTATGGCGGTAAATAAATAGGCATATTTACAATATATACATGATGCTGCATATTGTTGAACCGGAAATTTGGAGATTGGAAATTTGATTGATGGAAAATAGGATAGGTCGTTGTTTTTCCCCAAAATCACGTGTCAACAAAAAATATTTTTTTTATGATTTTTGCTACTTATTAACCTGTATAGCGGACGGGGTCGAACTCAGGGAGGCTACAATTCCCGAGGGTTATTCAATTAATCAGAAACTAATTAAAAGAAAACAGGAATCTCAAAGGACAACTATCCTTGGTTTTTGTGATTTTTATCTTTTATTTTTTTTATTTTTTTTAATTTCTATTTTTTTATATTTTTTGATTTTCAAATTTTTAGTAATTTTGATTTTGTAATTTTTTTTATTTTTCAAAAATAATGCGAAGCAATAGGAACAAGATCAAAAATACGCACACCAACTCTTTTTACAATTTTCAATTATGCCAAAAATAATCAAAAAAATTCAAAGAAAATATTTTTGGGTTTTAAAAGTTTTGAAATGTTTTTGAGAATTTTTGTGGAATTTTCAGATGTTTTTGTATTTTTTTTAAAATCAAACAGTGAGGAAATCGGAAAATATGGATAGTCTGGAGTAATTTGCAATTTAAAACTCTTTTAAATGCTCAAAACTCCTGCCAATTATTTTTAAACAAACTAGAAGAAAATATCTACAAACAGGAACTGAAATCACAATTTTTGGATTCTTGTAGAATTTTTTATGATTTTAGAAGATTTTTGATATTTTTCAATTTTTTTGGGTTTTATAAATAATTAATGTGTGAAAATTGGTCATAAATTAAAAGAAAATGAAATACAACTACTCTGATTTTTTGGAATTTTTAGAGGTATTTTCGAATTTTTATGAATTTTTGAATTTCAAGCAAGGCAAAATAACATGTTTTTGATTTTTTAATAATAATAAATGATCACAAAATGCAATGAAAATTTTATGCTAGGAAGAATAGCACATCAGAAGTATAGCACAATTTTCTCAAAATTTTCGGATCATGAATAACATTTATTTCAATCAAAAGATCATGCAAATTCAATCGTTCTGCAGTCTAGGGACGAAAATGTAAATACTGCAAATGTTTTGGACAGAAATGTAATTGTTCAAAAGTTTCACTGAAATTAGAACATTAAATAAAACCAAGATGAATTGAGCAATTTACCCAGGAATGAGTTTGAGGCTCTGGCTTTTGTAATTTTAGATTCCTCCAGGGGCTGATCTGCAAATTTGCCGAATAAAATATGAAACCCTAAGAGGGTTTTCGTTTCCAAACCAAAGAGGGCCAAAGGAGCCAAAGGGCCGCCGCTTTCTTCTCTTCTTCTTCACGTGGGATGAGGAACGGCGGGCTGGGCGTCCCGGCGTCGAAGGAGCCGCTCACAGCGGCGGCTAGAGGATCGACAGTTGGCGGCGGTGCGCGGACGCGCGGCGTTGCCTGCCTGCTGTGGCACGCCCGCGGAGCTTCTGGCGGATCTCAAGTACGCGGTGAAGGGGGTTCGGGGCGGCGTCAGATGGGAGCGGGCCGCGTAGGGGCGCGGAGCGCGTCGGAGGAGTGCGGCTGCGCCGCTGGCTGGGAGGTCGCGCGGGCGCCGCTTGCGGCACCGTGCGGCGGTCGGGTGGTTGACGTGAGGGCCGATGCCGCCTTGCAGAGGCGGAGCTAGATGACGGAGGCGCGTGGTCTTCAACGGCGGGGCTGCGCAGCTGGAGGCCAGGCGGTGGCGGAGCGGCGCGGGCGGCGCTGCGCCGTTGGGCCACGGCCAGGAGGCGGTGTGGGTTGGCAACCCCGCCGCTGTGGCGATTATTTTTTTTATTTTTTTTTTGTTTATGGAATGTAAACAGTAAATAAGAGAAAAACTTTTTTTTAAAATTTTTTTTTGTAAATCCGAAAAAACAGAAAATAAAAAGCTATAGAATTTTTTTTGTTTTTTTTGAATTTTTTTTATATCAGTGATCCTGCAAAACAACCGTTAGAGAATAAAAATGAGTTTTTTTTATTATCCTGCAAAACAAAAGTTAGAGATAAAGAGAAACAATTTTTTTTATCCTGCAAAACAAATGTTAGACATAAAGGAAATTTTTTATTTATCTACACATAGGAATATGGACGGGGATTCGGCGACGATGAAGGATTCGAATCCAATTCTCCGACCACCGTGCGTGGTTGGAGTTGATAGATTGTGGGAGATAGAAAATAGAACGTGGAGAGCTCGAGAACGTGAGATGAAAAATCGAGTCGGTGGTGGAATAAATCGAGATGGAATGTTTTAAGATCTAGAGAAAAAAAATGACGATAAAAAAATGCGACAAAACAAAAAGCGATTAAACTAAGATAAAATACGAAGAAAATTTGAATCTCACCTTAGGAGCGGAAAATAGACCGTGATCGCCTCGACAAGGCCGACTCGCTGTCACCGGACGGCTTGGAGGCTAGGCAACTTCCTCGACGAAATTTCTCTCGGAGATCGGGCTCCTCTCTCTAAAGATTGATCAGGTTGGAATGAGGGAGATGGAGCCATATAAATAGAAAAGAGATGAATTTTGAATTTTGAATTTTTTTGGATAAGAGATGAATTTTTGATTTTTTTGGTGGAAGAGATAACATGAGAGATAAAATAGAAGGATAAAATTATTTACAAAATTATCTAATTTTTTGAATTTTCGTCACTTTATTTATTTGAATTAAAAATGTTATTTTTTTTATTTTTTTTAAGATGGTTAGTTAAAAATAGCAACTATATACATGTACTATATACATATATGGTATTATATACAAGGGTTAAATGAGGAAATTAGCCTTTTTTGTTTTAAGAATGTTATTATTATTTTTTATTTTTATTTTTATTTTAAATAATTAGTAAAAATATTTACAAATATATATACAAATACAATATGCACAAAATACAAGGGAAAATTGCACAAACCACCCCAGAAAACCAACTTTTCAACCGTATCTCCAAAAATTATAAAATCACAGTCATTTTGAAGATAATTTAATTTAGAATTCAATGGAAGTGATATTTGTTCAATTTGAGATCATATGGAGCCGGAATTGATCTTTCAATTAGTGCTTAGTGGCTTTTTCCAAGTGTGGCTACTTTTATTCTGTACATGATTTAATTGTGCAATCAGTTTTATTAATTAGGACCCATTTTTATTTACAACTTTGATTTTGAATGTTATTTGATTTGGGGTCAATTAAGGTACAAATAAATTAGTGTTACTTTTATACAGATATACACAAAATAAGTGAGAAACACATTTTTTTGGATTTTCTGGTTGAGGACCCTATCTCCCCCTACTTTATTCCTGGTCGATCAGGTCAAGTCTTGACCTTCTCTCGGGGTTCGGGTCATCATGTATACAGTCTTCCCTTTTTTATTTTCTTTTCTTTATTTTTCCTTTCTTTCTTTATTTATTTATTTTAGGTTAAAATAAGAAATGTACAATATTTACACACAAATGCAAGTTAGTAAGAATATGGAGTTAGCGTTATATGCAGGTGTTTTATAAGGGATTTTAAGCTAAAATAAATGAATAAAGATGACGAATCGCAGATTCATCATCCCCCTATGCTTTACCTTTGCTAGTCCCTTAGCAAACACTTATTTGAAAGAATAAGTGAAGAAGAAAAAGAAAGGGAAAATAAAGAAAGTAGGACAATATTGAGTGTTAAACTTATCTTCATAAAAGTGTAGTTTGGAGCTCTGTCGGACCTTTGGATTATTTGTGTGTCGGAACTTCTGTGAGACTTAGAATTTTAAAACCAACAGCCTTCAAGTTCTACACATCATTGTCACAGTTTTGGCCCAGAAGTCATCTTAGATCAATCCTCTTCCCAAAGCATACCCTATGAACATTGAATAATCGACTCATGTGTGTGAAAAATTTTAGCTCTTCCCATCCAGAATGCCGGACTACCATGCAAATCTCCTCTCCAATAACTCGTCCTCGGGGAGTCAGGTATTTCCTTCTAAGGTCTGTTGTGCTGTGTTCACAATCGAATTGGGGGAGAAGTTAGAAGAATGAGAAAAGAACTGGAGGGTGGTTTGGTGTAGTCACCTCTCCTTGTGAAGCTGGCCAGTGTAGCCGAGTCTCCACCAAGATCTGCAGGTTTTCTTGAAGCTTGGACCTTTTTGGTCAGATTTTTATTTGGTAGTAGCTTCTTTGTATTTGGAGTTTTGGTGATTCTGCTTGGATCTTGTTGTGCCCCTACGGATATAAAATCTTTTTTTTCGTACATGTTTTGGGGTCTTAGAAAAAATTGTGCCCAGCCGTCCATCCCTTTTCCGAAGCTTTATTTCAACCCGTACTCCGGTCTTTAGATTTCCACGCTACCAGAAAAGAAACTCATACAGTCTTCCAACATCCCGTCTGAGTTGAGCTAAGTGCATAGTGCGGGAGTACAAATTAATTCGCTATTCCAGAGTTGTACCCAGAATGAAGAGACCAGGTTAGACACTAAGGGTCAAATGTTGCACATTGTCATGTGGAACTCAAAGAATTAAGTCAAAGACCTGAAGCTTCTAAAATCCTATTTCTCAGTGAAGTTCCTCTAAGAATTAGGTGGATTAAGGTCCAACTAAGCTCCATTCTTCAATTTTATTCCAGACATAGTTTAAAAATCAATGCTATCCTAAAAAATGCACATGCAAATGCAGACTATGAACAATGCAGAGAGTTTGTCGTTTTTTTTAAAGAATGATGCACATGTGAAAAGAACCATTTTTTTAAACAATTTCCTAATTTTGAACTTTTTATGGATTTTTGGAGAAAAATGCATATGTGAAAGAAAGTTTTTTTTATGCAAATTTTTAATGATTTTTGGTTTTGTAGTTTTTTTTAAAGGAGAAAGGGTTAGTAATATATACAAGTATATACAAGAGATTTTTTTGTTGTTTTTTTATGTGTTTTTTTTTGTTTTTTTTCTCTCTCTCTTCCCATTTTTTTTGTTTTGTTTGTTTTTTTTGTATTTTTTTATTTTCTTTTTTTTGTTTTGTTTTTGTTTTGTTTTTTTGTTTTTTTTTGTTTTTTTTGTTTTTTTTTTGTTATTTTTGTGGATTTTATAAAATATACACATAACCCTCCAAATAAATATATTTAAAAGTACGAGTTATGTCTAAAGTATATATACAATATATACGACACCCCCCTATACTTAGCTCGAACTATGTCCTCATAGTGACCAGAGAGCGACAAAGGAAGACATAACTCGTGCTAAGCAAAGAGAGGTGAAAAGACTCCTATGCTACAACGACTCAAAGAAAAGATAAAGAGAAGTTGGTGATCCCCCCTATACTTAGGATCAAGTAATCCTAAGTATAGTGGAATGTACAAAGGGGAAAACCGATGAAGAGAATGTACAGACTCACAAAGACACGATATGAACAACATCACCCCCCCTATACTTAGGGTAGAGTATCCCTAAGTATAGGCAACAACAACAAGGGTGATAAACAGGATGAATATGAACAACACAAATCCTTCACCCCCCCTATACTTAGGATAAAGCACATCCTAAGTATAGCATATATACACACACACGGAAAAGGGGTGAATGATAAAACGGGAGAAGACAGAGTGAAACGAAAGGATATACAAGAGGAGTGGATTTACAAAGGTTAAGAAGGTCGAAAACGAACCTTCTTGCGGGACCGTTGAGGTATGGATTTGACAAGGTGTAGGTCGATATTTGGATCATCATTAGATATGAACTGAGTAGAATCGACCAAGAATATATCCTCAGCGGTTTCAGATTGTGCAGGCCTAAATCGATTATTGGAAGTAGTATGGTCATGTCTAGCCTGAGAAGTCTCGCAAACATCAAAGTAAAATGGCTCGAATTCATTATCCGAAAAAGTTGGATCATTTTCAGCCTGACGAGCCTCTACCGGATCATCATCTTTATCAAAAGGCCCAAATTCCTTTATAAAAGCAATCAAATCAAATTTGGCATGATCGGTCTCTTCTTTATCAGGGTGAGTAGGAACGGACTTATCAGTAAAAGTAGTCAAATCGTGTCCGTCCTGTCTAGTTTCAGAATCTGCCTTCCGCTCTAGGGTGTCTATCGTGTAAATCCCGCGGATGTCGTCAATGCATCGCCACATACCAGAAGAGGGAATTCCAAGGTCTATGCTTTCCGAGTCCTCCTCCTTGAAGAGGAATTCTCGGGTTTTAGTATCATCCATCATATAGCAAAAATCTCTGGTATTATCATCATGATCAAAGTCCTTGGGGTTGTCTAACACGGGTGGGCTCTCATGGGATGCGGGTTTCTGGACGGTGGTGGGTGTAGTGATTAACACATCGCTCCCTACATCAGAACGGAAGCGAATCTCTCCTGAACCATAGTCAATAACGGCTCCTGCAGAGGCAAGGAAAGGTCGTCCCAGGATGATTGGAGGGTGGTCCACAGGGGTGGAGGTCTCCATGGGCATTACAACAAAATCCGAAGTAAAATCCATGCCCTGAATAAGAATGACAGTGTTTTCTAAAATGCCCTTCGGCCTCTTGATAGATCCATCAGCAAATTGAACTATCATCCTGGTTTTCTTGAGAGGCCCAAGATGAAGAGACTGTACCATAGAGAAGGGTATTATGTTGATTGATGACCCGCCATCAAGGAGAGCGTTATCACAAGAATAGTCAGATATGGAGCAACTCACAAAAGGTGTGGCAGTGTTCCTTTTCTTAAAATATGGACGGTGAGAGATGGCGTAGGCAGTGGCCATGATTAAGATGTGATGCTCAGATCTTCTCCTTCTCTTTCTCTTCTTGTGTTGAGGAGTAGATAAATCTGTCATGGCTTGTTGAAGTGGGGCTTTAATGATCTCATGAAGGGTGGCCACCACTTCGGGTTCAGTCAACATTTTTTTGAATTTTTGGACCTCATCCATACAAGGGAGGAGGTCGGAATCAGCATTTACACGAGGATTTCCAAGAGCAGTCTGTATAATGGAATCCTCGGGGTCAAGATTGGGACATGTGGTGGATGATTGTGTGGGCAATTGGTTGGGCATTTGGATCCTCTCCTCACAAATTGAATCAATAATGTGTCTCCCAGAATCTTTTTGTATTTTCAAAATTTTCTCATTTTTTTGTATTTTGGATGATTTCAATCTCTCATGATTATCCTCAAGTGAATCAATATCCTCAAATATTGGAGCAATGTTCTGGCTCTCATTTTTGTTAATAAAATTGGAAATCTTCGAATTCATATGCTCCACCATTTGATTCAATGTGTTAAGTGTGGAAATCATGAAAGGTGACTCCAAAATTCCAGGATCGGGTGGGTTGAATGAGGGTGGGTGAAAATCAAAGTCCTCCGTCTCCTGAAATAATGGGTTAGGCGGATATGCACAAACATCAGGAGGAAGATCCTCCTGGAAAAGGGAAGGTGGATCGTCTGGAGAGTACAAGGTATCTGCGAAGATCGGATTAGAATAACTCCAGTCGGCCATCTTCGAAACAAATGATGGGAGAGCACGAGAGTCAAGCCAAAAGATATGGAGAAAAAGGCGCAAATGCACAGAAAAGATCTGGTATGCACACAAACAATCAAACACAATACAACCCCCAATTCACCAACTCAACGCAATGTGAAGACCGTGAAGGTTCGGTCAATTATCTTGTTGATTTTAGAGTTTGGTGATAATTACAAAGTTGTACAAACACTTAGGCTGAATTATGGGATTTGGGCACTAACCTTAGTGTGTGCGCGAGCAAGTAAAAACGAATACAATGAGGGGGTTACTTTCCCCAAGACAATGATTTTTCTTTGTACTTTTTTAGGGTCGAGTTTTCTTTAGCAGTCCCAGTTTTAGGCAGTTGTCACTTGGTTAAGATATTTTCAAAGAATCGCCTACCGAGTGTCCAATTTCCTTTTTAACTTATGTGAGTGAAAACAAGGGAGGAGATCGGAAATGCCAATGCGCGATTAAAAACGATGATGCATGCAGGGGTTAGAGATGCGTACCTTGTCGCCAGCACTCTACATGCAAGTGATCCACGCAGAATTTAAATACAGAAAATAAACTAACCTATATGCAAATGCAAGTAAACCGTCCTAGATGATAACTTCTATTAACGGGCAAGAACAAGTTAATTTGACTAAGTCCAAATTACGATCTACTCTATAGGCACAGAAATTCTTGTTTAGGGTGTTTGGACCTAATTAATTACCTGGCTCAAGCAAATTAATTAAAGAAATCAATAGGTGGCTCGCGAAATCCACGGAAAACCAAGAAAATAAATGCGGTGAAAACAAAACCGGTGAGGTCCCCCAAGTGCACCGGCACTTGGCGAAACAGACCCCGCAACAAATGAGTGTCCGTTTACAAAGTTCAAATGCTAGAAAATAACAACTCTCTCTTTTTTTCTTTTTCTCTCTTTTTTTTCTTTCTCTTTTTTTCGGCTCTTTCAATTTTCTTCTCCTCTTCTCACGCTATCCTACGGCTTGGTGAAGAATCAAGCCGCCTCCACGTCGCTTGGGTGCTTCGGCTCTCCTAGGATCGCCTCCTTCGCTCCGCGGGCCCTCGCAAGAAAAAGAAAAGAGAATGTGTAAGAAACACAATTTTCAAATATGAGAAAATGATGAAATGAATGCAATGGATATGAACAATGGAATAATGTGGCAAACAGATATTTACAACCAATAATAGCAGGTCAAAAGAGAAACCTAACTACCCTCGCCGTGCCTCCCCGGCAACGGCGCCATTTTGTTGAACCGGAAGTTTGGAGATTGGAAATTTGATTGATGGAAAATAGGATAGGTCGTTGTTTTTCCCCCAAAATCCCGCGTCAACAAAATATATTTTTTTATGATTTTGCTACTTATTAACCTGTATAGCGGACAGGGTCGAACTCAGGGAGGCTACAATTCCCGAGGGTTATTCAATTAATCAGAAACTAATTAAAAGAAAACAGGAATCTCAAAGGACAACTATCCTTGGTTTTTGTGATTTTTATCTTTTATTTTTTTTATTTTTTTAATTTCTATTTTTTTATATTTTTTGATTTTCAAATTTTTAGTAATTTTGATTTTGTAATTTTTTTTATTTTTCAAAAATAATGCGAAGCAATAGGAACAAGATCAAAAATACGCACACCAACTCTTTTTACAATTTTCAATTATGCCAAAAATAATCAGAAAAATTCAAAGAAAATATTTTTGGGTTTTAAAAGTTTTGAAATGTTTTGAGAATTTTTGTGGAATTTTCAGATGTTTTTGTATTTTTTAAAATCAAACAGTGAGGAAATCGGAAAATGTGGAGAGTCTGGAGTAATTTGCAATTTAAAACTCTTTTAAATGCTCAAAACTCCTGCCAAATATTTTTAAACAAACTAGAAGAAAATATCTACAAACAGGAACTGAAATCACAATTTTTGGATTCTTGTAGAATTTTTTATGATTTTTAGAAGATTTTTGATATTTTTCAATTTTTTTGGGTTTTATAAATAATTAATGTGTGAAAATTGGTCATAAATTAAAAGAAAATGAAATACAACTACTCTGATTTTTTGGAATTTTTAGAGGTATTTTCGAATTTTTATGAATTTTTGAATTTCAAGCAAAAATAACATGTTTTTGATTTTTTTTAATAATAATAAATGATCACAAAATGCAATGAAAATTTTATGCTAGGAAGAATAGCACATCAGGAGTATAGCACAATTTTCTCAAAATTTTCGGATCATGAATAACATTTATTTCAATCAAAAGATCATGCAGATTCAATCGTTCTGCAGTCCAGGGACGAAAATGTAAATACTGCAAATGTTTTGGACAGAAATGTAATTGTTCAAAAGTTTCGCTGAAATTAGAACATTAAATAAAACCAAGATGAATTGAGCAATTTACCCAGGAATGAGTTTGAGGCTCTGGCTTTTGTAATTTTAGATTCCTCCGGGGGCTGATCTGCAAATTTGCCGAATAAAATATGAAACCCTAAGAGGGTTTTCGTTTCCGAACCAAAGAGGGCCAAAGGAGCCAAAGGGCCGCCGCTTTCTTCTCTTCTTCTTCACGTGGGATGAGGAACGGCGGGCTGGGCGTCCCGGCGTCGAAGGAGCCGCTCACAGCGGCGGCTAGAGGATCGACAGTTGGCGGCGGTGCGCGGACGCGCGGCGTTGCCTGCCTGCTGTGGCACGCTCGCGGAGCTTCTGGCGGATCTCAAGTACGTGGTGAAGGGGGTTCGGGGCGACGTCAGATGGGAGCGGGCCGCGTAGGGGCGCGGAGCGCGTCGGAGGAGTGCGGCTGCGCCGCTGGCTGGGAGGTCGCGCGGGCGCCGCCTGCGGCACCGTGCGGCGGTCGGGTGGTTGACGTGAGGGCCGATGCCGCCTTGCAGAGGCGGAGTTAGATGACGGAGGCGCGTGGTCTTCAACGGCGGGGCTACGCAGCTGGAGGCCAAGCGGTGGCAGAGCGGCGCGGGCGGCGCTGCGCCGTTGGGCCACGGCCAGGAGGCGGCGGGGGTTGGCAACCCCGCCGCTGTGGCGATTATTTTTTTATTTTTTTTTTGTTTATGGAATGTAAACAGTAAATAAGAGAAAAACTTTTTTTTAATTTTTTTTTGTAAATCCGAAAAAATAGAAAATAAAAAGCTATAGAATTTTTTTGTTTTTTTTGACTTTTTTTTATATCAGTGATCCTGCAAAACAACCGTTAGAGAATAAAAATGAGTTTTTTTTATTATCCTGCAAAACAAAAGTTAGAGATAAAGAGAAACAATTTTTTTTATCCTGCAAAACAAATGTTAGACATAAAGGAAATTTTTTATTTATCTACACATAGGAATATGGACGGGGATTCGGCGACGATGAAGGATTCGAATCCAATTCTCCGACCACCGTGCGTGGTTGGAGTTGATAGATTGTGGGAGATAGAAAATAGAACGTGGAGAGCTCGAGAACGTGAGATGAAAAATCGAGTCGGTGGTGGAATAAATCGAGATGGAATGTTTTAAGATCTAGAGAAAAAAAATGACGATAAAAAAATGCGACAAAACAAAAAGCGATTAAACTAAGATAAAATGCGAAGAAAATTTGGATCTCACCTTAGGAGCGGAAAATAGACCGTGATCGCCTTGACAAGGCCGACTCGTTGTCACCGGACGGCTTGGAGGCTAGGCAACTTCCTCGACGAAATTTCTCTCGGAGATCGGGCTCCTCTCTCTAAAGATTGATCAGGTTGGAATGAGGGAGATGGAGCCATATAAATAGAAAAGAGATGAATTTTGAATTTTGAATTTTTTTGGATAAGAGATGAATTTTTGATTTTTTTGGTGGAAGAGATAACATGAGAGATAAAATAGAAGGATAAAATTATTTACAAAATTATCTAATTTTTTGAATTTTCGTCACTTTATTTATTTGAATTAAAAATGTTATTTTTTTTATTTTTTTTAAGATGGTTAGTTAAAAATAGCAACTATATACATGTACTATATACATATATGGTATTATATACAAGGGTTAAATGAGGAAATTAGCCTTTTTTGTTTTAAGAATGTTATTATTATTTTTTATTTTTATTTTTATTTTAAATAATTAGTAAAAATATTTACAAATATATATACAAATACAATATGCACAAAATACAAGGGAAAATTGCACAAACCACCCCAGAAAACCAACTTTTCAACCGTAACTCCAAAAATTATAAAATCACAGTCATTTTGAAGATAATTTAATTTAGAATTCAATGGAAGTGATATTTGTTCAATTTGAGATCATATGGAGCCGGAATTGATCTTTCAATTAGTGCTTAGTGGCTTTTTCCAAGTGTGACTACTTTTATTATGTACATGATTTAATTGTGCAATCAGTTTTATTAATTAGGACCCATTTTATTTACAACTTTGATTTTGAATGTTATTTGATTTGGGGTCAATTAAGGTACAAATAAATTAGTGTTACTTTTATACAGATATACACAAAATAAGTGAGAAACACATTTTTTGGATTTTCTGGTTGAGGACCCTATCTCCCCCTACTTTATTCCTGGTCGATCAGGTCAAGTCTTGACCTTCTCTCGGGGTTCGGGTCATCCTGTATACAGTCTTCCCTTTTTTTATTTTCTTTTCTTTATTTTTCCTTTCTTTCTTTATTTATTTATTTTAGGTTAAAATTAGTAAGAAATGTACAATATTTACACACAAATGCAAGTTAGTAAGAATATGGAGTTAGCGTTATATGCAGGTGTTTTATAAGGGATTTTAAGCTAAAATAAATGAATAAAGATAACGAATCGCAGATTCATCACATATACAATATATACATGATTTTATTTCTGTTGATTTTTTATTTTGTGATGCTATTGTATTCTATATGAGTCAAATATAAAATTTATAGATATTTAAAAATACGTAATATAACAAAAATACAAAAAATATACAAATTATATACATATAATATGCATAGGTATAATATACAATAGTTCCCCAAAAAGTCACATTTTACTTTTGAGAGAGCTTAGGTCACTTACTCATTTTTCTGTTTCCTTAATGAGAGAGGGTGGGGCACTTGTCCATTTTTCTTTTGAAGAAGCAGTCCCTTAAGGACATCCCGACTTGTACACGGATAATAGACTCTTTTCTTCAGAGGTCTTTTTTCTCCAGCCGGTTATGGGGGACCCTCGCAGTAGTTTTCAATTTTCTCGATATTTTTCCTTTATTTCTCATGATTTCATGGATCCTAGGGGTGCATGCTTGATTGATTAGATGATTAATATAGAACCCACTACCATAATCCATCTTAAACATAAAAATCAGACAAATTTGAAAATCAATCAATCCTTACACTAGAGTTATATGCTAGGGTTACAATTTCATCACTTTTAAAGGCATCGAAATTAGGATTAAATTAATACGTAGATCACTTGCATGTATAGTACTGGAGCCAAGTACGACTTCTATCTTTGCATGCATCATGTTTTCTTGCCTCATTCTGTGATGATCCCCCTGTGCGACACATTTTTTCACTAATAAAGGGAAATCAAACTCCCAATAGTTTTGTTGAAAATACCAAAAATAGTGAAAATCATAAATTTAAAAATATTCTTTTTCTTTTGAAACTTCAACCATAAAATAAAAAAATTGGAATTAATTGCTTTAGGAGAGCAATCCCCTCATTGATGTAGGCACTTATCTCCTGATAGAGCTGGAGAAGATGTAGCCCTAACAGATAAGAGCCAAAACTCCATGTATTTGTGCCCTACGTGCCTTTGTATTACTTTTTTGTACACGATCGCAGATGTAGACACTTGCCTCCGACCATAGAGAGTCATTTTGATGTATTCATCTTCACATTTCCCTTTAGGCCTGATATAACTCGATAGCCCGGGAATAGTTCCACTATTTCGGGGAGTTTGAAGATGAACACTAGGCAATAGGACAATACCACTTGTGAGTCTTCTATAAATAACTTCTTGCATCACATATCATTAATACTTAAAAGATTAACGATTGAACTCTTATGATCATCACTACACAAAGTTGGTGAATTGGGTGTTGTCATTGTGTTTGTTTGCGGCATGGAGTGACTCTTCATCTGATATGCCTTCTTTTTGTCTTTTTAATTGACATAATGTTCTTTCCATCATATCCTTTTGGCATCAAAGATGACGTTTGGACGATCTTTACACTTGGACGATCGATCTTCCACCGTGATATATATGTTTCACTGACTCGGTATGACCTTCTTTCCAGAGCTTGTTTCACCTAGTCACAAGGTGAGCCAGACCCATCCTACCTCAACACCTAGCCCTTTAGTCGAGGAAGACCCTCACCTATACGTTTCTTCTTCTCATGCATAATTTTTACTCAGTGCTTATAAGGTTTTTTCCATTCTATAGTAGTTTATTGACATCATGGTAGCAAGTGGAAAAGCACCGGTTGAGGAGAAAAATGCTGATGTGAGGCCATACACTAGATCGGATGTGATTACAGGGACTATAGACACATTTTATTAGATGAGTACAAAACTGAAGAGGAGCATATTATAGTCCAAGAAGAATTGAGAGCTTAGATTGCAATGCTGAGAGCTGGAGGGAGGGAACCACCATCTGTAGTTCCTGTGGCCACATTATGTGATGAGTATGACACTGGAGCGAGTGTACTACAACATCAAATTCATTTGTCATAAAATCATGGTCCATATGATCTCAATCCATCGTTCATTACACTTCTTCCCAAATTTTATGGGATCGCTACAATCTATAGTAATTCAAGATGATTTGTAGGATGGCTACTTATCCGAACGTTACGTAGGAGGCTGTATGCGTCAAGGTTTTCCCCTTCACCTTAGTAGATAAGGTGCTTTATCGGTTGAATCATTTGGAGAGGGATCTCCAGTTGGTAGGATCTCAAGTCTACATTCATGTGTAAAGATTTTCCTCTAGAAATAACAAATGCGACGAGGAGCCAGATATCAAATTTCACGCAACGCTCCCATGAGTCATTCCCTGAAACATGGGAACGTTTCAAAGATATGATAGATAAACGTGTTCATCATGAGATTCCACTGAAGGTACTAGTTTAGAATTTCTTTGTAGGACTTCATGATGGAATTTAGTTATTGGTCATTATAGCAGGTGGTGGTGTTATTTAAATAAAGATGCTCATTAGGTTTGGACCATCTATGAAGGGATGGCCGACATTTCTAGAGTCGTTGATTCCACTCCTGCATTCCAGAAGACCACACAACCACCACACCAGTGAGATCATCATAAGAAGGCTAATATGTCTGAGTCAGATTCACAATCTATCGATATTAGATACAATAGTAAGAAGCTTACTATCGTCAATGTGAGTTAGAAGTAATGTTAGGAGTTGCAGAAGTTGCGCAAGCTGGAGAATAGAAAATGAGTGATTTGCCAAAGAAGTTGGCCGAGATTCAGATCTTTACAAGCTCCTCCCACCCATTAGGCACACCTTGTACAGAGTGAGGTAGGGTTTACAATTGAGACTCAACGGATAGCTTGGATAGGGGATGCATGCACAAATCGATCAGAGCCAAATCATTGCTCTTATAGTAGATGTTGTTGATACTTCTTCCAACTTTGGGATCAACGGGATTTGGTATGCTCCAGTTCCTTACCAGTCTCCACCACATATCACATCGCAGAGCATACACCATACACCGTTGTAGATGCACCTGCAACATCGTCGTCCACACTACAAGCACTAAGGATAGTTTTTGCATCATCATTCTCACCATTCTTCCTATCTGAGACTAGTACATCACTACCACCCTTCAGCTGCATATTACCAACATCAGTAGTAGTTACATTCTTCACCTCCAGATCCTCATAGCCATATAAATGGCATCCACTACACACTACTAGGCAGGAGAGATCAGAGAGCCATGGGCAGGACTCTGAGCCTCAGTTGTAAGCACAATCCTTAGCCCTAATTAGATTATAAACATGTTGACTACGATTCATGTTATACATAGGACATAGATGGAGTCGATTAACCAACACCTTTATGAATTAGCAATGCCCAAGACTACTCTTTGATCATGGCTTAGATGAATCAAACAACAAGGGTCACCATGTAGATCAGGTTGAGATCACAGACAAATCAATTGGTAAGGTCACTTTCCTGAATTTTTAGCAAACTGCATTTATCTTAGGAGCGGTAAATAACCACTAGTACCTGATCCGGCCGAGGAGGGAGTCACACATGATGAGGAGCGATAGTCCATTTATGAATCCATGATTCATTAACATTTATGTTGCATTGTATCTTCAAAATGCTTAATAAATACATGTAAATATGCATTAAACTACATTCATGAAAAATTGCATTTTATTTATTAAAAAGATATAAAAATTAATAAAAATAAAAATAAAGAAAAGAAAAAGGTAGAGTGTGTATATATATCATACATTATTACTAAGAATATAAATATTGCTATAAGATATATTTATATAACCAAACCCCTAAGACCAAGTCAGTAGGGATTGCTTGATAAACAAGAAAGTAGGGGGACATAAGGATCAAAATACAAAAATAACTAACCATGTACAAACTACATTGATTCCATTTATTTATTGTATATAAAATCTTCACTTAATTTTAGTAAATTCATATGTACATATTTTTCACTAAACTCTTCTCTATTGTGTTTATAAAAATGTATAAAAAATAAAAAAATAAGTAAAAAGTCTAACTTATATATATGTCAAGAAATATGAATTACAAATTGTCAATTTCCCACCTTTAGAAACTCATAACTTCTTCATACGAACTCCAATTTCAACCTACTCACTTTAAAGTTCATAAAAAATTCTCTGATTAATGAAGTGATTTCATCGGAAACTGAGCCTGTTTGCAAAAAAAAGTCATTTTTTGTACCTAAGAACAATTGGATTTATGGGCCATTTATGTTTTTCTATACATACTATTTATAGTACAACTTATTTTGCCATTTTTAATTATTTTCTTGATCTTGTAGTTTGTTTATAGAATAAAATCCAAAAATATAATTGTTATCTAATAATTTAAATAAATAAAAAATAGGTAAATTTGAACTATAAAATAAATACATATATTTATTAATATACATAAATTATTTAATTAAAATTTATATAAATTAACATATTATTAATTTATCATAATATAATTAATAAATATAAAAATAATATATCATATATCAAAATAAGGAATTGAAAATGTATATGTTATGTATATGGTATACTATATATATATATATATATATATATATATATATCTTAATATATTTTATATATTGATGAATCTCATATTCATAACTCTTAAAATGATGAATTAAGCTCAAATCCCTAAATATCATTGGCATTTCTTCATTTACTCTGCATAATTATCATTCATGCATGTACTGATAAGAATTGCATTTTATCACTAATTATTGCACAAAATAAGAAGCCAAAAATCCCAATCCAATTGACCTATAAAATAATCTAACTACTCTGATTTTTAACGGATTCATGCTAACTCCAATTGACCTGAAACCACCTCCATTGTGTACATATTACTAAAAGTATAAATGAAAGTATACAAAAAATTCACTAACATAAATAAGTGGACCAAAAACCCATGGCATAATACTAGGATTTCCGGACTAAAACCTTGACATCTTCCTCGTACAGTGTCTGATTTAATTATACTCACTTTTGAATTAATGTACATTCAATTAACTTCACAACAAGGTCATGTTCAAGAGAATCAGAGTTCATATGAGAAAGTTGGGTTTCAGGACTCTTTTGTACATTTTGTATTTTAACGATTTTTGACATATTATTTTATGTACATAATTAACTCATTTTATTTTATTTCTTTTTAATTTGTTTTCTTTGATAAAAGTTTTATAAAAAAGCACAAAAATACAGATACAAAAAGAGCTTGAAATCAAAGAAACTAACTGAGTCTTCACTAATAGTATGTATAAAGTTATAGTTTCATATTTTATTTTGTTTCTTCTTTTTCTTACCTAATAAAAAATAGATTAATGTGTAAATATTGACTTTGATTTTATCATATTTTTCCACTTTTTTATCTCATTTAAAATGAAAAAAACTATAAAACACAAAAATCAAGGTATTATATGTACATGGGATACCCCAAAATATCACTTTATGCAAGTGATTGATTTTGGTTTTGGTTTCTTCATAAACGTTTTAGATCTCGTCGAGGTGAACAACTTTTGTGAAGAATTTGTTTTGATCCAAGATCATTTGCTATTTATTTTAAATTTTTCTTTGGATTTTTTTGAATTTTTTTGGGGCTGACACATGGCAACTCCTGGAGTCGCCACGTGTCACCCATTTTTGACCTTTATTTTTCATTTTTTATAAAAATTTGAAAAAAACAAAAAATTAAAAATTAAAGTGTTGCCACGTGGTTGCACTAGGGCTTTCCAATCTCAGCTAATTGGATGACACTTGTGCGCGTTCCCCTTCCTTCGATCCTCCACCTACTTTCCCAATTGGGAGGCAACACTGCCCCACAATTCTCAACCTCCACTGCCTCCAACCTTCTATCTACGGGTGGTCCCCCACGAATCTCTCCGCCACCCTTCGTGTATCCCTCGTCAGAATCAATGACCACCGTCACCTTCAATCTATCCCCCCCGATCAATCTCCAGATCCACGTTCCTCGTTAAGATCGTCGGCCACCATCTCTTCTCCTACTTGCCATCTCCGTCGATCATCTTTCCTCTCTATATAAATCTAGTCGGTCGCCATATCTTCTCCCACTTGACATCTCCGTCGATCGCCTTTCTTCCATGTATAAATCCCACCGGCTGTCGTCTCTTCTCCCACCTGCCATCTCCGTCAATTGCCTTTTCTCGCTATATTAATCTCATTGCTGCCCCCGATCTCATCATCCGCCGACTGCATTCTAGCGTAGCTCGGAGGTGACATCTTGGTCCTCTCCCTTCAATGAGATCCAAGGTACATCCTTGTTGCAGCACGCTCCTCCACGCATCTGCCTTTCTCCGGTGCCATCGTCGTTGAGCCAACGACGCATCCCAGCATCTTCATCTCTGACTTCATCCACGAAGTCAAAGCTTCGTCCATCTTCAGAACTCCAACAATCCATGCTGCTACTCCACCACCTCACACTCAACTGTTCCACTCCACCGTCGCTCCTCCGCCTTCGAGGCTGTTGCGCTGCCCACCTTCGCCCCCAGGTTCTTCTCCCTCCATCGACACCCAACCAATGCCTGCTGCTCCAGCAGGTCCTTCGCACTCGACCACCACTGAAGTCACTTCTGACAATACGCCTCTACTTCATTGACAACATCCTCGACAAAAGTGTTGGACATGTGAGCCCACGACGAGCCATTATGCAATAAATGTTATTGCGAATATCATTCCCTGATCTGAAATGAAGAATAAATAATTTGCATAATAGGTCCCTCCGTACAATTAGGGTTATGTACCATGGCCATCTTGATAATCATGCAGTTGTTGATTTAATTATTGAATCATAGAGGTTGTTGCTTGGATGAATATCTAAAGGGTTAGATTGAGGACTCATCAAGCACCGTCAAATGATTGTTAAGATGTGATCTCCAGCCTGAGTAGGAGATGGTAATCCTTTCTCACATAGGGTGATATCTGACCGACCTCTTGATGCAGGTCCTCTGCATAGGAATAGAGATTCGGAGGTGTCAGATTAGTTAGGTCAATGGGTTGACTTAACGAGATCGAGATAACCTAAGTCCTATGTTGAATGCTGTCACAGCATAAGCACGCATCCTCTGACCGGAGATAGATGTGTTACTATATGTCTGAGTATGTACATTTAGCAGACCAATAACTTGATGACCTAACCAAGGTCTATACACCGGCGCGCTGGTGTGCATGTAAGGGCATATGAGTAATACTATCTCTCAAAGGGATCATACAGGTTCACTACTGAACCGGAAGACATGAGCTCACTCATGAGATATTGGGAAGAATCAAATTCCGTGCACGGTCGTCTCGCTTTGGAAGCTTGACTAAATTTGTAGGTTTGATATATACTTTAGGAAAGTATATGATCAAGAGCTAGGTATGATATATGCTTTTGGAAAGTATATGATCCATACCAAATCCCAATGATCAAATGAGAAACTTATTGATAAAACCCTAAAGAAGACAATATAAAATAGATCTTGATCTTCGGGTTGATCATAGGTCTTCCAGTATGCAGGATGTACAGGTATTGGGAATACCTGAGGGTGATGTGATCATAAACGATTGTATATCCATGATGCTTCCATTTCGAGGGAGTGATGAAACAGGTCTAGATTTTAGTGACTCCTTTCAGTAGAGAAGCAATCTGATCTTGGTCCAAATGTTGGACATTGTTCTAAATGAGATTCAGATACAATGAGAAGATTAGATTTGCGGTCTTGATTTAATCAAGCATCTATGGGAGGTTCGTAAGATCTGGATTTGAGATGATATCTCAACATCCAAGTCACTATACGTGGAACAATACAATCGCCATGTCCTTATCTCCAAGTATCTGCGGAGAAAGCACATTATTCTTGAAAGGGTTCGAGAATAATTCATTTGATGAAATGTGTATCCAAGCAAGAAGAACTTAATGATTAAATGAGATTTAATTATCAAGCATAATATGAATGAAATTCATATTATGAGAATTATTATCTAAGATAATTAAATGGGATTTAATTATCAAGGATTAGAGAACGTGGATAAAACTATCCATGACATATGTGTATTATAAATATGATTTATAATATATATAAGAGAGAATTTATGTAAATAGCATTTGTTAATTAATAATGTGGATTGGATTCACATTTATTAATTAATTGGAAATGCAATTTACAAATTAGTTTGGGTTGTGAATATGATTCACATAATATTCAATGGCATGATTGAAATATTCACAAATTAATTTGGAATTAATTTGGTTAATAATTTTGTGATAATTGTTATTACAAAATTAATTAATAAATAATAAGATAAAATAAAAAGGAGGCAAAACAACCACCAAATTCAGAGGTGGCGTCACCTATGAATTATTCATAGGGGACGCCCCCTATAATCAAGGGTGGTTGGTTGACTCCCTTTTTTGTTATCACATTATCTCTTAATTAGTTAAATTAAATTATGTTGATAATTTTTCAACATATTTTAATTAATGTTGTTGTTTTTAACCAACAAAAATCATAGCCATTGATCTTACATAGACCAAGCCTAGCCGTTGGATCTATGTGTCCCATGGATTGAGATCCATTGGATCCTAAACTAATATAAAAGGAGGGCTAGGGTAGCCTTCCAAGGTACAACATCATAAAGAGTTGACAAGGTTACAACTCTCTCTCTCTCTCATATTCTCGTCATCTCTCTTTCTCTCCTCCAAAAGATGGTCGTCCATCTTGTGTTGAGAAAGGAGAGACTTTCGACCTTCGCCTTCGACGACTCAAGGATCTCCTTCTTCTTTGGAGTTGCATACTCTAAAGGAAGACAACGGATTTCGTTTGACGAAATAAGGGGAGCCATCGCTTGGATCTTCATCAAGGATTGCGGAAAGGACGCGACTCATCATCGTGCCCGCAAGTGCGTTCTTCGTGGATCGGACTTGAGACAGGAGGATCTCTACTTTGGGATCTTGCGATCACAACCACGCTCCAAGAGGTATTCCTTATACTTTTGGTTTGATGAAACGATCCGAGATGTGTTCTCGTGGTCATGTGGTTTCATCTTTAGATTTAAAAATTTTAATTTCTGTCGCATCTAGCATCTAGTACGACTAATTGCTCCGATTGCATACGATGCGATCGACACGCTTCCGTGATGCGCTTAAGGATTCTCAATATCCTTCAAGTGGTATCAGAGTCATAGGTCAAATAAGGGTTTGGATATGATCCATAGACCTTAGACGATTTGGTGCTTGAAAGAGTTGCGAAGATTTTACTGCATTTCAATTTTCGCATCTCTGTATAATTGATTTTTGGCACTGTTTAAAATGTTTAAACAAAAAAATTTCAATTGGATTTTGTTCCCCATTAATTAAATAAACCATAGGATTTGAGTTTTTGAAATTTGGACTTCATTTGCTCAAGATATGGCTTTTTGAATATGCCTATATTCACTGTTGCGGGAACTGCGAATTTAAACGTGATTAATGAGATTATTACGGTTTTAATCCGCCTTGAAGTGCATGAATTATCACTTGAGTTCTTTAATAAATCAAATAGGCAATCTTTGGAAACTGAGTTTGCATTTTTTGGATTTAAATTGATCAAGATAAGTTAATTTTAGTGATTGGGGGTCACTGCTGGAAATTGACATTTTTTGATCATGAACCTTGTGATAAGCCATTCAAATATGGTGATGAAAATTAATTGTTAATTTTCTGAAATAATTAGTGATAAATATTTATGAAATATTTAAAGAGATAATTATTTCATTGATAGACATTTGCCTAAACCACAATGATGAGATAATAGATCTTGATCATTGGTTCATCAACAAACATTGATTTCATGAAAAACCATAGTTTATCCTACAATAGTTGTAGGACAACATTTACATGAAAAACCCTCTTGCTTGAATAGGATTGGGGATTTGTTTAGCAAATCTCCTTATAATATAATCAAAATTGTTTTGATGTATATTATATGGTATAATTTCGGTTGAAAAACCGATGAGCATCTCAAAGTACATGATGATCTATCTGGTATTATCCTCTCCCGAGGCGGATGTGGTGCCTAGTCGGAGAGCATTGGGGTCGCGGGTTGCAACGTATGTGGTCCGTCCCACTCTCGTCGGTACTGGCCATGACAGCGGGTAGGGATTGTATAATACCGGAGAAAGTCAATGTGTATTTTTCTAATTATTGAAATTTGAATAATACGTACTTTGAGATTATACCTACTATTCAAGTAATAATCACGTTTGTTGATTGATGATTGGATTGATGATTAATTTAATGCGATTAAATTAATTATATCCAATAAACACTCTATTATAAATAGATGTGTATTTCCCTTGGAAGAGTTAATTATGTGAATATGATTCACGATAATCAATTATACAATTTGAATATGAGATGGAGGATCATATAAGTGACATCCATGGTCTCCCGTCAAGGCAAAGGATTCCGTCGCCAGTTGTTGTGTATAGGAGACGCCTGTCCTAAGTGACAAATCCTGTATATGATTTAATTGGATCGGGTTCTTTGCTTCTCGAAAGAGTAAGGCCGTATACGTAGTGACCCCAATATCGGGTCCTCATATTATTGGGGCGATATTGGATTGCGTATAGAGAGTATTAAGCCTATTGACGGTTGGTTCAATTAATGACGGGTCAACATTGCCTTAGGGGTGGTGGGCCCGGGTGTTAAAGACCGAATTGGGAATGCAAGTTGGACTTGCAAGGCGGAATGAGTTCCCGCTTCTTTTTATCAGAGTCGTAAGTTCTCATATTATTGGGATGCGACAAAGATAGGAAAGGAGATCCCAGATCTTGCTAGAGATATAATGGTAAGAATATCTCTTACATTGAAAGTGATTAAGGGAATGAACTTTCAGTGTTGACAAGGCAAGACAACTTTGATATAACATTCCTAAATCAAAGTAAAACATGTATATAATTTATACACCCTTATGCAAATTTCTTATTTTAGATAATCCTTCATTAAACCCACTCAATATTATACTCAATAATAACCAATAAAAATATCTTGGATTGGACTCATGATCCAGATATTGTACTTGCAATTGGACACATAATGTATGTGGTTGCAATGTACAAGTTTCCTCAACATAATGAGGAATGGCAATTATGTAAGACAATAAGACATCACCTTAGGGTTTGAATGTCTCAATAATCTTGATCTTTCATTGAGTGTACTTTGGAAGTGACATGTTGATGGTAATCATAATTGTCGGATACTCCTTATAAAATAAAAGAATATTTTTTGGCATACATATGTGCTCTAGACATTTAATCATGAATGACATGGTTCTCTGCATTATGCGGAATGGTGGATCGAAAGAGATGATGTATTCAAAATGTTTGAATACCTACCTGAACCTAAGTCTCTAAGAGTTAAGATGTATATAAATATGATGAGTGTCATCATTCTACTATCTATACTCAATTCATTCATGAAGCTTCATAATAATCATTTTGAATTAATTTAATGAAGCATGTATAAATGTTGAAATGCTCTTGTATTCTTTGTCTGTCTTGAACAATGGTTGTTTATAGATGAAGAGAGCACAGTGGAAGCATGGGTCGGACCCGAGTAAGAAGGAAAGTCAAAGAGTTGACCTACTTCTGTGACTTCCATATGACATCCAAAGAGTTGGATGAATACCAATACTGCAATAAGTTGATGTCTTGATAGTATGACTATCAAATCTGTCTAAAATCCTTAGTGAAGGACTCAGATAGAGCATCAGAATAGTCTACATATAATCATTGACTCTGACTTTCTTATTTCATAAGATAAAGTCTAACAATTGTATCCCAATCTTCTAATGACATTTGCAATTAATTGCATATATATTTTAGAAGATTAGAAATTTGATCTTAAGGTTTAGTAGTCATCTACAAGGATATTGTTGTAATGGTTGCAAAAATCTCTGTTGGATAGATGGACTTCATATTCTCAGTGGGAGACCCCTTGGTCTTGGAGAATGTCTCTATGACCTAGATAGTAGAGTACACTCATTGTTTGTTTCTAAAATGTTGGAAATAAACATGAATTCTAGAATAAACCTATCATAAAGAGTTATGATGGAAATATTTCAGATAGTAATCTAACATCTAGTGGACTCCACAAAATTAGAAAAATTAATGAATGGTTCATTAAGATTTCTAATACTAAAAATCAAACCTTATAAGATCAATAGGAGGATAAAGATCATTTGACAATGATCTGGCATCAAGCCTTGGACATTTGTCTGTTGATTTGATCAATAGACTAGTAAGACATGAAACTTTAGAATGTCTAAAATTTCAAATCTTACATACTTGTGAATATTGTATTCAAAGTAAAATGTCCAATACACCCTTCTCTGGGAATGGTGTAAGATGTCATGGTATTCGGGATCTCATACATATTGATGTATGTAGATCATCTATATCATAGTAAACATTGGATATGTGATATCTATTGATGATTATGTATGATATGAGATTTCTTCTCTTCACCTGAGAAACCTTTGAAATGTTCAAAGATTTCACAATTTTGATTTAGAACCAAAGTTTGAAGGAAGATTAAATGAATTTGATCTAACCAAGGTAACAAGTACCTATTAGAATACCTTATGGGGATATGAATATCATTTCTATCTCACTCCTCATGATAAACCTGAACTCAATAGAGTTGTAGGGAGATACAATTGGATCATGTGTGACATGATTTGATCAATGATGAATTTTAGCATAATTACCTCTTAGTTTCCGGGTATATATAGACTACAATATATATCCTTAATAAGGTTCCATGCATGTAAGCTGGAATCTTGCACTTGAGAGTGCTACTTCATTAGGAAAATAAAGGATGGTATTGGATACCTACTTTATGACCTTGAGATTCTTAAAAGATCTCATCGCTAAGAATGTGATTCTTGGAGGATTGAGACTCTTGAGAATCAGGATGAAAATGAATTGAAGGAACTCATTTAATCTTGAGAAGATAATGAGGCTTCTGAAATTGGGAACTAAAAGGACAATTAAAGATGAAGCACTAATACCTCTTCAAATGAGTTTGAGGATGTATTCAACGTGTCAATTATGTATGACAATGATCGGACTTCATGTGATAAAGCTCCTGAGGATCATGACATGGAAAGATAGATATTAGCGATAAAGTCTAAAGTAGACCTAATATACAAATGTTGTATATGGACCCTAGAGGATCCACCTATAAGGGATAGACCCATAAAGGTGTAAATGGATCTTCAAGAGAAAGAGTGTATTGGGACTGTCACATTTGTAGTACACCTTGGACATATTCCATTCTTGGAAACTCTAAGAAAGGCTTCCTTCCCTTAAGATTTGGTACTGACCTATCTAAAGGGATAGCACCTCAAAGAGTTGAGGAAGTGAATGCCAGAACTGCTTGCACTTGTGCATCGGTTACGGAAAGCTAAGTGTATGCTAGATGTGTACAAAAGCCAGATGACAAGATTTTTGAGATAGTGATCTCAAAGTCATATCTTCAAAAGCTTAAGACTTTATAGATAGAGATCTAAAAGGTCTTAACTGTGGATACCTTAAGAGATAGTGATCTCCCGAAATAAGGGTATTCTAATAAGGATTATGGAAATACTGGTTATAATAATTATTGAGCAATAGTGTCAAGGACACTATAACTGCTTTGACTAGATTGAGTATTGGTTGCATTAGATACAACATTTGCATTGGATGCGAGCACTGTTACCTAGGGATATGCAATTGCCGTAAAAGGACTTGGCATAGTCTTTTGGGGACAGAGTGACTGATCAGCTTACCTAGCTATTTCTAAATAGCCTATGATTGTCACATGAGTGTGGGTTTAAATTATTAGCCCATTAATGGCTCTTTAGGCTAGTGGGAGATTGTTGGACATGTGAGCCCACAGCGAGCCATTATGCAATAAATGTTATTGCGAATATCATTCCCTGATCTGAAATGAAGAATAAATAATTTGCATTATAGGTCCCTCTGTACAATTAGGGTTATGTACCATGGCCATCTTGATAAGCATACAGCTGTTGATACAATTATTGAATTATAGAGGTTGGTGCTTGGATGAATATCTAAAGGGTTAGATTGAGGACTCATCAAGCACCGTCAAATGATTGTTCAGATGTGATCTCCAGCCTGAGTAGGAGATGGCAATCCTTTCTCACATAGGTTGACATCTGACCGACCTCTTGATGCAGGTCCTCTGCATAGGAATAGAGATTCGGAGGTGTCAAATTAGTTAGGTCAATGGGTTGACTAAACGAGATCGAGATAACCTAAGTCCTATGTTGAATGCTGTCACAGCATAGGCATGCATCCTCTGACCAGAGACAGATGTGTTACTATATGTCTGAGTGTGTACATTTGGCAGACCAATAGGTTGATGACCTAACCAAGGTCTATACACCAGCGCACTGGTGTGCATGTAAGGGCATATGAGTAATACGATCTCTCAAAGGGATCATACAGGTTCACTACTAAACTGGAAGACATGAGCTCACTCATGAGATATTGGGAAGAATCAAATTCCGTGCACGGTCGTCTCGCTTTGGAAGCTTGACTGAATTTGTAGGTTTGATATATACTTTAGGAAAGTATATGATCAAGATCTAGGTATGATATATGCTTTTGGAAAGTATATGATCGATACCAAATCCCAATGATCAAATGAGAAACTTATTGATAAAACCCTGAAGAAGACAATATAAAATAGATCTTGATCCTCGGGTAGATCATAGGTCTTCCAGTATGCAGGATGTACAGGTATTGGGAATACCTGAGGGTGATGTGATCATAAACGATTGTATATCCATGACGCTTCCATTCCGAGGGAGTGATGAAACAGGTCTGGAATTTAGTGACTCCTTTCAGTAGAGAAGCAATCTGATCTTGGTCCAAATGTTGGACATTGTTCTAAATGAGATTCGGATACAATGAGAAGATTAGATTTGCGGTCTTGATTTAATCAAGCATCTATGGGAGGTTCGTAAGATCTGGATTTGGGATGATATCTCAACATCCAAGTCACTATACGTGGAACAATACAATCGCCTTGTCCTTATCTCCAAGTATCTGCGGAGAAAGCACATTATTCTTGAAAGGCTTCGAGAATAATTCATTTGATGAAATGCGTATCCAAGCAAGAAGAAGTTGATGATTAAATGAGATTTAATGATCAAGCATAATATGAATGAGATTCATATTATGAGAATTATTATCTAAGATAATTAAATGGGATTTAATTATCAAGGATTAGAGAACGTGGATAACACTATCCATGACATAAGTGTATTATAAATATGATTTATAATATATATATAAGAGAGAGAATTTATGTAAATAGCATTTGTTAATAAATAATGTGGATTGGATTCACATTTATTAATTAATTGGAAATGCAATTTACAAATTAGTTTGGGTTGTGAATATGATTCACATAATGTTCAATGGCACGATTGAAATATTCACAAATTAATTTGGAATTATTTGGTGAATAATTTTGTGATATTGTTATTACAAAATTAATTAAGAAATAATAAGATAAAATAAAAAGGAGTCAAAACAACCCACCAAATTCATAGGTGGTGTCACCTATGAATTATTCATAGGGGACGCCCCCTATAATCAAAGGGTGGTTGGTTGACTCCCTTTTTTGTTATCACATTATCTCTTAATTAGTTAAATTAAATTATGTTGATAATGTGCAACATATTTTAATTAATGTTGTTGGTTTTAACCAACAAAAATCATAGCCATTGATCTTACATAGACCAAGCCTAGCCATTGGATCTATGTGTCCCATGGATTGAGATCCATTGGATCCTAAACTAATATAAAAGGAGGGCTAGGGTAGCCTTCCAAGGTACAACATCATAAAGAGTTGTACAAGGTTACAACTCTCTCTCTCTCTCTCTCATATTCTCGTCCTCTCTCTTTCTCTCCTCCAAAAGATGGCCGTCCATCTTGTGTTGAGAAAGGAGAGACTTTCGGCCTTCGCCTTCGACGACTCAAGGATCTCCTTCTTCTTTGGAGTTGCATACTCTAAAGGAAGACGACGTATTTCATTTGACGAAATCAGGGGAGCCATCGCTTGGATCTTCATCAAGGATTGCGGGAAGGACGCGACTCATCATCGTGTCCACAAGTGCGTTCTTCGTGGATCGGACTTGAGACAGGAGGATCTCTACTTTGGGATCTTGTGATCACAACCACGCTCCAAGAGGTATTCCTTATACTTGTGGTTTGATGAAACGATCCGAGAAGTGTTCTCGTGATCATGTGGTTTCATCTTTGGATTTAAAAATTTTAATTTCCGTCGCATCTAGCATCTAGTACGACTAGTTGCTCCGATTGCATACGATGCGATCGACATGCTTCCGTAATGCGCTTAAGGATTCTCAATATCCTTCAAAAAGTAGCTGGAGCCTTCCATCTTGACGTCGCCGCCCGCCACACTTGGGAATGCTGTGAAGCTTCGCCCCTCTATCCCAGAATCTATCGCGCCCCCATCTATGACACTCCAACCATCGGGTGTGATACCGAGACCCCAACGTACGTGAGGAGCACGTGCGTTGGGGGAATGTTGTAGAAACATCCTTGGAGATCTATCGATTCACACTGAAGTCCAAACCCAGGGGTCATGTGTTACGCACTTGACCACTTGGGTAAATTGCAGAGAAGCCATCACTATATCACCCAATCATAGAAGAAGCCCCATCTAGAGTCACGTGCTTCACACGTGATATTCTGGAATTTTGCAAATCAAATCCCATAGTTGCAGTAATTACAGTTTAGCTCTCTCTTCATTATTTAATTATTATAGTTTTGCATAGAGACCCATGTGTTCCCCCTCTGTTTTGAGCACTTCCTAGCATCATTTTATTAGTTAAAAATTGCAAGGTGATTCTCAACTTATTCTCTACATTGTGGCATATTATTAATATTTTTACTCTTTGTGGTTAATTAATAATTAATTTTCTTGCAAACAGTGTCATATTTTACCCGGTCCATGCTTAGAAACTCATAGATAAATAACCATTGCCCAAAAAATTGCAAAAAAACTCATAGATCGTAGAATTAGTTATATTTAACATCGTGCCCAAAAAGAATTGCATTTTTATGCATGATTTGCTATATAAAAATTATTTCGTAGACCTCAATCTTTAATTTTTAATAGGTATTAAAACTCATAATTTTAAGGTTTAATATTTTTTTGAGATCAGTATGATTGATCTTGGATAATTTTATCTCTTGAAAATAAATAAGTTTAATATTTATTATAATTAATTATTGAAATTCAATTTGTTTGCATTCAAAAATTCACAAAATATCTTGCTTGCAAAAATTCCAAAAATATCATAATGTGTTTATTTTATCATAAGATTCATCTCAGCCAAGTTTCATAATTTTGGGCATCGTTTGATTGAAATTGCATTTTAGTCCCTTAAATTGGCCACATTGCATTTCAAAATTGCATTAAAAATATCAAAAAATTACCGCATCGAAAATTGTGCACGAACTTTGATAGACAAAATTCTAGGTTGTTCCTTTTCCTCCTTGAGTTCGATCTTGGGACTTTCCCAAGTAAAATAAACATAAAACCAAGCCAATTAAAAATTGACTAATTAGCTATGGTTATTTCTTGACTAATTCTGATTGCCCGACGTAATTACAACTACACATTCATCATTATTTTTAAATCTTAATTCACATAATTTAAAGTAGGGTATTCTCGGACTTATCATATGGTGTCGTTGTCGGGGAGGCAAACAAGTATGATTTTTATCTAGAAAATTAGTGCTCTGTTTTCCACACATTCGACTAGTCTGACCTTCGAACGTGCCACTATACATTTTTCATTTATTTTTCTGCATTTATTTTCTATCTCTATTTTGGTAAATTTTGTGTCATTCTCTTACACTCTTTCTTATTTTTTGTGCAAGGTACCCAATGTACGTGGAGCAGTTCCCCACGGAGATGACGCATTTTCACAGACCATCAATCCGTAATAAAATTAAGATTGAGTTGAGTCGTGAGAGAGCGTAGAGTCTAGGATTTATTTTCTGTGATTTTAATTTTCTATAACTAATTTCTACTTTATAGTGGTGTCCGTTTAGACTCTTGTGTGTGTAACAAGATCTTGAACTTTTTATGTAGTGTGTCGTGGTCTGTTTTACTTTCCGGTAAGGGTGGGGCCTGACTTAAGTGGTGCTTAGGATAAACCTGCACATACGGCTATTAGAGCTTCTAGGATTTTATTTTTGTTCTTGTAGAACTTAGGATCACACTTCACTTAATTAAGATGCATCTTAGATAATTCAACTTAGTCAAAAAATTTAACTCAATTCTTCACGATTAATAGAACCATCTGCTAGGTACGATTTTTATCGGCTTGCATTCGTCTAGAATAATTTTCAATTCTTGTATTGCATCCCACATGGAGATTGCAAGGAATCACTGTAAGTCTTCTAACTGAGTGTGCATCATAGTTTTTCATGTGCATCGGCTTTTCCCGAATCTCTCCCTCTTAGTTTGTCACATAAATTTTAAAGGAAATTGGGATTGGATGGTAGATGTGTATTTGTGATCGCCTAATTTTTTAGTGATCGCCTTATTAAAATTGGGATTACTAAACAAAGCCGACTAAATTAACTCATAAAATCAAGATTTTTTTACGGTAGAGCAATGTCGGCCTTGGATTCATTTATTTGTCTGAGTGAGCGAGAGATGACACTTAAGGTTAGAGCCCAACTCCAGAATCTTCATTCAGACTACTGATACTATGAAAACAATTAGCTACATCTCAGTTAGGACCTATGGGTAGCCGGTAAATGGTTCGGATTTCCTTAGCAGAGTGGGTGGTTTAAAGGGCACTACGTAAGGATCTTCCCATAAGTAATACAGTTAGTCATTTTATGGTCCGTACTTACACTCATACAGGCTGAAAGTGGATGCAACTAGTCATAAGAATTCGGATCTGTCTTTAAGAAAATTTTCGGCAACTAATAGCTCGCTAAATTTTTTCCAAGATTGAATATATCACCAACTAAAATTGAAAAGATAATTGTCGAACTCTTGCGGCCTCATTGTGTGATTGGGTGAATTGGGTGTGTGTTGCGCTTCCATTGGTGTGCATGAACCAATCTCGAATATCAAAAACCGCACACTTGTTCCATCACTCTCCTTGATTTGAAATTTCTTGTTTCTACTATTGAGTATTCCAAGCACTTGAACATCATTAACAAAGATCCATTATGTCAACTAAAAAACCTCCTTCAAAAATTATGGGACTTTTATCTCCTTGATTTGAAATTTCTTGTTTCTACTATTGAGTATTCCAAGCACTTGAACATCATTAACAAAGATCCATTATGTCAACTAAAAAACCTCCTTCAAAATTTATGGGACTTTTATCTGAGTACCTGCAAGATCTATATTTTGAAAATGAATTTTTCCTTATTAGACCCAAATCCTCTAAACCCTCTTCTGTCAAGAATCCTCCAACATTCGCAGGAGACTCTGGCCCTCGGACGAATCTAGCACACTCTATAAAGTCCAATCCATGTTATTCAGATCATCCGACCAACTTCAACACTTCATCTTACTTGTCACATCCCCCAGCCTTTATTACACATGATCACAATCTATCTTGTGTCGACCCAACATATTCTCGATTTCTTGCTGGACCTCGTGAACTATTCAATGATCAAACTAATTTAGAGATAAATGACCGGTTGAGACATCAGTCCCAGTCGACTCCATTCTTTCCGCATCATAATGTTGGGATAGGTCAACACTTCACATATATACATATAGACTGGACCTTAGATAACAACATGATGGATCGACCGAAACAAATGAGGAGGCTCGCACATCTTGATCATCTGTATTGGATTTAACACTATTGACCATTCCAAACATCCTGCACATACAGAGGACTTGGCTGATTATATCAACACACGTGAACTATGTATGGTTCCACGATATGAAGATCCGATCAATCATGACCATGGAAATGGACTCTACGTGACCAAGCAATACATGCCTGAGTCACAGTATGTTGAGTATGAAACTTCAAATTCTCAACAGTATCCTTGAATTGAATAGACTGATCCCATGATTTGTAATGAAAAATTTTTTGAGGATGAAATTTTGAGTATTATTAAGAGATATGAATTATGTGAGGATAAATATATAAATTTTACCAACCGATTAGTTTCATTTTATGGTAGCTTAGATATGGAGGAGGAAGATAAAATGATTGGATCTAAAGCTGGAATTCCAGGGAATACTCAAAAACCCGCAAATACTGTGCACCATAAGGATGACTCTGACCCCACATATGTAAACACTTCATCTACTTTGGGAAACACCACATCCATACACCACATCAAAAAGACCAAAAAATCAAAAAAAATAAAAAACACCCATAAAATTGAAAAACTAGAAACCATAAAAATTGAAAGTGGAGAAGACTTGAGTAATTTCGATCATGCTCTGAGGGAATCACTTGATAAAAGGCTAATTTTTGAACTTTCCTTAATTCAGGCTATTGAACACTTCCCCGACCTTAAAAGATTTGTGATGAGCAAATTAATGATGAAAAAGTCAGGCATGACAAGAATAACGACTGAAAGACACATATTGTCAATGGCCACCTCCTTGGTGTTGAGGAGAAAAACCAAGAGCCAAATAGTGAAGCGGTTGCCCAGATTTGATTATGGAATCAAAGACACCATATTTACCCATGTTCCAATCGATAACGACTCACCAATCAATATCTTCCTGACCTCTGTATTTGACAAGCTCAAACTCAGACTTATGAGGAAAATAATAGAGATCGTTCAATTGGTTGATCGTTCTATAAAGAGGCCAGGAGGAACAAATTCCGTCATTGTTACGTCCCAAGGTGCTCTGTTCAAAGTGGACTTCACAATAATTGATATTTAGCATCAATGAGAATTCACCCAGTCTCCAATCACTCTCGGAAGACCATTATTGGCATTGGCTAAGGCAATTATTGAGTGTGAGACTTGGGAAATCAATTTTACAGCATTGAGAGCACTTCGATCTCACCCAATCTTTAAGGAACCACAATATCCTGAGGTAACTCACGAAGCCGTGAACAACCATAACCATCAAGCGATAGATGAGCCCTACCCTATTTCTACACATGAGAGCAGTTGTTGAAGAGACTATTAGTTTAGATACTCTCCCTATTGTTCCATTTCCCACTACTCTCACCATGAAAAATCAAATATATGACTTCTTATATGATCCTATAATATATGCTTGAGCTCATCCTGAGTCGGTCGAAACCTTCTCTGACTAGCTTGACCAATTCAAGACAACTCAGAATGCACCAACATTAAGAAAACTAAGAACAAATACACAGGATGTGCACTGACCAAGGAGAAATATTTCAATGGTTATTCATCTAGAGACTCAATTGTCATCACCTCACTCCCAAGACCAACATCTTCATAGACAACATGAAACAAAACGGTTGCTCCTTCATCTAGAAAGAAAGTCGCCTTTGACATGTCGAGAAAAGAATCATCTGATGATTCCTCTTTAGGCCCAGAAATGGTAATCTACATGAGGGAGGCATGTTCAGTAATTCTAAAATCCTATCTCCGCAAGGATTCTAATTTTGATTCCTATTGGACGAATCTTATGCCTCACTATTATTTGTCCAAAGATGATTCCCCTTGTCTCATTAAATATACTAGAATTATTTCTTTTAAGCTGAATGAGACTGGTGCTTCATAGTATTCATCATTCGAGAATGAATCACGTGATCCCAAGAACGAACAAATTCTGAGAAAATAATTGAAGCAACTAAAGAACAATAATATCTAGAGTGCCTCCACTTTCAAATACTATTCCTTTGAGGATGACTCTGATGATGGTTATCTTTCATCGATTCATACTCTTCATCTACTCTTCAGCATGATTTCTCTGAGGATAACACTGATAATGATTGGGAATCATATGCTTCATTTACTTCGTATCATTACGATATCCCACCGCAGGAACAAAAAAATATCGGTTGAAAACTACCTTAATCATCGGCTACCTCCCTCCCTCTCGACCACATCGGTTTCCTTGCACATCTTCTTCCTCTACTTTGGCCAGGGCCTAAGTATAGGGAGGACCAATGCCATCTGTATGTACCACTCTCTTCACACTTTCCTTCTCTCGATCACCCCATTTCCACCCTTCTTCTGTACTTAGGTTACCATAGCCTAATTATAGGGGGACTAGATTCCATCTGGGTGTACTCTCTCCATCCACTTCTTCCATTATGAACCTCATTTTTTGGTCCTTCTTCTATATTGAGATTGTTCACAGTCTGAGTATGGGGGAGCAGGCCAATCTATCTTTTTCTTTTAATTTTACACTCTCTTACGCTTAGCTTGAGCTATGTCTTCTCTATGCTTCTTGTGATCTGAGGACACAACACTCGCTATGTATGGGGGGTGTTTATATATTGTATATATATATTTTACCCATAGATTGTACTTTCACGTCATTCTATATATATTTGGGTAACTAACTTCAAGAAAAACAAAAAAAACACCAAAAAACAAAAAAAAGAAGTTTTGCTACTAACGTTGATTGTGCCCAACAAAATTTTTTGAAAAAAATGGCTTCTTATTCATTTTTGCATAAAAAAGATAAAAATTTTCCTTGCATAAAAAAATATATATCTCAAAAACAAATCACAAAAGCAAAAAAATGTGTCTGCATTTCACGCACCTACACTTCATCCAACATTACATGCATATGCATTTGTGAAAAGCCCTTGTTTTCTGAACCAAGTTGTGAGAAAAAATCGAAAGTGGTCTGGACTTGACCTTAATCCACCTAATTATTAGAGGAACTTCACCGAGAAAAAGGATTTTAGAAGCTTTGGGTATGTGACTTAATTCTTCGAGTTCCACATTACAATGTGCAACGTTTGACCCTCAGTGTCTAACCTGGTCTCTTTATTATGGGTATGACTCTGGAATAAAGAATTAATTTGTACTCTCTCACAATGCACTTAGCTCAACTCAGACGAGGTGTTGGAAGACTGTGTAAGTTCATTTTCTGGTAGCGTAGACATCTAAAGAATAGAGTACGGGTTGAAATAAAGCTTCGGAAAAGGGATGGACGGTTGGGCACAGTTTTTTCTAAGACTCCAAAACAAGTACGAAAAAAATATTCCATATCCATAGTTTAACAACAAGATACATGCAGAGCTACCAAAAATCCATATACAAAGAATCCTACCAAGAATTAAATATTTGACCAAAAAGGTCCAAGATTTAAGAAAACCTGCAGATCTTAGTGGAGACTCGACTACATCGGCCAGCTTCACAAGGAGAGGTGACTACACTGGTCTCCCTCTACTTCTTTTCCCCTTCTTGTAATTTCTCCCTCTATTTGATTGTGAACATAACGTGGTAGACTTTAGAAGGAAATACCTTACTCCCGAGGACGAGTTACTAGAGAGGAGTTTTGCATGGTAGTCCGATATTATGGATGGTAAGAGCTAAAACCCTTCGCATACTTGAGGTGATTGTTCAATATATATGGTTTGCTTTGGGAGGCGGATTGATCTAAGATGACTTCTGAGCTGAAACTGTGACAATAATGTGTAGAACTTGGAGGATGTTGATTTTAAAACCTTAAGTCTCACAAAAGTTGCACCAAACTAAAAATTCAAAGGTTAGGTTTAGCCCCATTTTCACCTTCTCCTCATGGTCTTCGTATGGAACTCAATCTCATTTCACCTCATTATATTTCTTTTGATGCTCAGGGACCAGCATGGTTTAAGTATAGGGCGATGATGATTCTCGGATTCACCACTCTAAAAATGATGAATTAATCTCAAATCGTTAACTTCATTTATTCTGCATAATTAGCATTCATGCATGTATTGATAAGAATTACATTTTATCAGTCATTATTCTAGAAAATAAAAAGCCAAAAATCCCAATCCAATTGACCTATAAATAGCCAAACTTCCATTATTTTTAAATAATTCAAGCTAACTCCAATTGATCAAGAACCACCTCCATTGTGTACATATTATAAGGATAAATGAAAAGTACAAAAAATTCACTAACCCAAATAAGTGGACTAGAAACCAAAGCCCTAATTCTAGGATTTCTGGACTGAAACCTTGATACCTTACTCATCCACTGTCCTATTTAATTCTACTCACTTTTGAACTAATGTACATTCATTTACCTTCAAAACAAGACCAAGCTCTGGAGAATCGAAGCTCATATGTGAAAGTTAGGTTTTGGGCCAGTTTTGTACATTTTGTATTTTAGGGTTGTTGACCTATTATTTTATGTATATAATTAACTCATTTTATTTTATTTCTTTTTCGTTTGTTTTCTTGATAAAAGTTTTATTGAAATTCACAAAAATCTAGATCCAAAATGAGCTTGAAATCAAAGAAACTAACTGAGTCTCAGTCTTCACTAAAAGTATGTATAAAAGTTGTAGTTTTCGTAATTTATTTTATTTCTTCTTTTTCTTACTTAAGAAAAACCCAAAAAAAATTAGATTAATGTGCAAATAGTTGTCTTTAATTTTATCATATTTTTCTGTATTTTTATCTGGCTTAAAAACGATAAAAAACTATAAAATCCAAAAATCAAGGTATTATATGTACATGGGATACCCCAAAATATCATTTTATGCAAACGATCAATTTTTGTTTATTCTCTTCATGAAATTCGTAGATCTCGTCAAGACGAACAACTTTCATGAAGGAAAGTTTTTGATCCAAGGTCATTTGCTATTTATTTTTATTTTTTTTGGAACTTAATTTTGAATTTTCTAAGGCTAACATGTGGCAGCTTCTGGAGCCGCCACGTGTCACCCATTTTACCTTTATTTTTTAATAAAAAATTTTAAAAAATAAAAATATTTAAAAATAAAAAAATTCAAAGTGTTGTCATGTGGTTGCACTAGGGTCGTCCGATCGCGGATGATCGGATGGCCCTATACGTCATCCCCTTCCTCCATCCACCCCCCTACTTTCCCAATTGGGAGGTGGCGGTGCCCATGATTCTTGACCTCTGCCACCTCCAACCTTCCATCTACGGGCACCTCCCTGCGAATCTCTCTGCCACCCTCCACCTCATTCCGAGCATCATCTTCCCGTTGAGCCTATGGTCGCATCGACAACTATGCTTCATCTTCGACATCCGGTCAACTTCCAGACGCTCCCTATCGACCGCTTCGTCGCACGACTCATCTCACCATGCCAGTCGCTCTCAGTCTGACCTTCGACATCAACGACTCCACCAGCCAGCTCCGGTGTGCCTCCACAGCGCCGCCGTGAGCCACCTGGTCCTCTCCGTCGTCAATCTTGGATTCATCACTCTAAATCTCATCTATTAAGCTCAAATACCGCAAAATCAACAGCATTTCTGCATCTATTCTGCAAAATTAGCATTCATGCATGTTTTCATAAGAATTACATTTTAGCACTAATTTCTGCACAAAATAAGAAGCCAAAAATCCGAGCTAAAAGTGACATGTAAATAACCTAACTTCCCTGATTTTTAACTCATTCATGCTAACTCCGAATGACCCAAAACTACCTCCACTGTGTGCATGTCACTAACAAGAATAAATGAAAAATACAAAAAAAATCACTAACTCAAATAAGTGGACCAAAACCCAAACCCTAGTTTTAGGATTTCCAAACTAAAAACCTCATATCTTACTCATCCAGTATCTGTTTTAATGTTACTCACATTTGAACTAATGTACATTCAATTACCTTCAAAATAAGACCAAGTTCAAGTGATTCGGAGTTCATATGTGAAAGTTGGGTTTTGGGCCTCTTTTGTACATTTTGTATTTTAGCGATTTTTGACCTGATATTTTGTGTAAATATTTAACCTACTTTATCGACTAATAAAAATCCAAAAAAATAGATTAATGTGTAAATATTTATCTCTGATTTTATCATATATTTTTTCGGATTTTTATCTGTTTTAAAAATGACATAAAAATTATAAAAACCCAAAAATCAAGGTATTATATGTACATGGGATACCCCAAAAAGATCACTTTTTTGCAATTGATCGATTTTGGATTTGATTCTTCATGAAAGTTGTAGATCTCATCGAGACGAGCAATTTTCGTGTAGAAACATTTTCGATCTGAGGTCATTTACTATTTATTATTGATTTTACAAAGTATATATTTGCGGATTTTTGTGGTGCTGACATGTGGCAGTTCCTGGAGCCACCATGTGTCAGCCATTTTTCAATTCTTTATATATCGTTTTATTAAAAAAATAAAATAAAATAAAATAGACGCGCGTGCGAGGCACATGCCTCCCAGGCACGTGCCAAGCACGTGCGCCACTCTCTCTCTCTTTTGTGCCCTTTGCGCCACGTGTCTCTTTCCTGGCCGCCCGATCTCGGCCGATCGGACAGCCAGGGCTCGTCTCCTACCTCCTACCCTTCCTTCCCAATCAGGCGAGATCTGACCGCGATTTCTCCGCCATGACACCCCTAATCAAATCCCGGTCGTATCCCCTGATCCCTTTCGATCCAAGATCTCGCTCCATCGCCATTCCCCTTCGGATCTCTTCAACCTCCCATCAAATCCCAATCACCATCTCCGGTGATCCTCAATCGTGCCCAATCAATACCCCCGACATCCTTCCATAGCCGTCCGCTCGCTCCTCGCCTATAAAAGCTTCACCGACGCCTCAGAAGCCTTTATTCGTCGATTCATCCTCCAAGGAGCTTCCCCTCCGGGCGTGACAACCGAGAGATCCTCTCGCTGGCGTGATCCGAGGTTTCCAAGCCTCGTCGCAGCTACACCTTGAGGTTGTTGCTCCGCTCCATCCTATCATCTGCCATCGAGCCCAAATCCTTCCAGGTACCCCTCCATTCCTCTGCATCGCACTTCCATCTCCGATAATCATCATCATCTCCCTCGTTACTCCTCATCTCCACCTCATTCCGACCATCATCTTCCTGTTGAGCCTACAATCGCATTGACAACCTCCGTATCCGACTCAGCCATCAACGCCTCGACATCGTCAACAACCATCTTCAGCTTGCCCACCACCTCTGGCTTCACCAATAGTCGTCTTCGACAACTACACTTCATCTTCGACATCCGATCAACATCCAGACGCTCGCCATCGACCGCTTCATCGCACGACTCATCTATCCACGCCAGCCACTCCTGGTCTGACCTTCGACATCAACGACTCCACCAGCCAGCTCTAGTGTGCCTCCACAACACCGCCATGAGCCGCCAGGTCCTCTCTATCGTCAAGCTTCCACCACCAAGCCGCCGGGGGCAGGCCCGAAACCCTCCCTACGTGAGGCGCACGTGAGGAGAGGGAACTTTGTACCGCAGCCCCTAAAGCTTCCTCGAATCACAGAAGAACTGCCTCGCACGTGTTAAGAACGTGGGGGTGGAAAATTTGTGAAGAAGCCCTGGAGGACCAGAGGAATCGCGCAATAGCCCTTCAACTTAGGGGTCACGTGTATCGCACGTGACCTCCTGGGTTAATTTCATAAAGCCACTGGAAGATCCTCCTATTCGCACCTAAATCCACGCCGACCAGGTCACGTGCATCGCACGTGACCTGCTGATAATTTTGCAGAGAAAATCCCCATCTTTCTGGTAATTGCAAAGTTATCCCTGCTTTACATTATTTTATTTTGTATATTGCATCTATACCCATATACTCTCCCTCAGTTTTGAACCTCACTGTGGCATCAATTAACCCTCTACAGCTTGACATATTGTGGATATTTTTGTGGTTAGTGATTAATTAATAATTAATTATTTTGTGGAAAATTGCAAATTTTACCCATTCTGGCTCTTAAATTTGCCATTGATTAACCGTTGCTCTAAAAATTCCCGAAAAATCACCTATTGTAGAGTTAATTGTGCTTGACATTTTGCTAAAAAAAATTGCATTTGCATCATAGTTTGCCCTGTAAAAATCATTTTGCATATTTCAGTGTTTGATTTTTAATAGGTATTATATCACACATTTTCGAGGTTTATGATTTTTTTGAGATCTATCACTAGTCTTAGATAATTTTATTCCTCGAAAAGAATTAGGTTTAATATTTATTATAATTAAATATTGAAATTCATTCTATTTGCATTTGAAAATTCATAAAAAAATTCATATTGCATCCAAAAATTTTAAAAAAATTACATTGCATTCAATTCATCATATTTTGCATTGTGGCCAAATTTCATATTTTGCGGACATCGTTTGATTGACTATTACATTTTAGACCCTAAAATAGGGTAAAATTGCATTCTGCATCCTTTATTGCATTAAAAATTACAGAAAAGACCGCCTTGAAAACCACGCACGAATTTTTATAGACATAATTCTAGGTTGTTTCATTGCCTCCTTATGTTCGACCTTGGGACTTGCCCAAGTAAAATAAACATAAAACCGCCATTGCTTAAAATTGACGAATATTTTGTGTGGTTATTTTCTTGACCGATTCCGATTGTCGCCTACAATGAATGAAAAATCATTATCATTATTTTTTACGCATGATCATAAACACAAATACATCTTTTTAACACAGTGAATTTCGGACTTGTCAGATGGCACCGATTCCAGGGAGGCAAATGGCTTAGTTTTGTGTTTTGAAAAAATTTTGTTCGGTTTTCCACATTCGGGTAGTCTGACCCCCGAATTTTCCACTATAAATTCCATTTATTTTCTTGCATTTCTTTCCATTATTTATTTTTCTTGTCTATTGTATTATTTTTTAGTCACTCTCTTACATTATCTCTCTTATTTTTCTTGCGAGGTACACGGCGTTCGTGGAGCGGTTTTTCAAGAAACCGAAGCATGTTCACCGACTTGCTAAAAATCCGTAATTAATTTAAGATCGAGTCGAGTCGTGAGAGAGCGTAGAGTCTAGGTTTTTTATTTCTGTAAATTTTAAATTTCTGTAATTAATTGCTCATTTACAACGGTGTCCGTTTGGACTCTCGCGTGTGTTAAAAGACTCTGAACTTTCTTCTGTGGTGTGTTGTGGCATGTTTCACTCTCTGGTGAGGGTGGGGCCCAACTTGAGTGGCGATTAGGATAGACCTGCACATACGGCTTTTAAAGAATTTTAATTTTTGATTGTGCTCGTTTAAATTAGGCCACACTTCATATTAATTGAGACACACATAGATCGTTCAATTTAACCAAAATTTAACTCAATTCTTTCCCGCTAATAGAACTTTCTGGTAGGTACGGTTTTTCATAGGCTTGCATTCATTTAGAATAATCTTTCAATTTATGTCTAGCATCCCACATGGAGATTGCGAGGATTCACTGTAAGTCTTCTAACTGAGCATACATCATAGTTTTTCGCATGCATCGGCTTTCCTGAAATTCTCCCTCTTGTTTTATCACATAACTCTAAAGGAAATTGGGACTGGACGGTAGACGTATATTTGTGCTCATTTAAATTCTTCAGTAATCACCTAATTAAAATTGGGACTGCTAAATATAGTCGATCTTAAGAACCCATAAAATCAAGAATTCTTGCGGGAGAACAACCTTGACATTGTTTGCTTTTATCTTGCAACAAGAAGAGAGACGCACACTAGGATAGAGCCAAAGAAGGATTTTCATATAGCCTACTGATTTTAAAAACAATTATCTACTTCTTAGTGAGGAATACGGGTAGCCGGTAAACGGTCCGGACTTCTTAACAGAGTTGGTGGTTTAAAGGACACTGCGTAAAGCTCCATCCTTAAGTAACATGGGTAGCCGTTTTACGGTCCGTACTTACACGTATACTGGCTGAAAGTAGATGCAACTAGTCATACGAACTCGGGACAGTCTTTAAGAAAATTTTGGCACCTAACAGCTCGTTAAACGGTTTGCAAGATTTGAATTCTCGCAAATTAAAAATTGACAAGATAACTGGATGAACTCTTACGGACTTCACTGAGTGAGTTGGTGAAATAAAGCTTTGTATTGTGTTTGATTTGTGTGTATAACTTAGTTAATCATCGAATACCGCACACTTGTGCCTAGATCATGAACCGTACACCTCTTGTTGATCTTTTGAAATCGAGAATGGAAGATTGTGGTAATTTTTGTTCGGACTCCGCGAACCCTTCTCTGACAACCACAAACTTTCCAATCTCAAAGGTTCGGAGGAACTCTTACTCAGGATCACCTTGGGTTCAGGGTCACCTCTCCCGTGAATCCTCCTCTTATAATTCTTTCATCTTCCTGGAAGGAGGGCAAACCCACACTCTTTCTTTATCTCCTGATTACATCGAGGAAGACTCTCACCTCGATAACTCTGATTCTGATTCTTTCAAGACTATTGACTCTGATTTTTCACAATCTGAAGGTGAAGAGAAGAAGAAGAAGAAAAAGATGCCTCCCAAGATGTCGTCCAAGAGAGATCATGAAGATGAGCCCAATGAAGACCCAATGCAAATGATTTTTGCGAGACTAGCCGCATTTGAGCAGTAGCAACTTTTACTGAGGGAGCAGTTAGAGAAGTTAAATGCTGGGGGAGAACCGCCAATGGAAGTTCCATACAATCCTAGGCAATACAGAGTTAGAAATTACTTGCAGCCACCTCAGCCAGAGATTCACCATGAACTGAAGCCACACTTCCTAAGTCAATTACCGCAATTCCATGGTAAAGCAAATGAAGAACCATATGAATTTTTGCGAGACTTGGAACTGATATGTTCTAATCAGAGGCACCCGCAAGTCAGCCAAGACTACATTCGTCTCACTGCGCTACCTTTCGCCTTGAAAGGGAAGGCAGATTACTGGGTGAAAAACTTAGGAGTGACTGTGATTACCTATGATAGGTTCAAAAATCTATTCTTGAAGAAATTCTACCCTCTAAGTCGGACCAATCAAATGAGGACTCGCATCACCAGTTTCTCTCAGATGCCTAATGAACCACTTTGTGATGCATGGGATAGATTTAAAGATCTGCTACAGAAATGTCCTTGCCATGACCTGGATAACAACATCCTAGTTCAGTCACTCTACTCTGGCCTTAACTACGAGACTCAAGGGTTAGTTAGTGTTTCCTGTGGAGGCAATTACACATCACGAGGAGCTAAGATTGTCTGGAAAATACTGGAGCAGATGGCAGAGACAAGTCGTTCACAAATCGTCAGTAGAGCTTACACTGATTCCCTGAATACTTTTCAAGCCAAAGGAGGAAAGCAAATTGTCGCAGAAATAGTAGAGGATTTGATCCCAACATGAACATCATCGCCGATAAATTGATAGTTGTGGATCAAATTCATAAGAGGATGAACGACATCGACAACAGGATCTCCCAATTTCCAAAGCAAATGGAGGAGCTAACTGAGAAGGTATCTAAGATAGGGATACCCACTGCACCTACAGCCCCGATCTATCATGTGCATCGTGTCCAGGAGCAGCCAGGATCAGGACAACAACAACCATGGGCTCATGAACAATCCTGTATCCAACCTTCCCAACAGTTACCTCCACCAGCCGAGACAGTCGAAGAAGCCCAGCCTCTGACCTTCGAAGTAAACGGCATTTGGTACACACAGGACACTACCCGACAGGGTAATATGGGGGACCATCAGCAATATCAACGTCTGCCCACTTTCTATAATACCCCATTTCCACCAGCTCCACGGCACACTCAGAACAATGCAGCAGTCCAACACTCGAAGCAGCAGCAACCATACAACCGCATGAACCAACCTCAGTAACATCGTCAGCAGTATCGAGATTCAAAACAAACATCTCAGTCATCCAACCATCCAGAAGAACCGGTAGATATCCAGAGACAGATGCTTGAAGAAATTTGCAACTTCTGAAATGAGATGTACGATCTACGGGTTGATGTTAATCGCTTGTTCCGTTGGAAGGATGAACAGACAGCCCCGACCACAACCATTCCCGCCCAAGTTGAAGCTAACCCTAATATCTTGAACAAATCTCAATCATCTCAACACAATGGCCAAGTATACTATTCAGCTTTTTCCACATCTGAACATGAGACCCTTTCGTTTGATAATATCAATTCCAAGTCACTCAGGAGCAGAAGGATCGTGGTTGTACCTGACCGGGTAAGGGAATCAGACCATGAAGACTCAGAAGAAAATCAGAGGATGCTTCTGAGGATGAAGAAGAAGGACGCCTGAAGATCCCAGCACGAGATAAAGGAAAAGCATCTATGGAGTCTACAGAGGACCTTGAAGCTTCAGTTGCTGCAAAAATACCTCTGTCACCATTTCAGCAACATGATTTTGATTATTATCAGAAAACTTATTATTGTAATAAGAACTCCAATTCTAATAAAGATGCTCTTATTTATGATTCTGGCTCTCTTCCTTTTGTCTCAAACGCTTCCATTCCTTTCCCCCATGCACTTAAGAATGGAAAACAAAAGAAAAACATTCAGGATGACCCAGTGATGGAAAGGTTCTGCCAGCAAAATATCACAATCAAAGTACCCTTTGATTAGTATGTGGCCAGTAATCCAGCATTTCAGAAGTACTTGAAGGTGAAATGCACTCCCACCAGGACTCGTACAAAGAAAACATGTCTATTTGTGGAGACTCATATCTTGACAGTTGTCACTACCAAATGTATTAAAAATCAGCAATTACCAAGAAAGAAAAGGGATCTGGGTGCTCATTATGTGGAGAGACGCATTGGTGGCATTGCGTTCGCACGCACACTTCTCGACAATGGTTCTTCCATAAATCTTCTATCCTTAGCCTTATATTACAGATTGGAGTTAGGTCCTCTCAAGAAATCATTATCTTTACTCCAATTTGCTGATAAATCCACTAAAAGACCTAAGGGAGAAGTGAAAATTATTATCATTATGATCGAGTGTACGAAATACAAAGTGGACTTCATTTTCCTTGATATGGAGACCCCGAACCATTGGAAGGAATCCCAAATCATTCTTGGAAGACCATTCTTAAGAACCGCCAAAGTCGTATTCGATTACAGTACCAGAATGATGAAATTCCACTCTCCAGGCGGAGAAGTGGACCTGGAAATGAAACAGACAAAGTGGCAAAGACCATACTCTGAATCCACCACTGAATATGCTGAAACATCTGAATGTAACTTAATCAACACTACCGGGTCGTGGGACCAATTGCCAGACATTCAGATAGAAAGCACCTCGTCAGAAGAAGAAGTAGTGCACAGAGCAGTATTCGAGATATTGCCAAAACTATCTAGACACCCAGATGCATATACCCTTGATGAAACAGAAATCCTTTCGGATTTGTCAGTCCCATCTTCTTCGGGACAATCAAGAAAAATAAATAACTAGTCGGGCGTGGCTTTGGCCGAATTACCACACTACTTTAGTGATCCGACTCACCTTTCTTCGGAATTGGTAGCTAGCATATCACAGAATGATTCACCGCTAACCAATACGGAGCCAGGTTTAAAAGTCATTCAACCAAACTTAATTGATGATTCAGATTTACCAAAGCTGAAACCTCTGCCTCCCACTCTGAAGTATACATTTCTTAATGGACCCAAAGAGAAATTCACTGTGATCATTAGCTCATCATTAACCATAGACCGAGAATCTAGATTACTCGAAGTCCTTGAGCGAATCGAAAAGCCATCGGTTGGACTGTGTCGGATCTCATAGGAATCAACCCCGCTCTCTGCTCGCACCAAATTTATGTTGAGAATAACGCAAGGCCTTCCCGTGAATTTCAGAGAAGATTAAACCCCAATCTTCGGGAAGTGGTTCAAAAAAATATAGGGAATGGTGCAAAGCAGGATTTATATACCCCATTTCTGACTCCAAGTGGGTGCCCCCCTTCATGTTGTCCCAAAGAAGTCGAGAATCCAGATGGTCACCAACGAGGAGGGGGTAGAGATCACGACCCGAGTACCCACGTCGTGGCACGTCTGTGTCGATTACAAGCGCCTGAATGCTACGACCAAGAAAGATTACTTTCTACTACCATTTATTGATCAAATTTTGGAGAGACTTGCAGGGAAGGCATTCTTCTATTTTCTTGATGGATACTCTGGCTACAATCAAGTAGTTATCGCTCCCGAAGATCAGGAAAAGACCACATTTACATGTCCCTTCGGTACTTACGCATTCAAGCACATGTCATTCGGGCTTTGTAATGTCCCAGGCACATTTCTGCGGTGCATGATTGTCGTATTTGCCAAAATGGTTTGTGATTTCCTGGAAGTCTTCATGGATGACTTCTTGGTTCATGGTGATTCGTTTGATACATGTTTAGAACACTTGGATCGGGTCCTCCAGAGATGCAGAGAGGTTAATTTGGTACTCTCCTGGGAGAAAAGTCACTTTATGGTAACTGAGGGTATCGTGTTGGGGCATGTCATCTCCAAAAAGGGAATGGAAGTCGACCCAACCAAGGTGGATGTGATCAAGAAACTTCATCCACCAACCAACGTCAAGTCAGTGAGGTCGTTCTTAGGGCATGTTGGATTTTATCGAAGGTTTATCCCTGATTTTTCAAAGATCGCCCGCCCACTGACTGGGCTCTTGGGAAAAGACACCGAGTTTATTGTAAATCACAAGTGTCCTGAGGCCTTCTAGCTCCTGAAAAAGAAAATATGTCGATCACCGATATTACAAGCTCCCGACTGGTCTCTTCCCTTTGAGATCATGACTGACGCATCGGATTTTGCTGTCGAAGCTGTGCTTGGACAAAGACGAGATGGAATTCCTTATGTGATTCACTACGCGAGCAAAGTATTGGATCCTGCACAGAGAAATTATACAGTGACTGAAAAGGAAATGCTCGCAGTTTTTTGGGCCCTTGAAAAATTCAGATCATACATATTGGGCGCCAAGGAGACAACTTTCACAGATCACATGGCAATTAGATACCTTATGGATAAGAAGGATGCCAAGTCACGGCTTTTGAGATGGATCTTATTAATCCAGGAATTTAATTTGGAGATCAAAGATAAACCTGGAATAAAGAATGTTGTTGTTGATCACCTTTCCCAAATTGAGCAAAACGATTATCTTGACACTGGACCAATTAAGGAGACTTTTCCAGACGAATCAGTTTGCGTTATTGATTCAATCCCATTGTATTCCAACATCGTGAACTATCATGTCTCCAAGAAGGTTCCCTTTGGTTGGACCAAGAGAATGATTGATCGACTGAAGTCGGATTTGCGAAAATACCATTGGGATGATCCTTTCCTTTTTCTATGAAGGACCGGATTGTGTCCGGCGAAGATGTATTCCTCAGGAATAATACAAGAGTGTCCTCACACATTGTCATTCTCTCGAGGCTGGAGGACACCATTCGGGAAAGAGAACCGCGTACAAGCTACTCCAATGTGGATTTTACCAGCATACCTTATTTAGAGATGCTAACGAATTTGTACTGTCATGCCCGATTTGCCAAAGGATGGGAGGGATTGTTGGTTATAGAGATGAAATGCCCATGCAACATATGATTTTCTGTGATGTTTTCGATGCATGGGAGATTAATTTTATGGGTCCCTTTCCCAATAGCAATGGATTTGACTACATCTTGTTAGCGGTTGATTATTTATCAAGATGGGTAGAGGCTATTCCAACCCCAACCGTAGATAGCAAAGTCGTGTGTAAGTTTATCAAGGATAATATCATTGCAAGGTTCGGGATACTAAAAGTTTTGATTTTTGATGGAGGTAGCCACTTTGTGAACAAGGAGATGAGATCTTTGGCTGAGGAGTATAAATTCGAGCATAGAAAAGCCAATCCATATCATCCTCAATCTATTCTGCGGTGCATGATAGCCATATTTGCATAAATGGTTGGTGATTTCCTGGAAGTCTTCATGGATGACTTCTTGGTTCATGGTGATTCATTTGATACATGTTTAGAACACTTGGACCGAGTCCTCCAGAGATGCAGGGAGGTTAATTTAGTACTCTGTTGGGAGAAAAGTCACTTTATGGTGACTGAGGGTATCGTATTGGGGCATGTCATCTCCAAAAAGGGAATGGAGGTCAACCCTACCAAGGTGGATGTGATCAAGAAACTTGAGCCACCAACCAACGTCAAGTCAGTGAGGTCGTTCTTAGGGCATGTTGGATTTTATCGAAGGTTTATCCCAGATTTTTCAAAGATTGCCCGTCCACTGACTGGGCTCTTAGGAAAAGACACCGAGTTTATTGTAAATCACAAGTGTCTTGAGGCCTTCGAGCTCCTGAAAAAGAAAATATGTGAATCGTCGATATTACAAGCTCTCGACTGGTATCTTCCCTTTGAGATCATGATTGATGCATCGGATTTTGCTATCAGAGTTGTGCTTGGACAAAGACATGATGGAATTCCTTACGTGATTCACTATGCGAGCAAAGTATTGGATCCTGCACAAAGAAATTATACAGTGACTGAAAAGGAAATGCTCGCGGTTGTTTGGGCCCTTGAAAAATTCAGATCATACATATTGGGCTCCAAGGTGATAATTTTCACAGATCACATGGCAATTAGATACCTTATGGATAAGAAGGATGTCAAGGCACGGCTTTTGAGATGGATCTTATTAATCCAGGAATTTAATTTGGAGATCAAAGATAAACCTGGAATAAAGAATGTTGTTGCTGATCACCTTTCCCGAATTGAGCAAAACGATTATCCTGACACTGGACCAATTAAGGAGACTTTTCCAGATGAATCAGTTTGTGTCATTGATTCAACCCCATGGTATTCCAACATCGTGAACTATCTTGTCTCCAAGAAGGTTCCCTTTGGTTGGACCAAGAGAATGATTGATCGATTGAAGTCGGATTCGAGAAAATACCATTGGGACGATCCTTTCCTTTTCTATGAAGGATCAGATTGTGTCCGGCGAAGATGTATTCCTCAGGAATAATACCAGAGTGTCCTCACACATTGTCATTCTCTCGAGGCTGGAGGACACCATTCGGGAAAGAGAACCGCGCACAAGCTACTCCAATGTGGATTTTACCAGCATACCTTATTTAGAGATGCTAACGAATTTGTACGGTCATGCCCGATTTGCCAAAGGATGGGAGGGACTGTTGGTTATAGAGATGAAATGCCCATGCAACCTATGATTTGCTGTGATGTTTTCGATGCACGGGAGATTGATTTTATGGGTCCTTTTCCCAATAGCAATAGATTTGAGTACATCTTGTTAGCGGTTGATTATTTATCAAGATGGGTAGAGGCTATTCCAACCCCAACCGTAGATAGCAAAGTTGTGTGTAAATTTATCAAGGATAATATCATTGCAAGGTTCAGGATACTAAAAGTTTTGATTTCTGATGGAGGTAGACACTTTATGAACAAGGAGATGAGATCTTCGGCTAAGGAGTATAAATTCGAGCATAGAAAAGCCAATCCGTATCATCCACAATCTATTCTGCGGTGCATGATAGTCGTATTTGCAGAAATTGTTGGTGATTTCCTGGAAGTCTTCATGGATGACTTCTTGGTTCACGGTGATTCATTTGATACATGTTTAGAACACTTGGACCGAGTCCTCCAGAGATGCAGGGAGGTTAATTTGGTACTCTCCTAGGAGAAAAGTCATTTTATGGTGACTGAGGGTATCGTGTTGGGGCATGTCATCTCCAAAAAGGGAATGGAGGTCGACTCTACCAAGGTGGATGTGATCAAGAAACTTGAGCCACCAACCAACGTCAAGTCAGTGAGGTCGTTCTTAGGGCATGTTGGATTTTATCGAAGGTTTATCCCTGATTTTCCAAAGATCGTCCGCCCACCGACTGGGCTCTTAGGAAAAGACACCGAGTTTATTGTAAATCACAAGTGTCTTGAGGCCTTCGAGCTCCTGAAAAAGAAAATATGTGAATCGTCGATATTACAAGCTCCCGACTGGTCTCTTCCCTTTGAGATCATGATTGATGCATCCGATTTTGCTATCAGAGCTGTGTTTGGACAAAGACGAGATGGAATTCCTTATGTGATTCACTACGCGAGCAAAGTATTGGATCCTGCACAGAGAAATTATACAGTGACTGAAAAGGAAATGCTCGTGGTTGTTTGTGAAGGATATTGGGAATCCTCAAGCGCATCACGGAAGCGTGTCGATCGCATCATATGTAATCGGAGCAACTAGACGCACTAGTCGCTAGATGCGGCGGAAATTAAAAATTTTAAAACTAAAGATGAAATCACATGATCACGAGAATGCTTCTCGGATCGTTTCATCAAACCACATAGTATAAGGAATACCTCTTAGAGCGTGGTTGTAATTGTGAGATCCCAAACAAGAGATCCTTTTGTCTTAAGTCCGATCCACGAAGAACGCACTTGCAGGCACGATGATGAGTCGCGTTCCTCCCGCAATCCTCGATGAAGATCCAAGCGATGAATCCCCTGATTTTGTTAAATAAAATCCGTCGTCTTCCTCTAGATCAAGCGCCCCAAAGAAGAAGGAGATCCCCGAGTAGTCGAAGGCGAAGGCGAGAGTCTCTCCTTCTCAACATACAAAGTGGATGGCCACTTTCAATAGAGAGAGAGAGAGAGGCTAGGCGAGAATTAGAGAGAGAGAGAGAGTAGTAGTCTTATACAACTCTTTGAAGATGTACCAAGAAAGGCTATCCTAGCCCTCCTTTTATATTAGTTTAGGATCCAATGGATCTCAATCCATGGGACACATAGATCCAACAGCCAAGCTTGGTCTATGAGAAATCAATGGCTATGATTGTTGTTGGTTAAATCCAACAACAATTATTTATATTTAAATTAAATATATGTTGCAACATTATCAACACAATTTAATTTAACATAAATAAATTCATCAAGAGATAATGTGATAACTAAAAAAGGGAGGCAACAAACCACCCTAAATCATAAGGGGCGTCACCTATGAATAAGTCATAGGTGACGCCACCTTTTATTTAGGTGGTTATTTTTTCTCCTTTTATTTTATCTTATTATCTCTATTATTGCAATAATATCCACCAAATTAATTCCAAATTAATTTGTGAATATTTCCATCATGCCATCGAAAAATATGTGAATCAAATTCACAACCCAAACTAATTTGTAAATTACATTTACAATTAATTAAATAAATGTGAATCCAATCCACATTTAATAATTAACAAATGTTATTTACGAAATTTCTCTCTCTTTAATATATGTATATTATAAATCATAGTTATAATATACAAATATTATGAATAGTATCCACATTCTCCAATCCTTGATAATTAATCCCCATTTAATTATCTCGGATAATCATTCTCTTAATGTGAAACATATTCATATTATTCTTGATAATTAAATCTCATTTAATTATCTCAGATAATTATTCTCACAATATGAATCTCATTCATATTATGCTTGATAATTAAATCTCATTTAATCATCAAGTCCTTCTTGCTTGGATATGCATTTCATCAAATGAATTATTCTTGAACCCTTTCAAGAATAATGTGTTTTCTCCGCAGATACTTGGAGATAAGGACAGGGTGATTATATTGTTCCACGTATAGTGACTTGGATGTTGAGATTTCGTCTCAAATCTAGATCTTACGAACCTCCCATAGATGCTTGATTAAATCAAGACCGCAAGTCTAATCTTCTCATTGCATCTGAATCTCATTCAGACCAATGTCCAATATTTGGACCAAGATCAGATTGCTTCTCTACTGAGAGGAGTCACTAAAATCCAGACATGTTTCATCACTCTCTCAGAATGGAAGAGTCATGGTTATACAATCGTTTATGATCACATCACCCTCAGGTATTCCCTATACCTGTACATCCTGCATACTATAAGACCTATGATCAACCCGAAGATCAAGATCAATTTTATATTGTCTTCTTCAGGGTTTTATCAATAAGTTTCTCATTTGATCATTGGGATTTGGTATCGATCATATACTTTTCAAAAGCATATCTCATACCTAGGTCTTGATCATATACTTTCCAAAAGTATATATCAAACCTACAAATTCAGTCAAGCTTCCAAAGCAAAACGACTGTGCATGGAATTTGATTCTTCCCAATATAATCACGAGATAATGTGATAACTAAAAAAGGGAGGCAACAAACCACCCTAAATTATAGGTCACCTATGAATGTCATAGGTGACGCCACCTTTTATTTAGGTGGTTATTTTGTCTCCTTTTATTTTATCTTATTATCTCTATTATTGCAATAATATCCACCAAATTAATTCCAAATTAATTTGTGAATATTTCCATCATGCCATCGAAAAATATGTGAATCAAATTCACAACCCAAACTAATTTGTAAATTACATTTACAATTAATTAATAAATGTGAATCCAATCCACATTTAATAATTAACAAATGTTATTTACGAAATTTCTCTCTCTTTAATATATGTATATTATAAATCATAGTTATAATATACAAATATTATGGATAGTATTATCCACATTCTCCAATCCTTGATAATTAAATCCCATTTAATTATCTCGGATAATCATTCTCTTAATATGAATCATATTCATATTATTCTTGATAATTAAATCTCATTTAATTATCTCAGATAATTATTCTCACAATATGAATCTCATTCATATTATGCTTGATAATTAAATCTCATTTAATCATCAAGTCCTTCTTGCTTGGATATGCATTTCATCAAATGAATTATTCTTGAACGCTTTCAAGAATAATGTGTTTTCTCAGCAGATACTTGGAGATAAGGACAGGGTGATTGTATTGTTCCACGTATAGTGACTTCGATGTTGAGATTTCATCTCAAATCAAGATCTTACGAACCTCCCATAGATGCTTGATTAAATCAAGACCGTAAGTCTAATCTTCTCATTGCATCTGAATCTCATTCAGACCAATGTCCAATATTTGGACCAAGATCATATTGCTTCTCTACTGAGAGGAGTCACTAAAATCCAGACATGTTTCATCACTCTCTCAGAATGGAAGCATCATGGTTATACAATCGTTTATGATCACATCACCCTCAGGTATTCCCAATACCTCTACATCCTGCATACTGGATGACCTATGATCAACCCGAAGATCAGGATCAATTTTATACTGTCTTCTTCAGGGTTTTATCAATAAGTTTCTCATTTGATCATTGGGATTTGGTATCGGTCATATACTTTTCAAAAGCATACATCATACCTAGGTCTTGATCATATACTTTCCAAAAGTATATATCAAACCTACAAATTCAGTCAAGCTTCCAAAGCGAAACGACATGGAACAGAATTTGATTCTTCCCAATATCTCATGAGTGAGCTCATGTCTTCCGATTCAGTAGTGAACCTGTATGATCCCTTTGAGAGATCGTATTACTCATATGCCCTTATATGCACACCAGCTCGCCGGTGTATAGACCTTGGTTAGGTCATCAACCTATCGGTCTGCCAAATGTACATACTCAGACATATAGTAACACATCTGTCTCCGGTCAGAGGATGCGTGCCTATATCGTGACAGCATACGACATAGGACTTTGATTATCTCGATCTCGTTAAATCAACTCTTTGACCTAACTAATCTGACACCTCCGAATCTCTATTCCTATGCAGAGGACTTGCATCAAGAGGTCGGTCAGGTATCATCCTATGTGAGAAAGGATTGCCATCTCCTACTCAGGCTGGAGATCATTTCTTAACAATCATTTGACGGTGCTTGATGAGTCCTCAATCTATCTCTTTAGATATGCATCTAAGCACCAGCCTCTATGATTCAATATATTGAATCAACAGCTGTATGATCATCAAGATGGACATGGTACATAACCCTAATTGTACAGAGGGACCTATTATGCAAATTATTTATTCTTCATTTCAGATCAGGGAATGATATTTGCAATAACATTTATTGCATAATGGCTCGCCATGGGCTCACATGTCCAACAATCTCCCACTTGCCCAAAGAGCCATCAATGGGCTAATCATTTAAACCCACACTCATGTGACAATCATAGGTTATTTAGAAATAGCTAGGCAAGCTGATCAGTCACTCTGTTCCCAAAAGACTATGCCAAGTCCTTTTACGGCACTTGCATATCCCTAGGTAACAGTGCTCGCATCCAATGCGAATGTTGCATCTTATGCAACCAATACTCAATCCTTATAAAGCAATTATAGTGTCCTTGACACTATTGCTCAGTAATTATTATAACTAGTATTTCCATAATCCTTATCAGAATACCCTTATTCCGGGAGATCACTATCTCTCAAGGTATCCTCAGTTAAGACCTTTTATATCTCTATCTATAAAGTCTTGAGCTTTTGAAGATATGACTTTGAGATCAGTATCTCAAAAAAACTTGTCATCTATGAAGATTTTGTTGTTACTGCAATCAAGTGTTTTCTCTCCATAGTAGGATTAGCAACACTTCGCTACTCCCACTGCATGGCAGATATCTGCCTTTTGTACACATCTAGCATACACTTAGCTTTCCGTAACCGATGCACAAGTGCAAGCAGTTCTAGCATTCACTTCCTCAACTCTTTGAGGTGCTATCCCTTTAGATAGGTCAGTACCAAATCTTAAGGGAAGGAAGCCTTTCTTGGAACTTCCAAGAATGGAATATGTCCAAGGTGTACTACAAATGTGACAGTCCCAATACCCTCTTTTCTTTGCTTCTGAACAACTTCAGAACTAAGATCTAAGAGGTATTCTTGAGATCATATCTCAAGGTATGGAATAGCTAGTCTATAAAACACTTATTATCATCCTTATATCATTCCAAATGATTAGGATATTATCTACATTTAGCATGATGAACACAATGGCACTCCCACTAAGCTTCACATGGTACATCAAGATTCTATCTAAAATCATAACACTTATAATTTCATCAAATCTGATGTTCCAACTACAAGAAGCTTATTTGAGTTCATAGATGGAGTTTCTTTAGCTTGCACATCTTGCTTTCCTCAACCATGAGCCCTGGGGTTACTTCATGTAAATATCCTCATAGAGGTATTCTTAGAGGAATGCAATCTTGACTTACATCTTGAAGATGCAATAGTCAAGTTGTGTAGCTAAGGTTAGCAATATTCTGATAATTTTAAGCATGGTTACCGAAGAGCAAGTCTCATTGCAAGCAATGTCCTCTCTTCCAGCATGGCTACAAACCGAGCTTTGAAGGTCTCTGCCATCTCATCAGGTTCCCTCTTCTCTTGAAGATCCATTTACACCTTTATGGGTACTACCCATATAGGTGGATCCTCGAGGGTCCATATACAACACTTGTATATGAAGTCTACTTTAGACTTTATTGCTAATATCCATCTTTCCATGTCATGATCCTTAGGAGCTTCATCACATGAAGTCCGATCATTGTCAGACTTAATAGACACATGGAATACATCCTCAAACTCATTTGAAGAGGTATTAGTGTTTCATCTTTAATTGTCCTTTTAGTTTCCGATTTCAGAAGCCTCATTATTTTCTCAAGATTAAATGAGTTCCTTCACTTCATTTTCATCTTGATTCTCAAGAGTCTCAATCCTCCAAGAATCACATTCTCAGAGATGAGATCTTTTAAGAATCTCAAGGTCATAAAGTAGGTATCCAATACCATCATTTATTTTCCTAATGAAGTAGCACTCTCTAGTGCTTAATTCCAGCTTACTTGCATGGAATCTTATTAAGGATATATAGTGTCGTCTCTACTACATATATACCTGGAAACTAAGAGGTAATTATGCTAAAATTCATCATTGATCAAATCATGTCACACATGATCCAATTGTATCTCCCTACAATTCTATTGAGTTCAGGTTTATCAAGAGGAGTGAGATAGAAATTATATTCATATCTCCATAAGGTATTCTTTGAATTTTATCTAAGAGGTACAAGCTACCTAGGTTAGATAAAATTCATTTCATCTTTCTTCAAACTTTGGTTCTAAACCAAAATTATGAAATCTTTGAACATTTCAAAGGTTTCTCAGGTGAAGAGAAGAAATCTCGTATCATACATAATCATCAATAGATATCACATATCCATAATGTTTACTATGATATAGATGATCTACATACATCAATATGTATGAGATCTTGAATACCTCGACATCTAACACCATTCCCAGAGAAGGGTGTAGTGGACATTTTACTTTGAATACAATATTCACAAGTATGTAAGATTTGAAATTTTAGACATTCTAAAGTTTCATATTCTCCTAGTCTATTGATCAAATCAAAAGACAAATGTCCAAGGCTTGATGCCAGATCATTGTTAAATGATCTTCATCCTCCTATTGATCTTATAACGTTTGATTTTCAGTATTAGAAATCTTAATGAACCATTCATTAATTTTCTAATTTTGTGGAGTCCACTAGATATTAGATTACTATCTGAAATATTTCCATCATAACTCTTTATGATAGTTCTATCTCAGAATTCATGTTTATTTCCAACATTTAGAAATAAACAATGAGGGTACTCTACTATCTAGGTCATAGAGACATTCTCCAAGACTAAGGGCTCTCCCACTGAGAATATGAAGTCTATCTATCCAACAGAGATTGTTGCAACAATTGCATCAATATCCATGTAGATGACTATTAAACCTTAAGATCAAAATTCTAATCTTCTAATATATATATATATGCAACCAATAGCAAAGGTCATTAGAAGATTGGGATACAATTGTCAGACTTTATCTTATGAAATAAGAAAGTTAGAGTCAATGATTATATGTAAATTATTCTGATGCTCAATCTGAGTCCTTCACTAAGGATTTTAGGCAGATTTGATAGTCATACTATCAACACATCAACTTATTATAGTATTGGCATTCATCCAACTCTTTGGATGTCATATGGAAGTCACAGAAGTACAATCAACTCTTTGACTTTCCTTCTCACATGGGCCCAACCCATGCTTCCAATGTGCTCTCTTCATCTATAAACAACCATTGCTTAAGACTAAGGATCTCTTATGTTAAATTCGAAAGAATTCAAAGTAAGAGCATTTCAACATTTATACATGCTTCATAAAATTCATACTATGAATATAATGAAGCTTCATGAATGACTTGAGTATAGATAGTAGAATGATGACACTCATCATATCTACGTACATCTCAACTCTTAGAGACTTAGGTGCAGGTAGGTATTCAAACATTTTGAATGCATCATCTCTTTCGAGCCACCATTCTGCATAATGCAGAGAACCATGTCATTCATGATTAAATGTCTAGAGCACATATGTATGCCAAAATATCTTCTTTTATTTTATAAGGATTATTCGACAATTACGATCACCATCGACATGTCACTTCCAAAGTACACTCGATGAAGGATCAAGACTATAGAGACATACAAACCCTAAGGTGATGTCTTATTGTCTTATTTAATTGTCATTCCTCATTATGTTGAGGAAACTTGCACATTGCAACCACATACATTATGTGTCCAATTGCAAGTACAATATGTGGATCATGAGTCCAATCCATGATATTTTACTGGTTATCATTGAGTATAACATTGAGTGGGTTTAATGAAGGATTATCTGAAATAAGAAATTTGCATAAGGGTATATATATTATATATACATGTTTTACTTTGATTTAGGAATTTTTATATCAAAGTTGTCTTGCCTTGTGAACAATGAAAATTCATTCCCTTAATCACTTTCAATGTAAGAGATATTCTTACCATTATATCTCTAGCAAGATCTGGGATCTGCTTTCCTATATTTGTCACATCCCAATAATATGAGAACCTGTGACTCCGATAAAAAGAAGCGGGAACACATTCCGCCTTGCAAGTCCAACTTGCATTTCCCAATTCAGTCTTTAACACCTGGGCCCACCACCCCTAAGATGATGTTGACCCGTCATTAATTGAACCAACCGTCAACAGGCTTAAAACTCGCTATACGCAATCCAATATCACCCCAATAATATGAGAACCCGATATTGGGGTCACTACGTATACGGCCTTACTCTTTCGAGAAGCAAAGAACCCGATCCAATTAAATCATATATAGGATCTGTCACTTCGGACAGGCATCTCCTATATACAACAATTGGCGACAGAATTCTTTGCCTTGACGGGAGATCATGGATGTCACTTATGTGATCCTCCATCTCATATTCAAATTTTATAATTAATTATCGTGAATCACATTCACATAATTAATTCTTCCAAGGGAAATACACATCTATTCATAATAGAGTGTTTATTGGATATAATTAATTTAATCACATTAAATTAATCATTAATCCAATCATTAATCAAAAAACTTGATTATTACTTGAATAGTAGGTATAATCTCAAAGTACGTATTATTCGAATTTTAATAATTAGAAAAATACACTCTGATTTCTCCGGCATTATCCAGTCCCTACCCGCTGTCATGGCCAGTACCGGCAAGAGTGGGACGGACCACATACGTTGCAACCTGTGACCCCAATGCTCTCCGACTAGGCACCATATCCACCTCAGGAAAGGATAATGCCAGATAGATCATCATGTACTTTGAGATGCTCATCGGTTTTTCAATCGAAATTATACCATATAATATACATCAAAACAAATTTTATCATATTATAAGGATAATTTCTAAACAAATCCTCAATCCTATTCAAGCAAGAGGGTTTTTCATGTAAAAGTTATCCTACAACTATTGTAGGATAAACTATGGTTTTTCATGAAATCAATGTTTGTTGATGGATTCATATCAACTAATGATCAAGATCAATTATCTCATCATTGTGGTTTAGGCAAATGTCATTCAATGAAATAATTATCTCTTTAAATATTTCACATATATTTATCACTAATTATTTCAGAAAATTAACAATTAATTTTCATCATCATATTTGAATGACTTATCACAAGGTTCATGATCAAAAATGTCAATTTCCAGCAGTGACCCCCAATCACTGAAATTAACTCATCTTGATCAATTTAAATCCAAAAAATACAAACTCAGTTTCCTAAGATTTTCTATTTGATTTATTAAAAAACCCAAGTGATAATTCATGCATTTCGAGGCGGATCAAAACAGTAATTATCTCATTAATCACTTTCAGATCCGCAGCTCCCGCAACAGTGAATATATGCATATTCAAAAGACCATATCTTGAGCAAATGAAGTCCAAATTTGACAAACTCGGATCCTATGGTTTCCGTGGAAGAATAATCATCAGTGGAGCGTTCCTTGGTGCTTTGTCTCCTTGCATCACCATCTGCCGACAAGAGTCCAAATCTGAACTCCACCAGTTCATAGAGCCATCACTGTAGGTCATATACCTCAAGCCAAAGGAGAACCTCCTTTACCCACTTTTCTTATCGATTTTGTCGTTGCTTTAGCATTGTTAATCATCATACATTCCCCTTTAGATTTCATTAGGGATCTCAACCAACTCGATTCACTTTATCGCCAAATTTTATTTGAAAGACCATCTGGTTGTGAACCGTTTTGTTGTGCAAAACCATTCCGTTCTTCAGGTCGATTCTATCAAGAATCGAACCCATCCACTTCTTTGCAAGCCGCCAATCGATTGGATCATGTCACGAGCATCATATGAGCAATTCCTCATAATCAATTGTAGTGGATTTGAATAGTAGCATCTAATGATCGAAGAATTAGAAACACAACTTATGAAACCCTAGAGCCATGAGACCATCAATTCTCTTCTTAGAGTCTTCCTTGTAGTGGATGAGCTCGAAGGGTGAGGTAAACCCTTTTGGCCTAAACCCTAAACCCCGAACCTTGGCCTTACCTCCGAGCATCTTCAACTGTTGAGAGCGACTGCATCGATGCAAGAATCGATATGAAATCCAAATCCAGTTGTCGCCTTTCCCTAATTTGGGGAAGAACACATAAGAACATAAGGAGTGCGGTCTTTTGATACATAGTGCTAATCGATGCACCAGATCACGCGAGGCCATCTAATCTCTGATGTGCTTCTCCAATCAGTGGAGAAATTGCATCCTAACTCCAACACTTCTAGAAATTTCAAAGAGCCTCAAAGACTTTCTTTATATGTAAATAGGTCCCCACATGGGGACCTAAGTGCAAATAAACTATCTTTTCTTACATTTGAGTCCCTAACTAAGGAATAAACTACAAGAATTTTACTTCTTTTATTTTCATTTGAGCCCTTGTACTTTAGACATTATTTGGACAGCACGTGGACATTATTTTGTGACGAATTTTCTAAGTAGCTTCCCATCTACCCTAGTGCAGTTTTGAGATAACCTTCGAGGATTTTCATCATTTTATCACTTTGATTTTATCTTCTAAACATGCTCTTGATTTTGAGTTTCTTTTTTTATGTTTTCAAGCTCATTGCTCAATGTTCTTTTCGTCTACGCTCTACTATTTAGTGTCAGCATTATTGTATTCCACATATGTATACTACATTACATATTTTCTTTGCAAAAAATATATCTTCCATTTTGAAAAAAATAAAAAATTTATTCTCATTTCCTTTTTCCACTAGATTAAAATAGTATTTTACACTATATTCGACCTATTCTATCATATGTGATTATCTTATTTTATTTTATTAGCTTTCTCGATTTTTTCATTTCGATCTTCGATTTTTCTCAGTTTTTTATTTTGTTTTCTTTATTGTTTTTATGAGATGATGAGTGGTGTAGGGTCTGTAGGATTATTCGGTTTCTTCTGAAACTAATATAGTTGAGAGAGAAGATACTAGGTTCTTTCTCTATGAGCTAGTTGCAATGGAGCAACATGAGTCAACTTGACACATTTTTTTCTTTGAGAGACACTATTTTTTGTTTTCTTCTGAACGTTAGGGCACTTGCCTATTCTTCTATTTTTGTGAGAAAGGGCACTTGCCCATTTTCGCATTTTGTAGAAAGGGGTCCACTAAGGGCATACCGATTTGTATACGGACTTTGATACTTCTTCTCGGGGTCTGTTCGCCAAGTGTCAATGCACTTGGGAGACCTCACCATGGTTACTGGGTTCTCTTGATTTTCTTTGATTCCTATGATTTCATGGAGCCTAGGGTTATATTCCTACTTGATTTGACAATTAAATAAAATCCTCTACCCTAATCCACACTTAGGCATAAAATCAATCTGATTTTGAAAATCAATTCATTCTTACAATAGAGCTATCTATCTAGGGTAACGATTTTGTTAATTATTTACATGAATTAGAATTAGGTTTTCATTTCTATGTGGATCCCTTGCATATAGAGTGTTGGAGCCAAGTATGACTTATATCTTCGTACGCATCATTATTTTTCAATGCATCTATGATTCTCTCTCAGCACGACACATTTTTCACTGATAAAGGAAACCTCATATCCCATTTGTATTGTTAAAAATAACAAAAAATGAAAGCCATAAAAATAAAAAAAACTGTTTTTTGAATCTTTGACAAAAACCAAGAAATTAATTAGACTTAGTTGCTTCAAGATAGCAATCCCATCAATCTCGCAGGTACTATTTACCTCACGACAGAATGAGTAAGAACATGGCCTTAAGGATTAGAGTCAAAAATCCATGGACTTGTGCCTTAAGTACCATTGTTTTACTGTTCAGTACATGGTAGCAATTGCAATAACTTGCCTCTGACCACGGAAAGTCATTTTCGTATACTTCGCTTCATATTCTCCTTTGAGCCCTATATAACCTGTCAGCACAGGCATATGGTTCCACTGTTTGGGGGAGTGTGAATACCTACGGTGGGAAATAGGGCAACACCACCTATGATTCTTTTATAAATAACTACTTGAATCACCTAGCAAAAACTAACAAGATAAACGATCGAACTCTTACATTCATCACTATGTGAAGTTAGTGAATTAGGGGTTGCTATTATGTTTGTTTGTGATGTGTTTGTGCTTCCACATTTTTACACGCCTTCCATCTCTATCTCTTGTTTTAGATCATGTTCCTACTTGATATTTTCTTATAATCGAAGATGATGTGTCTATGGTATTTACACTTGGATTTCGTTAGCCATTGATATTCCATTGTGATGTGAACGTTTTCACGAGATTGGGATGACCTTTTATCGAGTCAGTTTCACCCAGTCATGAGGAGAGTCAGAGCCATACTCTCTCACCTCCCAACCCTTTAGTCAAGGAAGACCCTCACCTTGATATTTCTTCTTCTCCTACACACTTTTCACTGAGTGCTTAGGAGGTATTTTCTGTTTCTGAGTAGTTGATTTATAACATGGTGAGAGGAAAAGCCTTGGTTGAGGAGAGATTAATTGATAACATACCAGATATTGGATTAGGTGTGATTGTACGGATCCCAGACACGTTGTAGCATATGAGTTTACAAATTCAGTAGTGTAGAGTCCATGAGGATTAGCTACATTGAGAGTTAAAGGAGGGAACCTACTAACTAATGCAGTTCCCATGGCCACATTACAAGACGAGTACGACCCTAGATCGAGTACATTACATCACTTGATTCAATTGCCACAAAATCAAGGTCCATATGATTTGAGGCCGACATCTATTTCACGACTTCCCAAAATTTATGGGAACGTGATAAAGAAGTTATTTACCTTTCTTCATAAGTATGATATGATTTTTAGTATAGCTTTCTATCCAAACATTACATAGGAGGCTATGCACCTCAAAGCCTTCACCTTCACCTTAATAGATAAGAAGATCGATTGTTCGAATAAATTGGGGAGGAAGATTTCTACTTGGGATAATATGAAGTCCACAATCTTGCATAATTATGTTCCTCTTGGGAGAACAAACATGATAAGAATCTAAATAGTGAACTTCACATAACACTCCCATGAGTCGTTCCATAGGGCATGAGAGTGATTCAAAGATATGACAAACAAATTATCATGAGATACAATTAACGGTACTAGTCCATAATATTTTGGAGGACTTCACGCTGATATCCAGGGGTTGGTCAGCGTCGCATGTGGTGGTAGTTATCTGAATATGGATGATGAATCTGTTTGGACCATCTATGAAGGGATGACCGAAATTCTAGAGTTGACGATTCCACTCGGGCATACTAGAAAACCACCCAGCCACCACATAATAGAGATCATCAGAAGGTGGCCAATGTAGGTAAGTCTGATTCATGATGTGTAGATATGGTTATATTAATGAGAAGCTTCAAGTCATAGATGTGATTCAAAAGCATGTTCAGGATTTGCATAAGCTACGGGAGTTAGAGAAGTTGTCTTTATTACCTCAGTAGATGAGTGATTTGGCAAAGAAGGTGGAGGACATGCATAGATAAAGCCATCGACCACCTACTTTTCAACAGACATGAGGATCTTTACCTGCTCCTCCCACCCATGAGGTACGGTGTTATACTAAGACTTTGCAGTTATCTTGGCACGGGGACTCAATCGAAGCTAGTTTGAGCTAAATCAGTTCACATGTTGCTGGTGATGTTGTTGAACCTCCTATTTTTTAGATCAATGGTATATGGCAAGCTCCAAATCCTTGTCAGTCTACACCACAGAGCATCCACCATAGACCGCAGGAATTGCACCAACATCGTGGATGTGCACATTTCCATCATCGAAGTTAGTTTGTATAACAACATCAGTCTAACCATTCTTCATATTAGAGACCAATACATCATTCTCTGGTTCCTTACTACTAGTAGCAGCACAATTTACACCTCAATAATCTCCACATCCATATACTTCACAACCATTGCATACTTCTACATAGGAGAGATCAGAAAGCCATGGACTGGCTTTTGAGCCTGAGTTATTATTGAACCAAGGAATGTCAAGGGTTTAACTAAGAGAATTAATGCAATGCCATTGCAACCCTAAGAATCCCTCAATAAAAATTATTGATGAATCTCAAGCTGAAATACAATAAAGAATAATGAGCAAGAGAATTTCACTATTTAGTTTACCTGTATAACGTACAGGATCGAACTCAGGGAGTCTACAAAAATCTCGAGGGTTATTTAAGTCAATAAAAAATCCATTAAATAAAAACAAGAATTCTATGCACACTACTCTTGGTTTTTGTGAATTTTTATCTTTTTTATGGAAATTTAATCTTATAATTTTCTATATTTTGATTTTATAACTTTTTAATGATGTCAAATTTTGCAAATGGATTTAATTTTTGAAAATAAAGAGAATAAGAACAAGGAAAAAATAAAAGAAAAGAGATAAGGACACAACTTTTTTATTTTTGAAATATGTCAAAAATATAGATAAAATTATAATAAAATAATTTTTGTTTTTTTGAAATTTTTCTTATGTTTCTCTAATTTTTCGTAATTTTTAGTATTTTTGGGGGTTTTAAATAAATGAAAAAGAAAATGGGAAAATGGGAAATAGAGCCAGAAATTGTTTTAAAATAGATAATGCAACTGAAATTAAAGAAATGAACACAACCTAAAAAAGATTTTTTTTAATTTCCCGTAAAGCAATTTTATGTTTTTTTTGGTTTTTCAATGATTTAATATGAATTTTAAAATTTTTTCAATGTTTTCTAACTTTTTAGTTTTTATGAAGGGTTTGCTAATGATGTTTGGTCAGAAAATAAAACAAAATAAAATAAAAAAAAGAAATGTTTAAGCAATTTTTTTATTGATTTTTCATGCAAACATGAAATATTTTTAGTGTTTTGGAATTTTTAAAAATAACAGAAATGATTAAACTGCAAAATAAAATTTATTGATTATAGAGGGATTAATATAAACTTAAAATGATTTTTATGGGATTTGTAACAGGGTTTTGCTAATTTTTAAGCTAAATTAACATGTAAATTAAAATGCATATTCATTTGGTCATGGATGTATAGAAAGTAAAATTAAGAACTGGTCAAATTAAAAAATAAAGATGCGGGGCCATAAAAGTAAATTACCCAAGAAAATCATGCCAATACATGTGAGTCGTACTAGCACGGATATAAATACATTCCATTAAGTTATGGGAGTCAAATGATAACACGTAATGTGCAGTTTTGTAATGTAATTTTCACAAATACTCATGTGTTACGCACGTTCTAAAGTTCAAAAAGGACCAAAATGTGAAATAAATAAATAGCGAGGAAATTAATACAATTATTCAAATAAATACAAGCAGACACATGTATGAATGGAATTATTTGTAAAATTAAAAACAAGAAAGGATTTGAGTGTAAATTGTCTATCGTTCAATGTGGCGGTTTAGATGGCTTCATATCTTGAATCTCCAATCCAACAATTGAAGATTAAGGCGCTCGTGTATGACGTGGATTTGATCTGGATCTTGATCTATGGCTTAGATGGTTGTCAATGGGTGGCTGTGATTTAATCTGGCGGGATAGTTCTTGATCGTGTTACTCTTGATGCTGTCAGAAGAAAACGATTAAATGGCATGGTCGAGGAACTTCAATTGAATAGTACTCACTCAATCTCAGTCTAAATATTCATACGAATGTCGCTCCTGCTTCTTGCAACTACTTCATATCGTCCAGATGGATCGAGGGCAGATGATAATGGCTCGAGGGAGATTTGGAGGTCGAAAGGTATTCATCTCCAAGTGTACCTCCTGAACCTTTTCGTCACTCCCAGAAGAGTTCCAAAGAAATACAAGATACTCAATGCTCATAGGTGACACTTAGAAGAATTTATTTAGCACAAAAATATGTGAAATAGTGAAATGATGGGGACCTTGGGCAAATGTGGTCGGAGAGGAAATCGCAAACCAGATTAAGAGAAGATCTGGGGCTTGATTGTGGAAAGAGACAGAGAAGGTCGAGGAGAATGTAATGATCAGGTCAGGGATATGTAATAGTGATTGTAGCTCCTCTGATCATGCAGATGGGAGGCAAAGATGAAGATCATGTTTAAACTGATTATAGGGAATTCAAGTGCAAAATAAAAATAGAAAATGAAAATAAATTAACATAAATACCTACGGTGAAAGGAGGGAAAGTTATCATCTCGATCTGATGCGTACAGCAGAGAGTTAGAACTATACGAAGAACTCTGTCAGTGTGATGGCTCTCGCAAACCAACCTCCCTCACACACTCCCCACCATCGGAGAAGCTTGTTGTCACTTCACTTCATCTTTAGAGACTGACTTTGAGCATAAGAACAATGAAAAAATGAGTCAACCTATGACGAGGAACAGACCTGAAGTATTAATAGGCATGAGCTCCGACGTGATTTTTAAATTCAAAAGAGAAAGGATCGAGGCAAGATCGATGGATCTGATGAGTGGGTGATGGAGTCAATTATTAAGTTATAAATTTGGAGAAGGAATTAGAGGAAGTTAATAGGAGACACAGGTAGGAAAATTCTAAGAAGGAAGGCTGGCAAGTGAGAAATACCAGTAGAGTAGTTGGATGGAGAGTTTAACCAGATCAGCAGAACCTGGATTGACCAATCAGGGAGTGAGAAGAATAGGACAAGTTATTCTACGCGATAAAAAAGAGAAGAAAATAAAAGATAAATCAAAAGAAAATAGAAAATGATTTCAAATAAAGCATTTTTTAAAAAATGTTAATAGTTAAATTGTCTTATTTATAGTTATTTTTATTAATTAAATAAAATGTATAAAGGTAAAAATAAATAAAGTGTATTATTCATAGGTACATAAACCTTTATTTACAACACCTTGATGTTTAATATATTATTTTTACAAACATACATATACTTTAACAATTTATTACTTTACACTATTTTACAAGGATTTAACGAAACTTTTTATTTTATTTTTGTGAATTAATTTATTCAGGTAAATAAATAGTAATATTTTATAATAAACATAGTGGTACATATACAATAGATACATATTTTTAATTTTGTATATATTTTATTTTTTTATTATTATTTGTATTTTATATAATTTAAATACAATGTTTACAAATAATTAAAAAAACAATATACATAAAATATGAAGAAAATAAATTTACAAATTATATATAAAACAATATACATAAAAATATGAAGAAAATAAATTTACAAATTGTATACAAATAATGTACATATGTATAATATAAAATAGTACACCCAAAGGCCAAATTTCACACCTAAACTCTGATTATGAAACCACTTCCATTTTAAAGATTATTTAATTTAGTAGTAAAATGAAGTGATTTTGATTAATTTTGAGTTTTGATGGAGAATAATTGGTCTGACAAGTTGAGCTTTGCGGCTTTTTCAAAGTATTGTTATTTACACAATGTACACTTCTTTATCTTGAAAATATTTTTAATATTGACAACACTATGTATAAGTTTTAAGTAGAAAATAATGGTATTTGAAGTGATTTGGTGATAAATAAAATGATGTAACTAATATGTATTATATAGATTAGTGTACAAGTAGTGAAGATACACATGTGAGAATTGATTTTCTTCATTTTATATACTTAGGACTTATCTCTACCTACTTTATTCATCAATCAGGTCAAGTCTTAACCTTGTCTCTATGTTAGAGTCAGCGTGTATCTATTGTTGGACACGCGAGCCCACGACGAACCATTATGCAATAATTGTTATTGCAAATATCATTCCCTGATCTGAAATGAATAGTAATTAATTTGCATAATAGGTCCCTTAGTACAATTAGGTTTATGTACCATGGCCATATTAATAATCAAACATCTGTTGATTTAATTGTTGAATCAGAGAGCTTGGAGCTTTGATGAATATTTAAAGAGTTAGATTGAGGACTCACCAAGAACCGTACAATGATAATTAAGAGATGATCTCCATCTTGAGTAGGAGATGGCAATCATTTCTCTTTTGTTTTTTGACCAACCTCTTTATGCATGTCCTCTACATAGGAAAAGAGATTCAGAGGTATTGGATTAGTTAGGTTAAAGAGTCGACTCAACGAGATCAAGATAACTAAAGACCTATGTTGTATGTTGTCACAATATATGAACACATCCTCTGACCAGAGATAAATGTGTTACTATATGTCTTAGTATGTACATTTTGCAGACTAGTAGGTTGATGGCCTACTCAAGGTCTATACACTAGGGTGCTGGTGTGCATGCAAGGGAATATGAGTAATACGATCTCTCAAAGGGATCATATAGGTTCATTTACTGAATCGGAAGACAAGAGCTCCTCATGAGATATTAGGAATGATCAAATTCCGTTTATGGTCATCTCATTTTGGAAGCTTGACTAAATTTATAAAGTTTGATGTGTGCTTTTGGAACGTATTTGATCAACACCTAGGTATGATATATGCTTTTGGAAAGTATATGATCGATACCAACACCCAATGATCAAATGAGAAACTTAATATAAAGTCATGAAGAAGAAAATCTAAATAGATCTTAAACTTCATGTTTAATCTAGGTCTTCCAGTATACAGAATGTACAGGTATTAGGAAAACCAGAGGGAGATACGATCATAAACAATTGTATAATCATGATGCTTCCATTCTTGGGAGTGATGAAACGGGTTTGGATTTTACTAACATCTCTCAATAGAGAAATAATCTGGTTTTGGTCCAAATGTTGGACATTGTCTGAATGTGATTTGGATGCAATAGGAAGAACAGATTTACGGTCTTGATTTAATCAAGCATCTATGAGAGGTCCATGAGATCTGGATTTGAGATGTGATCTCAATATCTTAGTGACTATAGGTGGAATGTACAATCACCATGTCCTTATCTCCAAGTATCATTGGAGAAAGCACATTATGCTTTAAATAGCTCGAGAATATTCCAATGTTAGATTATATCCAAGCATTGAGAATGGAAAATTAAATGCGATTTAATTATAAAGATTAATCTGAATTTGATTCATATTATTTAGATATATGAGAATGGTGATCCAATATAATAAAATATGATTTAATTATTATGTATTTGAATGATCTGGATAACAATATCCAAATTATGAGTATATATATTATATATGTGATTTATAATACATTAGAGAGAGCCTATTGTAATTTATATTTGTTGATTAAGTATTGATGTGAATTTGATTCACATTGGATAATTAATTGAAAATATAATTTACATTTTATTTTGGGTTGTGAATGTGATTCACAAATTTCCAATTCCATGATTATAATGTTCAGAAGATATATTTTTATGATATAATATTGGAGATTTTCATTTATAATGTAATCTCATGAAATTGGAAGAAGATTGCCTCCTATAAACAAAATGTGGTGGACGACCACCAAGTCCCAATTGGAATGGGTGGCCGTCCCCTCTATTATGTTAGAAGGTTTATCTCCTTCCCAATAATCTCCAAGGATAATTGATATTAATTGAAATTTATTAATATTTATTATTCAATATATATTTAATTTGATTAAATTACTTGTTATTGTGCTTTAACAACAAATCATGGCCATTGAGAGAAACACAAATCAATCTCATCCATTGATTTTGTATTGTCCATGGATTGAGATCCATAGACTTCTAAAATACAATATAAGAAGATGCAACCATTGTTATTAGACTTACATCAACAATTTCTCTCTCCCTCTCTCTCATTCTCACGCCATCCTCTCTCTCTATCTTGAGGGGTTATCCTCTCTAACCCAAGAGAGAAGGTCATCGTCGTCTTCATGTCACCGTTGTGTTCTTGTCTCGTCTACTCATAGAGCTCTGTCTCCTTTGGTTAACCTTTATCATGAAGAAGATGCATGATCTAATTAGATGATATTAGGAGATCCATCACTTGGATCAACAACTTGGATTGTGAGAGGCACGTGTTTCATCAACGCGCTTATAGGCATCTCCTCCATCGGATCGGACTTGAGACAGGATGTCTCTTTATTTAGAGACTTGATCGCGACCATAATTTAAGAGATAAACCTAATACTTGTTTATGGTTTAGATGAAACAATCCGAGAAATGTTCTTGGATAATGTGGTTTCATCGTTTATTTTTTTAATTCTGTTGCACAGAGCAACTACTGCGACTAGTCGCTCCTGATCGAATATGATGCGATCATCTTACTTTTGTTATGCGCTTAAGGATTTTTCCATATCCTTCACGTAGTATCATAGGCAGGTTATAGGTTTAGGATATGATCCTTAAATTGAAGATGACTTCGGCATTTTTAGTTGTGCAAACTTTCATCGCAATTTGTTCACACAGCCCTGTTTTGTAAGGTTTTTGCCAAGTTTAAATGTTTTAAATTCGATTTAACACTTGGGTTCACCATTAAATAAGGTAACCATGTAACTTGAGTTTGCGTGATTTGGAATCCTTTTGCTCAAGTTATGATCTTTTTAATGAACATGTATTCACTGTTTTGGGGATGGCAAATCTTTGCATAATTAAAAAGCTAAATACGAATTTAAAATTCCTACAAATACATTCAAATCAATTAGTTTCTTTTGTAAATCAAATTATAAAACTATATAAACTTATTTTTCTTGATTTGGATTTAAAATGATTGAGATATGCTAGTTTTATTAAGTTAGGGTCACTTCTGAAAATTACTTTCCTAATCAACAAACTTGTGACTGTCATTTAATCAATTAGTAGAAATTACTTGCTAATTTCCCAAAAAAATATGATATTTATTTTTTAAATGTTTAAATATGAATATTTCCTTAAATGACATTACCTTAACCAAAATTGATTAGATATTATCTAGATCACAAATAGTTATTGTTGTTCGAGAAACATTTGGGTTTTGATTTAAAAGATATATTAAAGTATTGTCGACCTAAATAATCCCACGACAAACAAACAAACTTTTTCCTTCACAAGCTGCAAAATTAACTACAATAGAATAATGAAGCAAGAAAAAAAATTTCTACTTATTTACCTGTATAGCGGACATGATCGAACACAGGGAGGCTGCAATTCCCGAGAGTTATTCAAATAATCGACGAAAAATCAATTAAGATAAAAAAAACAGGAATATCAAAGGCAAACTATCCTTGGTTTTTATGGAAATTTTCTTTTTACTTTTTAATTTTTTATTTAGATCTTTTATTTTCTGATTATCAAATTTTTAGTGATTTTAATTTTGCATTTTTTAAATTTCAAATAAGGAACAATATGCACAAGATAAGAAATACGTGCACCAACTCTTTTTTGTATATTCAATTATATCAAAAATACTCTGAAAAATCTAGAGAAAATATTTTTGTCTTTTAAAGATTTTGAAATGTTTTTGGGAATTTTTGTCAAATTTTCAGATGTTTTTGTATTTTTTAAATCAAACAGTGGCAAAAATGATAAACAATGCACAACCTGAAGTAATTTGCAACTTAAAAATATTCTAATAACCAAAAATCCCGGTAACTATTTATGTGATGAAATTTATGTAAATATCTACAAACAGAAACTGAAATCACGATTTTTTTATTATTGTAGAAAATATATATGATTTTTTTAAGATTTTGAGTATTTTCTATTTTTTTGGATTTTATAAAAAATCAATGAATGAAATTTGGATAGAAATTAAAAGACAATCAATAAAAACTAATCTTTTTTTTGAAATGTTAGAGCAATATTCGAATATTTATGAACTTTTGAATTTTAAAAAGAGAAAAAGACATTGTTTTTTTATTTTTTAATAATAAGTGAATTTAAAATGCAATGAAAATTTTATGCTAGAAAGATACACACATCAGGAGCATAGCATCATTTTTGGGAAATTTATTGTCCAACAAAAACATTTATTTTATTGAAAAGATCATGCAAAATCAAGTCTAGAATTAAAGGACTGAAATGTAAGCAGTTAATGTTTTTGCATTAAATAAATAACAGAAATAAAACAGAAAGTGAAATTTACAATTTACCTAAGAAAAAGTGTAACGCACGTGACTGGCTGAGATGGGGGCTTTATTGTAGTTTCTCAGAAGTACTAGGGGATTTTATGCAATTTTGCTAATTTTTTTAAAACTTGATTTGGAGATGGGCTTCATTACAATTTTTAGGACTCCCAGGGGACTTTATGCAATTTTCTAATTATTTATTTCAAATCCCTTAGGGTTCTCATTGTTTCTTCGCATATCAAGCAAAAGGAGGGTGTGTCGTCCCGCCTTGCCTTCTCCTTGTTCTCACGTGCCAGTGGAGGTGGGTCACGCAACCGCTCGCACATAGGCGGTGCAATGGCTAGATATGGTCGGCGGTGGAGAATGGCTGGTGGATGAAACGGGTGGCCGACGACCAACAGCTTGGTGGATGATATGCGGTTGGTGGAGATTTGTGTTGGCACAAACAACAAAAGGTGTTGATCGGCAGTGATTGTACATGAGGGTGCGAGCGGCTGATTGAGCGGTGCTGGTCGCTGAGGAGGATGATGCGGTACTCCAGGGTGCGATGGCACGACCAACAATGGCAGTTCTTCAGGGGTTGGTGGTGGTGAGCACGCACAGAAGGCGCATCTGGCAACACTAGACGGCGGACGACGTTGAGGTGGTGCTAGTGATGATGGCACACGCTCCATACGTCGGAGGAGATCATGCAGTTCTGCGGTGGCGCCAGGGCAATGCGCGGCTCCAGGAAGAAGGTCGGCTATGACAGTGGTTCTTAGATAGAGGCGGTGGGGCAGCGCTACCACGATGGTGGCGATGCTACAACTAACGGTCCTGGGCGGTGGAGGTGGCCGGCGTGGGCGACAGTCCGCAGTTGAAGGGATGTAAAGTTATTTTTTTAAAAAAAATCAAATGTAAACAGAAACCAGGAAGAGTAAAAAACTTTTTCTTATTTTTGAGAAGACTGTAAAAGAAGAAAAGTTTTTTATATTTTTTATTCTATTATTGTTTTTTATCTTGTGGAACAAATATTAGAAAGAAGCAAAAAGAAATATTTTTACAAATCAGGTCACGAGCATGATGACTCGATCCAAAAATCAAAATGGAATGCTTGAGTGGATGCAGATCCTTGCGATGTGAAAGTTGGATTCGAGTCTCCGGCCACCTTGCGTGGCCGAAGTTGAGAGATTGTGATAGGTAGAAAAGAACTTGGAGAGATCGAGATCTGAGATGAAAAATCGAGATCGATGGTGAAGAACCAAGTTGTGATGGATTCTAAAATCTATCTAAAAAATTGATGATGATATTAGAATGCGAAAAATTAAACTAAGGTTAATCTAGATGAAAAATAAGAATAAAATAATAGATCTCACCTTAGGAGCAGAAAAGACCTTAATCACCTCGACGAAGACCGACTTGTTGTCACCGGACGGCTCGGAGGCTAGGCACCCTTCTACGACAAGAAGTCTCTTGTAGATCGGGCTCCTCTCACCAAAGATTGATCAAGTTAAAAAGAGGGACGAGGAGCCAAATTAACAGAAAAGGTAGAAATTGAAATTTGAACTTTTTGAATTTTTTGATGAAGATAAGAGATAAGAGAGAAAAAAATTGAAATGAGATAAAATAGAAAGATAAGTGTTAAAGTTTACAAAAATTAATTATAATTTATATTTTCTTCACTTTATTAATTTGAAAATTAAATGATAATTTTTATTTTTTTGTGGTAGTTAGTTAAGAAAATTAACTATATACATATGTTATATACATATATGATATTATATACATGGGTAAATAAGAAAATTAGTTTTTTATGTTTTAAATTTTTTTTATTTTAAATAAATAGACAAAATATTTACAAATATTTACAAATATAATATGTACATATAAATGTCAAAATTGCACAACCCACCCCTGAAAACCGACTTTTCAACCGTAACTCCTAAAATTATGAAATCACAACCATTTTAAAGATAATTTAATTTAGAATACAATGGAAGTGAGTTGGTTCAATCTGAGTCCATATAGAGTCGGAATTAATCTTTCAATTATCGCTTAATGACTTTTTCCGAAGGGTTAAATGGGGATGCCCCCTAGGAGTAGCCAACTTGGCTACTCCCACCCCTATTTTTCCCTCATTTTTTTATTTCTTTGAAAAATAAAAATTTGTAAATTCATCATTATATCCCTCTAATATTCTATTAAAATTTCGTCGGAAACAAAGACTCCTACGGCCTCCATCCAAACATGGTCGATTTAAAAAATCCTGCGACCGTTAAAAAAATGACGTCTGGATGGAGGGCCTAGGAGTCTCTGTTTCTGACGAAATTTTAATAGAATGTTAGAGGGATATAGTGATGAATATAAAAATTTTTATTTTCCAAAGAAATAAAAAATGAGGGGAAAATAGGGGTGGGAGTAGCCAAGTTGGCTACTCCTAGGGGGTAGCCCCATTTTACCCTTTTCCGAATGTGGTTACTTTTATTATATACATGATTTCTTTATGCAATTATTTTTATTATTTAGAAAATATTTTTATTTACAACTTTTGTTTTGAAAAATTTTTTTAAGTTCAATTAATATACAAATAAAATAGTATTAGTTTTATATAGATATACAAATGAGAAGTATTTACAACACACACAATTTTTTGGATTTTCTGATTAAGGACCTTCTGTCCCCCTACTTTATTCCTGATCGATCGAGTCAAGTCTTAACCTTCTCTTGGGGTTTAGGTCAGCTTGTATCTATTACATATGTACAATCTTCTTTTCTTTTCTATATTTTTCCTTTCTTTCTCTATTTATTTATTTTAGGTTAAAATAGTATACAAATATACAATATCTACACACAGATGCACATTAGTATGAACATAGAGTTAGTATTACATACGGGTGTTTTACTAGGGATTTTAAGCTAAAATAAATGAATAAAGATGATGAATCGCAGATTCATCATCCCCCTATGCTTTACCTTTGCTAGTCCCTTAGCAAACACTTATTTTGAAAGAATAAGTGAGTAAAAAGGAAGGCAAAATAAAGAAAGCTTGGAAAATATTCAGTAGTAAACTTGTCTTCATAAAATTGTAGTTTGGAGCTCTGTCATACCTTTGGATTATTAGTGTGTCAGAAACTTAATGGGAGATGGATTTAAAACCTAACAGCCTCTAAGTTCCAAAAGACTCCTATTCAGGTCACCTCAATAGTCAGGTCAGAACAGGTCTACATACACAAATTCTTGTGACTATGAATCTTTACTTGTACAGTGAAAGTGAGATATAGCTCCCCATCCCAAAAGTAGCAAAGAAATAGCCTCCCTCAACAAGGTAACTCTAATTCCCCAGTCTTGCAGCTCTTCCCTCGAGGACTGGGGATATTCCTTTCTAAGTTCAAGTACAACCAGCTCAAGAAGAGGGGATGGAGAAAAGAATGGACGGTAACCAGTGTAGCAACCTATCCTTGGATGCATGGCCAGTGTAGCTACATATCCTTGGATGCATGACCAGTGTAGCCAAGTCATCCGCTGCAAGCTTACAAAATTTGTCTTTGAAGCTCTTATTAGTTTTTTCTTTTTTATCCTTGTATATACACTCCAGCATGCATTTTACTTTTCAATCAGGCATGTCCACTTTTGGTTTTTGTATTTTTCCTCTCTTTTTTTCTTTTTTTCAAGTATATACAAGGTGCAACATGTACATAAGGAGTTTTTCCTCTTGAGCCAGTAGACTATCCCGCTTTTGAAGCATTATTGCAACCCCACAGCATCCTATCTTTAGACGTGAACATCACTAGAACAGGTTGAGACGCACTTCCTTCCTTAGAGGAAGCCGAGAGGTTCCGCCTAGATGTACTACGTTCATATGCTACCCTAAGCCAAAAGATTCTGCCTCCTCACTACCTCATCCATGAAGAGCTACGTGTAGAGTGCTTGTCCAAGATAAGCCACTGTCTGAAAGAATCATGCGTATGTTGTTAAATATTCTACTTAGACTACTCAAGATGACATATGAACATAGTCTTATGGACTCAAAGATCTAAGTCATTAGGACATGAAAAGTCTTAACTCCATTTCTTATAAGGTTCCTCTGAAATTAAGTGGATTAAGGTCCAACGAATCTCCATTCTTCAATTATATTCAAGACTTAGTTTAAATGTCAACACTATCCTGAAAAATGCACATGCAAATGCAAGAAAATATGTATAATGCAAAGAAAGCACTTTTTTGAAAAGTATGATGCACATGTGAAGAGAACATTTTTTTGAAAAAAAAATCTAATTTTGCACTTTTTTGGGTTTTTTTGATGAAAAATGCAGATGTGAAAAGAAAGTTATTTTAAAGGGAAACGGGTTAGTAAAGTATATAAAAGTATTATTTTTTTATTTTTTTTGTTTTTTATTGTTTTATTTTTTTTCTTTTGTTTTTTTGTTTTTTTGGTTTTTTTGTGTGTTTTTATACAAATGTAGATTTTACCAAATTATATACATATCCCCAAAATAACTGTCTTAAAAGTATGAGTTATGTCTAAAGTATATATACAATATATACGACACCCCCTATACTTAGCTCGAACTATGTCCTCATAGTGATCAGAGAGCGACAAAGGAAGACGTAACTCGTACTAAGTATACTTATCGTCTTTATCTCCCTATATGAAATTTGTGCCAAGCCATTAGTCTGAGGGTGGTAAGGAGGTACAACTCTATGCTCAATGGTGTACTCCTTCACAAGATTCCTTACTTATCTATTAATGAAATGGCTTCCCCCATCTGAAATCAGTATTTTGGGATCCCAAACCGTGCAATAATGTGGTCCCTAAGAAAGGAACACACTGTACATCTATCTGTGGCTCGGGTGGGGATAGCCTCCACCATCGACTAACATAATCCACGAGGAGCAGGATGTCCTGAAATCCCTAACTAACATGAAATGGGCCCATGAAGTCTATACCCATGCATCAAAAACATCAGAAATTTGTATGTATCTTAGGGGCATGGTATCTTTGGAACCAAAGGTTCCTCCCTTTTTCTGACAGTCGGTACAACCTCGAACATACTCTGTAACATCTTTAAACAATGTAGGCCACCATAGGCCACTTTGTAAAACATTTGTTGTTGTGTGTTTCCCCAAATTATGCCCACTATATTCTCATTGGTGATAATGCTCAAGTACACTGGTATGTTCCTCGTGATGAATGCACCTTCTCCGGATACAATTTGCACCCTCGTGAAATAGGTATGGGTCCTCTCACTGGTAATAATGAATCTCTAACATAAATCTGTTTACCTAGTACTTCAGCCAATCTTGTGGAACTTTCTTGGAGACAAGATAGTTCACAATATCAGCATACCATGGGAATGAGTCCACAGACAAAATGGCCTTATCTGGAAAGGTTTTAAAAATAGGGATCATGTAGCTCAGAGGTCTATGCATCTGTGATACAGGAAAGGTGATCTGCCATGACATTTTTCACTCCAGGTTTATCTCGAATCTTTAATCAATTTCCCAGAGAAGAAGGATCCATCTGGTAAGGCATGGTTTGGCATCCTTCTTTGCCTGCAAGTATCGTATGGCAATGTAATCTTTGTATACAATAACATGAGAACTGATGAGGTAAGATCTGAACTTCTCTAGTCCAAACACAACTGCTAACATCTCCTTCTCTGTAACTGTATAATTTCCTTGTGCTTCATCCAGAGTCTTGCTAGCATAGTGTATAGCAAATGGTATCCCATCCCTTCTCTGTCCTAAAACATCTCCACCTGCGAAATCTGTGGCATTTGTCATGATCTCGAAAGGAAGAGACTAATCAGGTGGTTGTAAGACAAGAGCACTAGTAACCATCTCTTTCATCTGATTGAATGCAAGTAGGACTTTCTCACCAGCAACAAAATTCGTCTTCTTACACAGAAGCTTAGTCAAAGGTCTGACGATTTTGCTGAAGTCCTTTATGAATCGCCTATAACATCATACATGTCCTAGAAATGACCTCATATGCTTTACATTCTGTAGGGGCTCTAACTTGGAAATAACATCAATCTTAGTCGGGTCAACCTCCATACCATTTTTGGAGATGACTGGTCTAATACAATCCCATTAGTAACCATAAAGCAACTCTTCTCCCACAAGAGCACTAGGTTTACCTCATAGCAACATTGAAGAACCCAGTCTAAATGAGCAAGACATGTATCAAAACTATCCATGTAGACTGAGAAGTCATCCATGAAGACCTCAAGGAAACTACCCACCATGTCGGCAAAAAAGGCCAACATACACCTTTGAAATGTAGCGGAAGTGTTACACAATCCAAAAGGCATCCGTCTAAAGGCGTAGGTACCAAACGGACAAGTGAAAGTAGTTTTCTTTCGATCCTTAAGAGCGATAGCAACTTGGTTGTATCCCGAGTACCCGTCTAAGAAGCAAAAGAGCTCTTTTTACCAGCCAACCTCTCAATAATTGAATCAATAAAGGGTAGTGGAACGTGATCCTTCTTGGTAGCTGAGTTCATGCATCTACATAGACACGCCATAAAGTAGGTACCCAGGTCAGAATCTCCTCACCATGGTCATTCATTACAATCATAATGATGGATTTCTTTGGGACCACATGTAAAGGGCCGACCCACTTGTAATTTGAAATGGGATATATAAAGCCAACATCACACCATTTTCTGATCTCCTTCATGACAACCTCCGTTAGATTGGATTTAGACGGCACAACATTCACGATAGGGTTTACAGTCATCCTCTAGGTAGATACGATGCGAGCACAAAGTTGGATTAATCCCATGGATATCCGAGATATTTCATCCTATGGCCTTGAGGTTTCTCTCAAGAACCTCTAGCAAGAGAGATTCTTGTTCAACGGTCAACTGCGAGCTGAGGATGACCGGAAACCTTTGGGGGTCCTGCAAAGAAGGCACATTTCAATGTTGATGGTAAAACCTTGAGCTCAGGTGGGGTTTGAAACGGCTCTATAATACCCTCTACTACTGCACTGGTAGATGGCATATGATTTGTACTCTGTGAACTGTCCACCTTGGCTACTAACAGCTCAACACGTAAAATCTCTAGTGGATCTGCAATGAATGATCTACGCTCAGAAAGGAGGGCTCATCAGGGTGTTCAACATTCTTATCAATTAATGGTTCATATATCCCGACAATAATCTAAGAAATGTGTCTCTTTTTTATGCATAAATCAAGAAATTCAACGCATGGCTCAGATATTTGTACTTCAGAATTCTCAAATGAGGCCTATCATCAGTAATCCCATAAAAGTTTATCAAAGGAATATCAGAAGCTGCCTCTAAAACTTAGATTGATACTCAGAAATCAGCTCAAACTGCCCATCTGCAACTCGCTCAATTGGACCTCCAAGGGAACTCATGTCGATTGTGCTTTCCATAGAGTCCTTTTTGGGAAAGAAACTCGTGTGTATCTATAAAATCAGTGAAAAGATCTGTCTCTTTGAATTCAGCAAGAAAATCATTGTCATCTGGCTCTGATATAGACTTCTATGTCTGATCTGCTGCAGGTGGTGGTGATGGTCTAGGATCAGAGATCATATCAATTTTCATCTTGTTACTGTGAGAATGAAAGATGATATCTCCAGTACCGTTATCAACTGTTGCTTCGGCCGTTCGGAGGAGCGCTCGACCTAGTATGATCGAGGTATGGAGTAATGGTGCAGGTGTGTCCATATCAATGACAACAAAATCAACAGGGAATTTCATTCCCTGCAGTGTTACAATAACATCCTGTAAAATGCCTCTTGGCCTCTTAATCGATCTATCAGCAAACTTAAGTATCATCCTAGTTAGTTTATGAGGCCATAACCGAAATTTAGTTAGTAAAGAGGAAGGCGTGAGATTGATGGGAGGAACCACTATCAAGAAGAGCACTATCAAATTCTTGATCAAAGATATGGCAAATGGATGTGAGATGCTCCCTTGTCTTTATTTTTAGGCAGGTGTTATTGATGGCATGAACTGTGGCCATGGTGGATGTGTTTCTCTGTTTCCTTTCGTCTGTTCTTCCTTGGTTGATGCTTTTGTGTACATGCTCTTTCATTCCCTTTTTTACTGTAGACATGTACTCCATGGCCTTTAAGGAGTGGAATCTTTAAAAAGATGTTCTGTAAGATCTCAACCACTTCAGCATCAGATAGGGATGTTTTTTTATTTTAAATTTCCTTTGATTTGAGAGCAAAAAGGAAATGGTACTGAATCAGAATAAACATGTAAATGTTCATTTCCATTATTCAAAGTAGAATCTTCATGTACAAAAGGATAACCAGATCAGTCTGTACAGTTTTGTCTAAATCAGGTGGAGGAAAAACAGAATCTAAAATAGAATGAAATGCTGCTACTGGCGAAGAGGAAGAACTGTGACTAGTACATTCTCCCTTGCTCATGGTGATCTACATCTTCCTGGTGAAGGTGGTGGTGAAGGCGGTGATACTCCAGACTTGGGTGCCGCTACACTAGTCCTCTCGACCGCTAGTAAAGGAGATGATGTAGAAGATGATGCTCTCTCAGTGATTTGATCTCCCAACCCAACTGGTGTGTAGGTGCCTGCAATCTCCTACCACTCCTGAGATCAATGGTGTTTGATAAACATGTAAAATCAAGGGATATACCAGTCTTGGGGGTGAATGGCTATTGTCTACCTGCTCCATGCATCTGAAATTGTTGGAGTTGGCTTTGACCTGTGATGGAATCAGTGTCTTGGTGGCGACCAGGTCATTGATGAATCCACGATTCATCATCTCAATATATTGATCTTAGTAAAATCCCTGAGTAAAGTCTCAAATAAATGTACATAAAATCAATAAATTAACAAAATGACTCTTGTAAATAAAACATACTAATTATTGTATATTAGATTGTACAAAATAAATTAACAATAAAAAGTCGCAAAAATAAAGGAGTTTTATACCTGTAAATAACTCAAAACTTCATCTATTTTTAGTAATATTATTTCAACTCCTTTTGGCTAATTCTTTCTCTAACTTATTCATAAAAATGTATATAAAAATGCAAAAATATAAACCAAATTTCTCCTCAAATAAATGCTCCTAGATCCCAAAGAGAAAAAAAACCATAAAGTCCAACTTCCCAGCCAAATTCCCGCTCCGTATGAACTCCAAATTCACCAAACTCACTTTTAAAGTTCAAGTTAGAAAACTATCTATCCAACAGAAGTGGTTTCATTAAAATCAGAGCTCATTTGCAAAAGTTGGGTTTTGGGACCTAGATGTACATTGTATATTATGTGTATATTCATTCTTTCTTCATTTTTTATTTTATCTTTCTTAATTACTAAAAATACAAAAAAACATGCTTGTGTTGTATTTTGATTGTAGTGTTTTATTGTATTTTCCTGTTGTAAATATCTCTTATTAAAAAGATTAAAAAATACATATTAGAAAAGCAAACAAAAAATGTACATGTTGTATGTATTCCTTTGTAAATTCTCCACTATTTTTCCTTCTTTATATTTTTATTGTATTTTAGTAGCCTACTTTATATCATTATTTATTTTATTATTTAATTCCCTTTCTCTGAAATAACCACCATTCAACTCCACCATTCCACCAAAATTTCTAACTTCTGATTCAACCCCGTTATTTTATTAACCTCCCACCACTTTAATAACCTCTCATTTTTTCCTCTTTATATACATCTCATTCACCTCATTTTTTCTTTTGATCCATCTTTATGTGAGGAGAGCCTAGTTTCCAGAGTTCAATCGGTGACAACGACGCAACCGCGGTCGAGCGACGACGACCCTCTCTCCAGTGAGATCCGTTGGCTTTTTTGCCAACATCGCATCCGCCTTCGCGTGTTGCTCGAGCTCATCGCTCGTCGGCGATTCGAGCGAAGATCATGCTCTCGTAAGCATATCATAGGCGACCGTCTCCACCATAGGTAGTTTTTCATCTCATTTTATCATCTTGTTATTTTTGTAATTTTTTAGCACATCATATTACCACCCACCCTCCTCCATTTGTCTAAATTTATCACATTACCACGACCACCACAAGCTCATATTTACATTTTTTATAATATTCTATTCCTAATTAAGAAAACTAAAAAACTAAAAATAGATAAAAATAAATAAAATCTAAAAAAATTGGAATAGCAAAAAAATAAAAAAAAATAACGGAGAGGGGAAGCAGCAGCTCCAGCACCGCCGCCCCCCCCCCCCTCCACCGCACGTCGGCTGACCGCGGCGTGTGTAGCCCTCGGCCACCCGTGCCTCTCCATCCAGCTGCTCCACAACGGCGCATCCCTCTACGCACTACCATCGCTTGCCGCTTCCAGCCAAAGCCACCCGTGCAGCTCTCCGCCACCAGTTGCGGCGTCGATGCCTCCGCCCTTCCAGAAACTCTAATTGTCGCACCGACGGGCCTCCGCTAGTGGCTCCGCCCTTCGCCCCCAACTGATCTCCGGTCGTCGTGGCCGCGCGCACGGGCGCCGTCTCCGCCCTCCCAACCCCTACTGCATGCGCCCAGGAAGAAAAAAGAAGGTCATTTTTATGTGAAAATTGCAATTTTTGTATTATAATTTTCCGTAATTATAAAACAGTCCATGTGTATGTTTTGTTTATAAGTTTTGTTTTCTGGATTTGCATAGCCAACCCTGTGTTTGCTTCTTAATTTGGATATCAACCTTGCGCCATTTTATTTAATGAAAAATATCTTCATGTTGAGCAACTAGTTCTCTACCACATGGATATTTATTTATATTTTTATGATCTTTGGATAATTAATTAAAATTATATAACTAAAATTATGCATATTTTACCCATTCTGTGCTCTTAAATAAATATCTAACACATAGTTGCTCTAAAAATTCCACAAAAATTTGACATGATGTCTTGAAATGTGTTTGAATTACTATCTAAATTTCATCCAAAATAGAGTTGTCCGGTTCTTGAAATAAATTGTAGAATGAATTGGATATTTGATTTTTAATTAGATCCACGTACATCACTTTTGCAAAATTTCAAATCTCCTGAATTGCATATGAAAATACCTATACGAGATAATTTGCATACTGGTTAATTTGACATTGTGGATTTATTAGGAATTAATTACTCATTGTCACTCTATTTTAACTAAAAAATCCATAAAAAATCATATTTTTTCAAATAATTCCAAAAAAAATACTGTAGTCATATTTCATCATGTTTTCATTCCAATAATTTTTTCATAATTTTTGCGTTCCGTATGTGTGAAATATTGCTAAAATAAACATAAAAAGTGTGCATTTTTAATTATTGCATTTCAATTCCTAAAATTCTAAAAAAATATGTTCTGCATTCATCACTGGATTAGGATCCTAGAAAAAGTATAAGTTGGCTGAATTGAACTGATTTGACATTAAAATTGATTTGGCTAAGTTGTGTGATTTCTTAGTGTCTTAATTCACTTGCATTGTGCATTTTGCATCTATTTTTACATAAAAAAATTTAAAAAAAAATCGCATGAAAACCTAGATCTAAATTTTTAAATTAACTCGAAGTTGTTCCTTTGCCTCCTGGTGTTCGACCCCGGACATGCCCGGGATATAAATTAAAGCCGAGACACTCTTCACGGAGATCTTCTCTCAGTTCCGATCGATTCGCTAAATACACGTACTACAATGTGCCCAAATTATATAACATATTTAGCGACTCGTTAGTCATCGATCTGTTGAGTCAGTTCACTCATGTTCTTCCTGAGCAATGCAAGTTCGTCCAGTGCTGGGTTAACTGAAGGGGCCTCAGGTTGCTCATTGACTGGTTGTTGTTGAGACTGGTAATACGTAGGCTATTAGTAACCATACGGATTCTGATAATAAGGAGGAGGAGGGGGAGGATATTGTACATAATATGCAGACTGTTCTTGGTCAGCATGAGGAAAATACATAGATTATTGTTGTTGTTGGCCTTGTCTCCAATTTTGGAACTGTGGTGGAGACTGAAAGTGAGGATGGAACTGTTGGTGCTAGTACTGCTTTTGTCTGCCTCCCTGAAGTTGGTGGGTGGGTCTCTGACCCTACTGTGAACCCAACTGGCCTTTCCCTGACAAGCGGGGCTGATTTCGCTCACGGTCGATGCAGATACCGTTCACCTCCTGAATGACAGGTGGAGGTGGAGACTGTTGCTCAAGAATGTAGTCTACTTCCTATTGGTATGGAACTATCTGATGTGCATGCTGCTAAACCTGATCAGGTGTCTGCACGTAGTAGACATGTTGAACTGTGGATGGTCCTAGCTACTCTGCTGAGTGGAAGAAGTCTGCTCCCTAGTAGAGGTATCGGATGCTGCACTCACACTGTGAACTGCACTCATCTTACTCATAAGAAGCTCCAAGGGCTTTGTTATCTCATCCATCTGATCCAGGTTCTTCATCCTCTACTAGATCACTTGAAGCTTCTCAAGCTCCTTGGATCATTTCTCAACAATGTGTACTTTGGATAGGTGATTTCCAATAATGGCCAGATCAGAATTGTCCACCCTATCCACTTCATCTGATGTCATTATGTTGACATCCTTGAGGGGTACTGTAAGGCGGTGATGGGGTGCTTCTGAAAAGAACATGAAGAAGAAAGAGTTGTTGAACTCTCCGCCATCTCCTCAAAAATTTTATAAAGGCATCCTCGTCCTTGTTGAAGTAGATACCTCCACAAGCGGCATCTACCAGGTTATTGTTCTCAATTCTTAAACCCCCAAAGAAATTTTGTACAAGGTTGTTCTTTGGTATATCATGATGGGGGCATTTCTCCGTCAGATCTTTGAATCTTTCACACGCCTCGTGAGTAGGCTCTTGGGGCATCTTGGAGAAGTTAGCAATCGAGGATCGCATTTGGTTGAGTCGTCCAAGTGGATAATATTTGTTCAGAAATGCGGACCTTAACTCTTCCCAAGTAGTGACAACCTTCACCAAGTGATTTAACTAATTCAAAGCTTTACCCATCAGATTGAATGGAAATATGGTCATCTACACTGCCTCTAATGGGACATTTGGGTAGTGTACTGTTCCACAAATGCGATTGAACTGCTGGAGGTCTATATAAGGTTCTTCATTAATATTTTTATGGAATATGTGGATAAGAGGTAAAATAGTGGGCTTAATCTCAAAATGCCCATGAACCGCAGGGATTTGTATCCAAGAATTTGTCTGTCCTGCCCCTGGATTATAAGCATCCTTTAATGTAGGCTTAGCCCCAGGTTCTATGTGAGGTTCTTCTCCCTCATTCCCACCTCCAGGATTTTTGTTACCCCTCTCTCTCCTTTCTTCTATTTATTTTCTCATCTCGAGAATCATGTCTCTCAGTGTAGTCTGAAAATTAGCTTACTCTATTAACTGGGCTTGAATTGATTGAATGGAGTCTAACATGGTACTGTTGATCTCGCTTTGCTCCGAAATGTTTCCCTTTCCCTTTGGTGGCATTAAGTGTCTGGAGTTTGACTCTAAAAATGTTAATGCCACTCGATTAGAGCTCATAATTGATGGAGTCTCAGATATTAATTCGAGATTAAAGCCAATCTCAAATTGTGGGTTGATGGATGCTGTGAAGGGTGAAGTGGAGAAAGAGTAATATTCGTGAAATGAGTCTCCCCAAATAGAAGGTGAACAGCTCGGAGCATAGAATGAGTTCGTAATGTCCGAACGAGAAACACTTCGTTCTGACATCTTTGAAATCAATAGGCAGGATGCGATAACACGAAGGTCAATGCAAGAGTGAAAGTGAATGAAGGTGTAGATTGTGCATAAGGATCTTTATCACTAGCAATCGAACACAATACAAACCCCCAGTTCACCAACTCAACTCAATGTGAAGACCACGAAGGTTTTATCAATTATCTTGTAAATTTTAGAGTTTGGTGAGAATACAGTATATCAAAGAGAGATGTTAGGAACCCAATGCTCTCAGGAGACTGGCCTAATCCCAAAGTTAGATCTTTCCCAACCAGTATGAATTGTGGATCATTCATCGACTACCCGATCAATTCAAACTGCTAAGGATGTCATGGGTCGCTTTGCCGGCTATCGGATAGATTCTCACTGGGGAACGACTAACCCAAGATAGTAGTCTGAAAAGATTTCGGGCATGGTTCTATCCTAGTTTGTGGGTCGCTCTCTCGCTACTTACAAACCAAACAATAAGGGGTTACTCTCCCCCAAACAATGATTTTTCCTTGTGTTTATTTTAGGGTCGAGTTTTCTTTAGCAGTCCTGTATTTTAGGTAGTTATCACTTGGTTTAAATATTTTCAAGGAATCGCCTACCGAGTGTCTAATTTTATTTTTAACTTATGTGAGTGAAAATGAGGAAGAAGATTGAAGCCAATGCGGGATTAAAAACAATGATACATGCAGGGGTTAGAGACATGTACCTTGTCACCAACACTCTACATGTAAAATGGTATGCGCAGAATTTAAATACAGAAAAGTAAACTATCCTATACGATGCAACTTAACCGTCCTAGATGATAGCTTCTACTAATGGGCAACAACTAATTAAATTTGACTAAGTCAAATTACGCTCTACTTTATAGGTATAGAAATTCTTGGTTAGGGTGTTTGAACCTAATTAATTACCTATCTCAAGCAAATTAATTAGAGAAATCAATAGGTAGCTCATGAAATCCGTGTGAAACAAAGAAAACAAATCCGATGAGGTCCCCCAAGTGCACCGGCACTTGGTGAAACAGACCCTGCAACCAATGAATGTTCGTTTACAATAGTTCATATGCTAAATAAATAAAAACTATTTAAGATCCAAATGATGGTCTCTCTAAAAAACTTCTTCTCCTCCTCATGCGCTCTCCTGCAACTTCGAGATGAATCAAACCGCCTCCGCTTCGCTTGGGTGTGTGAGCTCTCCTAAGATCGCCTCCTTCTCTCCACAGGCCCTCGTAATATGAGCGCAGATAATGAAATGAATGCAGTGGATATGAACAATGGAGTAAATGGTAAAATGTAAACATATATATACAACCAAGAATAGCATGTCAAATGAAAAACCTAACTACCCTCGCCGTGCCTCCCTAGCAACGACGCCATTTTGTTGATCGAGAAACTTTCGGGTTTTGATTTAAATGATATATGAAAGTGTTGTTGGCCAAAATAATCCCACGACAACAAAAAAAATTCTTATCAGGCTGCAAAATTAACTACAAGAGAATGATAAAGAAAGAGAAATTTTTGCTACTTATTTACCTGTATAGCGGACATGATCGAACTCAGGGAGGCTTGAATTCGTAAGGGTTATTCAAATAATCGAAGAAGAATCAATTAAGAAAAAAAGAGGAATCTCAAATGCAAACTATCCTTAGTTTTTACGGAAATTTTCTCTCTTTTTTAATTTTTTATTTCTATTTTTATATTTTCTAATTTTTTTAATTTTTAGTGATTTTAAAATTGCATTTTTTTAAATTTTAAACAAGGAACAATATGCACACGATAAGAAATACGCACACCAAACTCTTTTGCATTTTTCAATTACATCAAAAATTCTCAGAAAAAATCTAGAGAAAATATCCTGTGTTTTTAAGATTTTGAAATCTTTTTGGGAATTTTTAAGAATTTTCAAATGTTTTGTTTTTTTAAATTAAACAGTAGTAAAAAAGATAAACAACGCACATCCTGGAGTAATTTGCAACTTAAAAATATTAGTGCTAAAAACTCTTGACAACTATTATTATGATGATATTTAGGCAAATATCTACAAATAGGGACTGAAATCATGATTTTTGGATTTTGTAGATTTTTTATGATTTTTATAAGATGTTGAGTATTTTGCATTTTGTGGATTTTATAAAGAATTAATGCATAAAATTTGGATAGCAATTAAAAGACGATAAAATAAAACAAATCTATTTTTTTGGAATTTTTAGAGCAATATCAAATTTTAATGAATTTTTGAATTTCAGAAAGAGAAAAAGACATTGTTTTTTATTTTTAATAATAATAAATGAATTTAAAATTCTATGAAAATTTTATGATAGAAAGATACAGACATCAGGAGCATAGAACGATTTTTGGGAAATTTATTCTCTAACAAAAACATTTATTTTAATGAAAAGATCATGCAAAATTAAGTCTGGAATTGAAGGACTAAAATGCAAATAGTTAATATTTTTGCATTAAGTAAATAATAGAAATAAAACAGAAAGTTCAATTTGAAATGTACCCAAGAAAAAGCTTGGAACGCATGTGAGTAGCTGAAGTAGGGGCTTTACTGTAGTTTCTCATAAGTATTAGGTGTTTTTATGCAATTTTGACAAATTTTTTTAAAACTTGATCTGGAGCTGGGCTTTGTTGCAATTTTCAGGACTTTAGGGGACTTTATGTAATTTGCCAATTCTTTATTTCAAATCCCCTAGGGTTCTCATTATTTCTTCGTATCTCAAAAAAAGGAGGGTGTGTCGCCCCTCCTTGCCTTTGCCATCATCTCACGTGCCAGCAGAGGTGGTTGGCACAGCCGCTCGTGCACCGGCGATGCGATGCCTAGATTCGGTCGGCGATGGAGAATGGTCGGCAAATGAAACAAGCAGGTGATGAGCGATGGCCTGGTGGAGGATTTGCGATTAGAGGAGCTTCGTGCAAGCACAAACAACGAAAGGTGATGATCGGCAGTGACTGTATAAGAGGGCGTGGGCGACTGGTTGAGCAGTGCTACTTAGTGAGGAGGATGACGCGGTACTCGTAGGTGCAATGGAGTGGCCAATGGTGGCGATTCATCAGGGTTCAGCGGTGGTGAACTCTTGTAGACGACATGTTTGGCGGCGCTAGACAGAAGACAACGTTGAGGTGTTGCTGGCGTTGATGGCACGCGCTCCCTACAGCGGGGGAGCTCGTGCAGTTCTGCGGTGGCATCGGGGCAAAAGGTCGGCTACGACGGTGGTTCTTGGATAGAGGCGGCGGGGCGGTGCTGCGGTTGACAATTGTGGGCGATAGAGGAAGCCGACGTGGGCGGCGGTCTGCGGTTGAAGGGTCGTGCAATTTTTTAAAAAAAAATTTCCAAATATAAACAGAAACCAGGAAAAATAAGAAAACTTTTATATTTTTTAGAAGACTATAAAGAAGAAAGCTTTTTTATAATATTATTTATTTACTATTTTTTGTTTTTTATCCTGCGGAACAAATGTTAGAAAGAAGCAAAGCGAAATATTTTTATTTATATACAAATTAGGTCATGAGCATGATGACTTGATCCCAAAATAAAAACGGAATGCTTAAGTGAATGTGGATCATTGCGATGTGAAAGATGGACCTGAGTCTCTGGCCACCGTACGTGGCCGGAGTTGAGAGATCGTGACAGGTAGAAAAGAACGTGGAGAGATCGAGATGTGAGATGAAAAATAGAGATTGGTGGAGAAGAACCAAGTTGTGACGGATTCTAAAATATATAAAAAAAATGTATGATGAAATTAGGATGCGAAAAATTAAATTATGGTTAATCTAGATGAAAAGTAAGAAGAAAATAATGGATCTCAATTTTGGAGCGGAAAAAGACCTTGATCACCTCAACGAAGACCGACTCGCTGTACTGGACGGCTCGGAGGCTAGGCACCCTTCTACGACAATAATACTCCCAGAGCGGGCTCCTCTCACCAAAGATTGATCAACTCGAGAAGAGGGACGAGGAGCCATATTAATAGAAAAGATAGGAATTGAAATTTGAATTTCTGAATTTTTAGATGAAGATAAGAGATAATAGAGAGAAAATTGAAATAAGAAAAAGTAAAAAGATAAATGTTAAACTTATTTACAAAAATTAACTATTTTTTTGTATTTTCATCACTTTATTAATATGAAAATTAAATGTTAATTTTTTTGTGGTAATGAGCTAAGAAAATTAACTATATGCGTATGCTATATACATATATGACATTATATACATGGATAAATAAGCAAATTAGTTTTTTTGTTTTAATTTTGTTTTATTTTTATTTTAAATAATTAGTAAAAATATTTACAAATATTTACAAATATAATATGTACAAATAAATGGAAAAATTGTACAGATCATCTCAGAAAATCGACTTTTCAACTGTAACTCCAAAAATTATAAAATCAATGGCCAAGATAATTTAATTTAGAATATAGTGGATGTGAGTTTGGTTCAATCTGAATTCATATGGAGCCAAAATTGATCTTTTAATTATCGTTTAATGGCTTTTGTCCTGATGTGGTTACTTTTATTATATATGATTTCATTGTGCAATTATTTTTATTATTTAGAAAACATTTTTATTTACAACTTTTACTTTGAAAATAATTTAATTTAAGGTCAATTTAGGAACAAATAAAATAATGTTAGTTTTATATAGATATTCAAATTATGTGAGAAGTATTTACAGCACACACATTTTTTTGGATTTTCTTATTAAGGACCCTATCTCCCCCTACTTTATTCCTAGTCGATTAGGTCAAGTCTTGACCTTCTCACGGGGTTCGGGTTAGCCTGTATCTATTAAATATATACAGTCTTATTTTCTTTTCTTTATTTTTCCTTTCTTTCTTTCTTTATTTATTTTAGGTAAAAATAATATACAAATATACAATATTTACACACAGATGCACATTATTAAGAACATGGAGTTAGTATTACATGCAGGTGTTTTATAAGGGAATTTAAGCTAAAATAAATGAATAAAAATGATGAATCACATATACCTCAGTTACATCCTTTCCAACAAACATTGTTGCTTGCATAGGATTGGGAATTTCTTTAACAAATTTCCTTATTATATTAATAAAAATGATTTTAATAAATATTATATGGCATAACTTCAGTTGAAAGATCAATTATCATCTCAAATAAAAAATGATCAAATCATATTTCATGACCTGAGGCGGTATGGTGTCTAGTCGGGGAGCGTTGGGGTAGCAGGTTGCTCCATGAGGGGTCTGTCCTACTCCCGTCAGTACTAGCCATAACAACGGGTAAGGAAAACATAATGCTTGAAGAGATCATAAAATTTGATTAATACATATTTTGAGATAATACCATCCTTCAAGTAATAATCAAAATTATTTGTTGATTGATTAATTGGATTGAAAATTGATTTAATATGATTAAATTAATTAGATCTAATTATATCTCTACATGAATAGAGTTGTTATTCCCTTAGAATAATTAATTATGTGAATATGATTCATAATAATTAATCAGATTTTGAACATAATATAGAGGATCACATAAGTGACATCCATGGTCTTTCGTTAAGGTGAAGGGTATCATCGCCAGGGATTGTATGTTGGAGACTCATGTCTGAAGTGATAGCTCCAGCATATAAGCACATCTGGATCGGTCTCTTTTCTTCTCGAAAGATTAAGGATGTATACGTGGTGACCCCAATATCGAGACCTCACATTATTGATGTGATATTGGATTACTCTTAAAGAGTTCTAATCATGTTGACGGTTAATTCGATAAACGACAGGTCAACATCACCTTAGGAGTGTTGGGCTTGGGTGCTAAAGATTAAATTGGGAATATAAGTTGGACTTGCAAGGAGAAATGCGTTCTCGCCTCTTTTTATATGAGTTGCAAATTTTCATATTATTGGGATGTAACAAAGATAAGAAATGAGATCTCATATCTTGTTTGGGATATAATGGTAAGTATATATTTTAGATTGAAAGTGATTAAGGGAATGAACTTTCATTGTTACATGGCAAGATAACTTTTATATAAAAATTCCCAAATAAAAGTAAAATATGTGTGTATGCAAATTTCTTATTTTAGATAATCTTCATTAAACCCACTCAATATTATACTCGGTCACAAATAAAGTGGATGGGATACATGATCAAGATATTGTACTTCCATTTGGATACATAATCTGTGTGGTTGCAATGTGCAAGTGTTATCATAAAAATGAGGAATGACAATTAAATTGAGAATGGGACAACAAGCTAGGGTAAGTGTATCTCTATAGTATTGATCTATCATCGAGTGTGCTTTGGAAGTATCATGTCGACTATGATTGTAATTATCAAATAATCCTTATAAAATCTAAGAAGATGTTCTGGCATATACATCTAGTAAGAGATGTAACGTTAGAGTGTCCGAAATTTCAAATCTTACATACTTGTAATATTGTATTCAATGTAGAAAATGTCCAATCCACCCTTCTCCGGGAATGGTGTTAGATGCCAAGTTATTCAAAATCTCATACATATTGATGCATGTAGATCATTTGTAACATAGTAAACAATAATGATATGTGATATCAATTGATGATTTTTGTGACATGAGACTTTCGTTCATATTAAAACTTTTGAAATGTTCAAAGACTTCGCAATTTGGTTTAGAACCAAAATTTGAACGAAGATGACAAGAATTTGATATAACCTAGGTAGTCAATACCTATTAGATGAATTCATGTAATAACATTTAGAGAAAGGAATATCGTTCCTATCTCAATCCTCCTAATGCACCTAAATTCAGTAGAGTTGTAGAGAGATACAATCGGATCATGTGTGAGATGATTTGATCATGATGAATATTAGCATAATTACATATTAGTTTCCAGGTATATATGTAGTAGATACTACTATATATATCCTTCATAAGATTCCATGCAAATCTAAACCCGAACATCCTCATAAACTTTGGTTTGGGACCTAACCCAGTGTTGGACACTTGAGTATTTAGGGTTTCAAGGTTGATAATTCTATCATGGATGCAAGTAAGTTGGAATCTAGCATGAGAGAATGTTGCTTCATTAGGAAAATAAAGGATGATATTGGATACCTACTTTATGACCTTGAGATTCGAAAATGATTTCTTATCTGAGAATGTGATTTCTTATAGGATGACTTTCTTGAGAATCAAGATAAAATAGAAGTGAAAGAACTCATTTAATCTTGAGAAGATAATGAGCCTCCTAAAATCAGAGATTAAAAGGACAACTAGCGATGAAACACTCATACTTCTTCAAATGAGCTTGATGATGTATTCCATGTGTTAGTTAAGTATGATCATGATTTGACATATGATGAATATTCTAAATGTCATGACATGGAAGGATGGACGTTAGCAATAAATTCTAAAGTATATTTCACATATAAATGTTGTATATGGAACCTAAAGAGCGATCCTTAGGACAAGGTAGAGACCCTCAAAGCACATTTCGTATACACAAAGGTACACACAGAGAGAAAACATCGCTTGTGATGAAACTTGCTCTTCAGTGACCATGATTAAAGTAATCGGATTATTGATCACTATATCTACACAAATTGACTTTGACATCTACAAGATGGAAGTAAACATTGCATTCTTCTATGAATACATATGTGGGGATATTCATATGACGTATCCCCATGGCTTCGTGGGTGAGGGATGTAAGATGAGCAAGTTGAAGAACTCCATCTATGGACTCAAATGAGATTATTGTAGTTGGAACATCATATTTGATGAAATTACAAAGATTATGATGTCCAATAGAATCTTGATGAACCTTGTGAATCTTAGTGGAACTGCCAATGTGTTCATCATGCTAAATGTGGATAATGTCCTAATCATTTGGAATGATATAAGGACGATAAGTGTTTTATAATCTGGATATTCCATACCTTCAGATATAATCTCCAGGATACCTATTAGATATTAATTTTAAAGATGTTTAGAAGCAAAGAGAAGAGGGTATTGGAACTGTCACATTTAGTGGTACACCATGGACATATTACATTCTTGAGAAACCCTTAGGAAGGCTACCTTCCCTTAAGATATGGTACTAACCTATTCGAATGGATAGCAGCTCAAAGAGTTCAGGAAGTGAATACTAGAACTGCTTTCCCTTGTGTGTCAGCTACGAGAAGCTGAGTGTATGCAAGATGTGTACAAAAGCCATATGTCTTCCATTCATCGGGAGTAGTAAACTTTTACCAATCCTATTATGGAAATAAAATACTTGACTGCAGTAATAACTATATCTTCATAGAGGACAAGATTTTGGAGATAGTGATTTTTAAGTCTTATCATCAAGAACTTAAGACTTTATAAATAGTGATCTAAAAGGTCTTAACTGCATATACCATAGGAGATAGAGATCTCTGGGAATAAAGCTAATCTAAAAGGATGATAGAAATTACATACTAGTTATAATGATTATTGAGTTGTAGTGTCAAAGAAATTGTAATTGCTTTAACAAGATTGAATATTGGTTGCATAAGATGCAACATTAACATTTAATGAGAGCATTGTTACTAGGAGATATGCAAGTGTCGTAAAAGGACTTGTCGTAGTCTCTCGAAAACAGGTTGACTAATCATCTTACCTAGATATATTAAATAGCTCATGATTGTCACATGAGTGTGTGTTTAAAGATTATCCCATTTATGGCTCTTTGGGCTAGTGGGAGATTGTTGGACATGCGAGCCCATGGCGAGCCATTATACAATAATTGTTATTGCAAATATCATTCCCTGATTTGAAATAAAGAATAATTAATTTTCATAATAGGTCCCTCAGTACAATAGGGTTATGTACCATGGCCATCTTAATGATCGTAGATCTATTCATTCAATTGTTAAATCATAGAGATTGGTGCTTGGATGAATATCCAAAGATTTAGATTAAGGACTAATCAAACACCGTCAAATGATTATTAAGAAATGATCTTCAGTCTGAGTAGGAGATGACAATCCTTTATCTTTTTGTTGATATCTGACCGACCTCTTGATGCGGGCCCTCTGCATTGGAATAGATATTTGGAGGTGTTGGATTAGTTACGTTAAAGACTTGACTTAACGAGATTGAGGTGTTGGATTGTATGTTGTCATGATATAGGCATGCATCCTCTCACCGAAGATAGGTGTGTTACTATATAAATGAGTATGTACATTTGGCAGACCGATAGGTTGATGCCCTAATCATGTCCATACACTGACACACTGGTGTACATGTAAGGGCATAAGAGTAATACGATCTCTCAAAGGGATCATACAGTGAGATATTGGGAAAGATCAAATCCCATGCAGCTTGGAGGCTTGACTGAATTTGTAAGGTTTGATATATGCTTTTGGAAAGAGTGTGATCAACACCTAGGTATTATATATGATTTTGGAAAGTATATGATCTATACCAACTCCCAATGATCAAATGAGAAACTTAATGATAAAACCATGAACAAGACAATCAAAATAGATCTTAAACTTCATGTTTAACCTAGGTCTTCCAGTATGCAGGATGTATAGGTATTAGGAATATATTAGAATGATGTGATCATAAATGATTGTATAACAATGATGCTTCCACTCCTAGGGAGGGATAAAACATGTTTTGATTTTAGTGACTCCTCTCAATAGAGAAGTAATATGATCTTGGTCCAAATGTTGGACATTAATATGAATGTGATTCAGATGCAATGAGAATATTAGATTTACGATCTTGATTTAATCAAGCATCGATGAGAGGTCCATGAGATATCGATTTGAGATGTAATCTCAATATCCAAGTCACTATACATATAACATAGAATCGCATGTCCTTATCTTCGAGTATCTGCGGAGAAAGTGAGTTATTCATGAAAGAGTTCGAGAATAATTCCATTATTAGATTATATCCGAGAATTGAGAAATGGATAATTAAATGTTATTTAATCATAAATAATAATGTTAATTTGATTCATATTTAGATGCATGAGATGATGATCCAATATAATTAAATGTGATTTAATTATTATGGACTAGAATTATGTGGATAGCACTACCCAATTATTCACATATATTATAGATGTGATTTATAATATAATAGATAGAGTTTCTTATAATTTATATTTGTTGATTAATTATTGATGTGAATTGGATTCACATTGGATTATTAATTGAAAAAATAAATTATATTTTATTTTATGTTGTGAATGTGATTCACAAATTTCCAATGGCATGATTGCAATGTTCACAAGATAATTATGATTTATTTTTGTGAGATAATATTGGAGATTATCATGAGATAATGTAATCTCATGAAATTGGAAGAACACTGTCACCAACCAACAAAAGGTGGTGGACAACCACCAAGTCCTAATAGGAATTGGTGGTCCCCCCCCCCCCCATTATGGTAGAAGGTTTATCTCCTTCCTAATTATCTACAAGGATAATTGATTTAATTTGAAATTAATTTATACTGACTATTAAATATATATTTAATTTAATTTAATTAATTATTTTTGTGTTTTTACAACAAAATTATGGCCATTGAAAGGAACACAAATCAATCTCATCCATTGATTGATTTGTGTTCCTTTCAATGGGATGAGATTGATCTAATATTTTCTAGAAGTCAATTGTTCAATATTCATGGGGTATGCTTTGGGAGGAGGATTGATCTAAGATGACTTCAGACCCAAAATTGTGACAATGGTGTGTAGAACTTGGAGGTTTTTTATTTTAAAACCCTTATTCTCACAGAAGTTCCACCAAACTAATAATCCAAAGGTCAGAGCTAGCTCCATTTTCCCCCTCTTGCTCATGGTCTTGGTATGGAATCCAATCTCATTTCATCTCATTGCATTCATTTAGATGCTGGGGGACGAGCATGGTTTAAGTATAGGGGGATGATGAATCTTAGATATTCTAAAAGATAATAATTAAGCTCATATCCCTAATTTCATCTACTTTTCTTCATTTATATTGTATAATTAGCATTCATGCATATATAAATAATAATTGCATTTTATCATTAATAATGGCATAAAACAATGAGCCAAAAATCCCAGCCCAATTGACCAGCAAAATATACTAACTTACCTGATTTTTTAACTAATTATTGATAACTCCAATTGACGTGAAACCATCTCCATTGTGTACATATTACTAACAAGAATAAAGAAAATTACAAAAAAATTACTAACACAAATAAATGGTCCAGAATCTCAAACCTTAATTTCAGGATTTACGGACTAAATCGTTGATATCTTCCTCATACAGTGTCTGATTTCATACTACTCACTTTTGAACTAATGTACATACAAAACAGGACCAAGTTCAAGTGAATTGGAGCTCACATGTGAAAGTTGGGCTTTGGGCCTCTTTTGTACATTGTGTATTTTACCGAATTTTGACCTATTATTTTATGTACATAATTAACTCTTTTTATTTTATTTCTTTTTCATGTATTTAATTTCATAAAAGTTCTATTAAAATGCGTAAAAATCCAAATCCAAAATGAGCTTGAAATCAAAGAAACTAACTGAGTTCAAGTCTTCAGTGAATGTCTATACAAAAGTCCCCTTTCTCATATTTTATTTTATTTCTTCATTTTCCTAATTAATTAAAATAAAAAAATAGATTTATGAGAAAATATTTTCCCGTTATTTTATCATAATTTTTCCAGATTTTTATTGTATTTAAAATGACAAAAAAAATACAAAACTCAAAATATCAGTTTTCTATGTACAAAGAGAACCACTAAAAATACCACTTTGCGTGATTGACCGATTTTGGTTTTTGTCCCCTCATGAAAGTTATAGATGTCAATGAGACAAGAAACTTTCACAAAGAAACTTTTTCAATCCGAGGTAGTTTGCTATTTATTCTGGATTTTTCTTTATATTTGATTTTCTGATATTTTTGGGCCAGACACGTAGCAGCTCTTGGAGCTGCCACATGTCACCTAATTTTGGGTTTAATATTTTGTTTATTTTATATAAAAAACTAAAATAAAAATAAAATAAAAATAAAAAATGTTCATCGTGTGCCATCATCTGGGCCATCAGATCTCGACCAATTGAATGACGCAGGATGCTTCTCCTTCCTCCGCCCCTCTCTCCCACTTTCCCAATCTGCTACGCCGCAAATCGCAGCCAATCTCCCCCCTTCCCAAACTGGTCGTCGCCACCTTCCTTTAGCGATCATCGTCATCACACCATCGAATCTCCTCGTCGCATCAGATCAGTCATGCAATCTTGGCGACCGCCTACTCCTCTTTCCTAATCCCTCGCATTTCACTTCCCAAAATGACCATGATTCCAGATCGCAACCGATCTTCCTCCCAATCAGATCCATCACTCTTGATTCCTCTCCAATTTCATCGTGTCGTCCCATCATTGCATATCTGATGAGATCCTTAACTCGATCTCCTTCCCACTCCCTCTCCCTATTAAAGCACCATTGTCGCCCCTCTTCGAAGATCATCTGTCGTTCAACTAGCAAAGATCCTTGTCCCGGTGGTGACAGCACCAACCACTCTTAAGCTATGCATAATCCAAGTCTCTCAAGCCCCGTCACAGCCTCTTCCTCGAGGTATGCTCCTGCTCCGGCCACTCCATCGTCGTGAGCCATCCCCCCAAGTACTTTCCCTTATGCATTCATTTCTATCTCTTCCGCCCCGATTCCTCTTCATGATCACGTTCACACCTCCATCGCCACGACTTCGCCTCCGCCACTCTACCTTGCTTGCTCTGCACTAGCACCACGCCTCACACCTTCAATCTAATGCCAACGATCCCCTTCGACCGCTCAGATCCTCTGCTTTCTCCAGTGATTCCCTACCGTTGTGAAAATGCTCCGCCCATCAGGTCTGCCCACGAGTTCAGCCTTCGTCCAGCCGAGTCGCTTCGCACGCACCACCCCGACGTCCCCAGTATGTATGTCGACCACCGAGCCATGCTTGCTCTGCCTATGCTCAACCCTCCCTAGCCGTTGTGTCCTTCACTAATGTTACGACCACGTCATAGTCCGCGCATAAGCCGCTTCGCCAGACAGAGCACGACCAGAGCCAATCATGTGACCCCCATGTGTTGTGGAGGAAATATAGCACACCCACCCTCGCAAATCCATCCATTTACAAACCGGCCCCACCATCCCAAGGACACGTGAGCGAGAATATTGCAGTAACCCCCTCAAGGGTTTATGTAATTTTATCTAGGTCCATGTTCAGTAATTTTAATTTATTTAATTATTTGTAATATTACATACAGAACCCTAACTTGTCAATTTATTTTGAGTCTCTTTATTGCATCATTTTATTATTAAAAAATATCACCTTGTTCTAGCATCCATTCTTAACATTTTGGAATTGGCTTCATATTTTTATCTTTTGTAGTTACTTAATAATAATAACTTTTCTGGAATCTTTCATATTTTTATCATTCTGTATTTAGAAATTCGTAATTAACTAACATAATCATGAAAAATTTCCAAAAAATTCAAGGATCATATAATTGATTGTTAATAACAACATGCCCAAAAAGAATTGCATTTCCATGCCTATTTTGCTCTATAAAAATTATTTTGTGTATTTTGATCATTAATTTTTAATAGATACCAAACTCAACATTTTTAGGATTTAAGATTTTTCTACTATTGATATATCTTAGTTAGTTTTATTTCCTAAAAACAAATAGGTTTGATATTATTACAATTAATTTTTGAAAATTGCATAATTTGCATTCATTAATTCATAAAATATTCATTGTGCATTCAAAAATTCCAAAAAATTGAAGTGTGTTCATTTCATCATTATTTATATCTCACCAAAGTTTCATAATTTTTGGACAACGTTTAATTGAAAATTTTATTTTAGTCCCTAAAATTGGCCACATTTGCATTTGCAACAAAAAACTGCGTGAAAATACCAAAATATTCCGCCCCGAAAACCACGTACGAAATTTGATAAACATTAACCTAGGTTGTTCCTTTGCCTCCTTGAGTTTGACCTAGGGACTTGCCCAAGAAAAATAAGCATAAAACCACTTCGAATTAATTGTACTAAATATTGAAGTGATTATTTCTTAATTGTTTCCGATTACCTGCCTACAAAGAAATGACAAATTTGAAATGATAATTCACGCAAATTAACTTAGGAAAAATGCTAATCATCAGATAGCTTCTGGTTGTGGGTCTTCTTTAGAAGGTGTCACAGTTGTGAAGATGCAAGCAGTTTGTGATGTGGATGTGTGGGGAGTCTCTAAACCAATGGTCATCTGGACAGTCAGTACCTCAGGTGTAGCAGAGAGACGGGACTCATCTATCTCTCGATGGTAACGACTGTCTACGACTATGTGGGTTACCTTAGAATAGCATGTATCCTCAAAGAATGGGTGAGGTCGGAGTGCTCCCAATGCGGTGAAATCGATCTCCTGAGCCTCGCAATCTATAGTTGCCTTAGCCAAAGCTAAGAACAGTTTCCCAAGAATGATTAGAGATTGGGTGAACTCTCCTCGGTGCTCAATGTCGATAAACGTGGAATCTACATGCAGTAGAGCACCTTAGAAGGTAATGATGACCAAAATGATTCCTTTCGATCGTTTATATACCGATCAACCAGTTGAACGATCTCTCTCATATTCATGCTTGACTTGAGTTTGAGCTTGGAAAACACGGAGGTCGGGAATATATTTATCGTCGAGTCATCATCGATTCTAGCAAGGATGAAGGTAGTGTCTTTGATTTCACAGTCAACCCTATGCAACCGCTTCACTTTACAGCTCTTGGTCTTTTTCCCCCATCACTAAGGAGGTGTCCATATACACTAGATATCTCTTAGTCCTTGTCTGTTTATTGCCTACCTTTTTAGGCATCAATTTACTCCTTACAAATCTTTTAAGGTCAGAAAAGTGTTCAATTATCATTATTAAGGGAAGCTCAAAAATCAACTTTATATCAATTGCTTCCCTGGGTAAAGGGTCTAGTTTTTTAAGTCTTTTCCATCTCTAATTTTTATGGTATTTTTTAAATTTTTTTTAGTCTTTTTGATAGGTGAAGAAGAAATAGGAGAATGTGCATATTCTAGGTTGGAGGGAAAGTGGTTAGTAGAGGAGGGAGATAGAAGGGACTCTATTTGTACATGGCGTGTAGTCAATCCAATGTCTTCCAGGTTTTCAAATTCCAATTCATAAAATCCATGATCCACTTTCACACATGGTTTCTTGACAGACCTAGAAATGTCATCCTCCAAAAAGTTTTCATGCCACATCATGAGAGAAGTCTGCTCAGTTGGAGGATACTGCTGAGAACTTTGGATCTCATACTCAACACACCTTGACTTAGGCATGTAATGTTGGGTTGAGTATAGCCCATCTATATGGTAGATATTGGTCAGAGCCTCATGTCGTAGAGTCAATAGATAGGAGGTCTGTAGATAAGTCTCATGAGACCAATCCCTAGTATGTAGGCTCTCCGAATGGCTGGTATGACGGCCGGTCAATGTGGGCTTGATCACTAAGGTCAATCAATTCAGAAAGATCAAGTGGCGTAGGCCTCTCGATTCAGTTTGTTTGGTCGACCATGTTGTACACTTATGATAAGTTGGGATGTATATAGGTGAATTGTTGTCCGGTCCCAACTTGAGGTGAGAATGAGGTATATGGGGTCACATAATTCTGCCAATCATTTATCTCAGCAGTGGCTTGCTCTTCGAATGATTCCTTGATTCCAACAAGCAGACGAGAATACGGTGAGTGAGCCCATGTCAGAAATGGGTCAGGGGTATAAGAATATAGGGTAGGTGAGAGGTACTAAGAAGTGGGGAAGTCAGTCGGAGTTATGACTTCACAGTTTAGGTAAAGGTATGAGGAGGAAGAAGAGGGTGGAGATGATTGGAATATGGTCGAAGAGGAGTAATATGGATATGATGACCAATATCCCGACATCTTCGAAGAGGAATAGGTGAATGTAACGAATCGAGGTAGAAAACATGCAAGTGTACAGAATAACACGCAAACAAACAAACGCAAGAGCAAACCCTGAGTTCACCTACTTAACACGGTGCTGGTCGCGAAGGTCCGACCATTTATCTTTTCAATTTTAATTAGGTGATCAATCAAGAAAACTATTCCAAGTCCATCGGGCCCTCGTACACTTTTTCTAAGGGGTCCTTTTGTAAATTCACCTAAATTAACATAATAAAGATCCCTCTTCTTCTTATTGAAAACGTGGAGAACATTGAGGAGGAAGGACGACAATGGATGGGTTGGTCATGGTAGGGTGCTTCTCAACATAGGTGTAGCGGCTTGTGGTTGCGTATGACCATGTATTCAATGGTGATGGTGGCTTGGCGTGTGCAATGTGCGTGAGTGAGTGTGATGTACATGTCTTGAATGAGAGAAAGAAGAAGGAAGATGAAGAACAATGAAGGAAGGAGAAAAAGAAGAAAATAAAGGAAGAGAAAAGAAGATACTTACATATGTTCATCGGATAGTGGAGCAGCTATGATGTAACTCATGTTGTGGCCTCTAGAAGGTCGGCAACGTCCTTCGAAGATTTGCAACTTGCCTGGAGGATCGCTGCTACGAGGTGGAAGAAACCACCTCGGATCTCACCGACGATCTTATCACTCGACATCGAAGAAAGAGTTGTTACCTCATGGCACTGACGGAGCTAGAACCTCTCTCATAGAAAGACGGATATGGATAAATGAAGAGGAATAAGGGAATAAAAAGGAGGAGGAAGATGGAGAAGTTAGAAAAGAAGAGGGGTGGGAGTAGGAAAAGAAGTGGGAGAGGAGGGGAGAATGGAAGTTGGTGGAGAATAAAGTAAAAAATAAAATAAAATAATTAAAGCACACTATTAAAAAGATAAAATAACAATAAAGACAAAATTAAAGAGAATTGATAAATTTTAAAACTAAGTCAAATAAATAAAATTAATAATATGTACACGGATTTTTTTGTTCTTTTCCTAGTTTTACTTTTTTGTATTTTTAATAAAATATATATACAAAATAAAAATAAGGAAATACTATAAATAAAATAAAACACAAATATATTCTTTTGGATTTTTGAAAAATAAGAAAAAGCAAGAGAAAATGGAGGAAACAAATAATATTTACACTATATACAGAGTCGCATTGCATTATTTTTCAACAGTAAAATAATTTATTTTTATTTTATTTTTATTTACTTTACTAAAATATACAACAAATTTAATAGAAAAGAAAATAAATAAAAATGAGTTAAATTTGTATATAAACGTTAGTATCAAATTATTACAATATATACAATGTACAACTAGGTCCCAAAATCCATATTTTGCAAACAAGCTCCAATTTTAATGAAACCACTTTCATTGGATAAATAATTTTCTAGCTTGAACTTTAAAAGTGAGTTTGGTAATTTTGGAGTTCGTATGGAGTGAGAATGTGGTCAGAAAGTTGGAGTTTACGACCTTTTCTCTTTGAGATCTAGGAGTATTTATTAAAGGTGAGGGGCGCGTGAGGGGCACGGGCATGCTTCTATAGGAGGACTGGAAGGGTACGAGGCTGGAAGGAGGGTGGCCACAGACGGTTGCGTCTGCGTGGGCCGCAGGAATGGGGGGCCGCAGGTGGCTGTAGCACTAGAGCGGAGACGCGGATGGTGGCGTTGATGAGCAAAAATGGTGCTGGTTATGGATGTTGCTCGTTGTTGTTGCATTGTCTTTTGTGGGACTGCAACTTGTGTAAAGAACCTGCAAATACAGTGTTATACTCGAGCACTGATGGCTCGATGATGAGAGCATGAACCAGAGATTAGTGGGCAGAAACCTCTATGTGTGTTAGATGATCGGAGTGGAGTTTAAGATGGATGAGGGTGATGAGAGATCGAGGGGAAGATTAAGGGAAATGATATTGGAGATGATATGATCGAGGATTAGATGTGTGTTTGGGGGAAAACTAGATGAAGAATAAGATAAAGAGAAAGAAACTAAATTAAAGCAAGAAGATAAGATACTTACCTGTGTTCGTCGGATTGTGGAAATGATATGTTGAAACTATGGTTGTGGCCTCGATATGGTTTGACAAAAAATCAGAGAAGCTTTGCGAGCTTAACAGGAAGTTCCCTACGCGGAGACTATAACCACGTATCTCGCTTGCAAGTCGTCATTGCTCAATGTCGAAGAGGGAGAAGTCACTTCACATCTTCGACGGGGCTAGAACCTCTTTCATGGAAGGGCAAATAGGGAAAAATGAAGAGGATGAAGGTAATAAAAAGGAGGAAGATGAAGAAGTTAGAAAAGAAGCGAGTGGGAGAGGAGGGGAGAATGGAAGCTGGTGGAGAATAAAATTAAAATAAAATAAAATAACTGAAGTATGCTACTAAAAAGATAAAATAAAAATAAAGATAAAGATAAAAGAGAATGGAGAAATTACAAAATTAAGTCAACAGAACAAAACAAACAATATGTACACGATTTTTTTATTTTTTACCAGTTTTAAATTTTTGTATTTTTTTAAAAATATATTTACAAAATAAAAATAAAATAAAATACTATAAATAAAATAAACACAAATACATTTTTTGGGATTTTTGATAAATAAGAAAAAGCAAGAGAAAATGGAGGAAAAGAACAATATTTACTATATATACAGAGTCACATTGCATTATTTCAATAGTAAAAAAAATTATTTTCATATTTATAATTATCTACTTTTTAAATTATATAATAATGAAATTAATCAAAAAAATAAATAAAAATGAGTTAAATTTGTACATAAATGTTAGTATCGAATTACAATATATAAAATGCACAACTAGGTCCCAAAATTCATATTTTGCTAACGAGCTCCGACTTTAATGAAACATTTCCACTGAATTGATAATTTTCTAGCTTGAACTTTAAATGCGAGTTTAGTGAATTTTGAGTTCATACGGAGCGGGAATGTGGCTTGGAAGTCGGAGTTTATAGCTTTTTCTCTTTGAGATCTAGGAGTATTTATGGATGGTGTAATTTATTTTATATTTTTGCATTTTTATATACATTTTTATATATCATTTAAAGAATGAATTAACCAAAAAGGAGTTGATATGGAATAAATAAAAATACATGAAGTTGTGGCTATTTACAGGTGAATAACTCCTTTATTTTACAGCTTTTTTATTATTAATTTATTTTGTACAGTATAATATACAATAATTAATTAATTTTATTTACAAGGACCATTTTATTAATTTATTGATTTTATGGACATTCATTGGTGATTTGGCTCAGGGATTTTGCTAAGATTAATATATTCGGATGACGAATCGTGGATTCATCACGAGGCCACCCACTTGGAGTCAGAAATAGGGTATATAAAAACTATTTTGCACCATTTCTCAATCTCATTCATCACTACTTATCGTAGATTGGGTTTAAGTCTCCTCAGGAACTTACGAGAAGGTCTCACGTTATCCTTAGTAAAAATGTGGTGCAAGCAGAGAGCTGGGTTAATCCCCCCGAGATCCGACACTGTCCAGCCTATTACTTTATGGTTCCTCTCGAAAACCTCTAAAAACCTAGACTCTTATTCTAAAGTCAAGTCCGAGCTGATGATAACATGATATCTCTCTTTGGGTCCCACAAGAAAGGTGTATTATAGTGTAGGAGGTAGTGATTTCAGTTCTGGCACTGGGGTGTCATCAAGCAAATCTGGCCGAATTGAATCTAAATATGGTTGTGTGTTACATGAAGGTGGGATCAATCGTGTAGTACTTGCCACCAACTCAATAATATTAGGAGTCAGATCATCAAAGATATCTAAGCAATCGCAAAAGCCATGTCTAACTCATCATTTATGTCCCATGATTGTTCTAAAGGGGATGGAACTGATAGATCCAATGGGAATAGGTAGATACATCTCTCACAAGATCAGGCAACACCTAGAAAACTGCATCATGCACTATGTACTTTCTAAATGAAAGGGTCTCGCACTATTCTGAAGGAACCTGTCTCCAAATCTCGATTATGCTAATCATTCTACAATCTACCTTTGAAGAAGAGTACTCTGTACTACTCTCGAAATCGGGTCGTTGACACATGGTTTGCTTCATCTCAAGGTTCACTATATGCCTAGAGAACAGAACTTCATCATCCTCGTACCATAATTGAAAGTTTCGCCTACGGTCTTGAGGAATAGCCACCCGAGAATGATATGAGATCTCCCCGATGATTGGGGGTCTCCATGTCTAAGATTGTGAAGTCAACTTGATAGTCTTGCCCCTCAATCAAGATAATGATGTTCTTCACTTCTCCCTTAGGTTTCTTCACTGAACGATCTGCAAATATGAGTAAAGATCTAGATTTTGTGAAGTGGTCCCAACTCCAATTTCGGATATAATGCTAAGGGAAGTAAGTTGATTGAAGAACAATTATCTAAGAGTATGCGTGTAAACGCAATGTCGTCGATAGGACTCTCTACGTAGTGAGCACCCATGTTTCTATTTTTCCTTGGCAATTGCTTATTCATGAGACAATAGGGTGTGGGTACTGATTAGTCACGAGTCTTCACATATTGGTTCGATTTCTTCCTAACAACCCTAGTAGGTATGCATCTCACCTAGAGGTATTTCTTGAATGCGAGATGGTTAAACATATACTCATCAAATGACACCTTAATTGTGATATTTTCTTTACAAAACCACGCCATGTTGGGGTCATTTTCTGAATCTTTCTGATGCAGTTTCTGTTGGTCAAGAATTTGTAGGGTTTTAAATTTAATGAATAAATATGCAAGTATTATCATTACAACCCAAATATCCCTCAACTAAAAAATTATTTTTTTTTCTCAGGCCAAAAAAATACAAAAAAATGTAGCAAGAAAATTTTGCTATTTAATTAACGTGTATAGCACAAGGATCGAATGCGAGGAGACTACAATTTCTTAGGGTTATTCAAATCATTGAAAAATCAATTAAAAGAGAAAGGAAATTCAAATGCAGCTTTCGTGAAATTTTTATCTTTTTAATTTGTTTATTGTTTATTATCTTTTTTATTTTCTGATTTGTAAATTTTTTTATTTCAATTTTGCAATTTTTTAGTTTTCAAGAAAAATAAATTTCAGAGAAGCTATAAGAAAAAATAGAGAATAGCTATTTTTGGATTTTTCAAATATATCAAAATGCTCAAAGTATAAATAAAATTTTCATGTTTTTATGATTTTTTACTATTTTTGTAATTTTTAGAGATTTTTAGATTTGTTAAGGATTTTCAAAATGAATAAAATAGGGAATAGTGAAAATAGTGAACATACAAGAATATTTTGTAATAAAAAAATATAAAATGAAATCAAAAGTTTCTGAAATTATTTTTCCTGAAAATAACAGAAATTATCTACAATCGAGAAGTGAAATAACTATTTTTTGGATTTTTCAACAATTTTCTATGATTTTTTTATGATTTTTTATATTTTGTAAATTTTTTAAGATTTTTAGAATATTTAATACAGGAAAGTTGGATAGAAAATTAAATACACAAAAAGCAAATTAATTTACTTTTTTACAATTTTTAACCTAATATTTGACTTCTATAATTTTTCAAAATACCAACACTGAAAAATGCAATGTTCTAAATTTTTTAATAATAGCAAATGATAATAAAATGCAATGCAAAATTTATACAATGAAGATAAACACAACAGGAATATAACCAAATTTTTCTATAATTTATTAACCATGAGAAATAGTTATTTCAATGATAAAAATGGCATGCAAATAAAGTCTGGATAATAGGGATTGATATGTAATTATTTAAAATTTTTCATAAAAATAAAATAGGAAATAAAATGTGGTGAACTTTTGGAATTTACCTAGTAAAACGTGCCCTTTGCATGTGCTTGGCTCTGAAAGGGGTTATTGTGTAGTTTCAAAAACTTCAGAGTTATCTTCAATATTTATCCAAAAAATATAATACATTTTCAATAGGGATTTTCTTCTTTCGGTTCTTGCGTGCCTATCAAATGGCAAAGGGGGTGTCGGCGATGCAGTGTCGAGCTTTAGGTGGACATGGCTTTTTGAGCTTCAGTCAATCGGCGGATGGGATCGGATGGTGGAGATCGTGAGCGGTTGTTGCACAGTGTATGGACGGCGAGGTGCACGATCAGATGAGCTCTGCCAGGAGGATTTTGCACGATAGCTTGCGATGAAGCGGGATGTGCTTCGAGCCTTCGAGGGACTGAATTCGAATGGCGATCGTGGCAGGTCGGTAATAGGGATGCCTACAGACGTCGAGGTTCTTGCAGGCAGTGGATCTGGTGGCCGAGGGGGCTTATCCGATGAAGGAGGAAGGCGACAGTGGTCGTCACGCAGAGAAGGTCGGACGGTGTCTCACGCGCGGATGACCTCCTTCAGGCGAAGGGAGGAAGACCATGTGGTAAAGATGTTGCTCCAGAGGAAGATGACGGCAAGACTCGTGCATGCTTCTTGCTCCATGCGTGTCTCCGCGCAAGCTCCAAGCGGAGAAGGGATGATGTTGCATATGGTGGCACGATTTTACAGAGATGGGGCTCCTCTAGTGGAGCACGCGCGGCGGTATTCTGATTGTAAAGGTGGAAGATCGCTATGGAACGGGCACCGCCTGCTCCTCTCTTTTTTATATTTTTTGTAACAGAAACTTTATTTTTTTTTCCTTTTTCTGTAAGCAGTAGCTATATTTTTTATTTTTTTATCAAAATTCCAAAGAACCTGCAACAAAACAAGATAACTCGACTCGGGCAAGACAGCTCCATAAAAGATATATAAAATAAAATAAAAGGAGTAATGTGAATGGTTTTGGATCCAGCAAAATGGGAGATTGGAACCGTGTCTCTAGCCACTGTGCATGGTTGGAGATGTACGATTATGTGAGGTAGAACGTGAACGTGGATAAATTGAGAAAATGAGATGGAAAATCAGATTCGGGAGCGGTTTAAATCGTGATTATGAATTAAAAATAATTAACTAAGATATACAATAAAAAATGGCAATGACACTAAACATGCAAAAATAAAACTACGATTAACCTAGATGAAAAACGAGAATGAAGATGATGGATCTCACCGTGGGAGTGGACGGACACAATAATGGCCTCGACGAGGACTGACTCACTATCATTGGATGGCTTGGAATCTAGGTACCTCTCTACGATAAGATGGTTCTAGGAGAATAGGATCCTCTAACCAAAAGATTGATCAAGTGAGAATGAAGGAGGAGGAGCCAATTAAATAGAAAAAATAGGAACTTGAAATTTAAAATTTGAAGGGAGAGGAAAATAAGGAGGTTAATGGTGGATAAAATTATTTACATTATCTACATAATTAACTAATTTCATCAATTTATTATATTAAATAGTAAATGTTAATTATTTAATTTTTTGGTGTGCTTATTTAAGGAAATTGATTATAACCATATACTATTTCGTATGGTACATTATATACATAATTAATTAAGGAAATTAGTTTATTTTATGTTTTAAAATTTTTTAATTTTTATTTTTATTTTAAAGAATTATTAAAATATTTATAATTATTTACAAATACAATATATATAAACAAATGTGGATAAATATACAATAAATAAAAGGTAAAATTGCAAAAACCACTCTAGGAAAACCGTCTTTTAAACTGTAACTCCAAACTTAAGAAACTACTGTTGTTTTCAATATAATTTAATGTAGAATACAATTGAAGTGAGTTTGTTTCAATTCGAGTTCATATGGAGCTGGAATTGGTTTTTCAATTGTCATTTTATGGCTTTTTCCCGATGTGGTTACTTTTATTCTGTACATGATTTTATTTTGAAATCATTTTTATTATTTGGAAAACATTTTTATTTACAACTTTTTTTAAAGCTATTTAATTTGAGGTCAATTTATGTACAAAAAATAGTGTAAGTTTTATAGAAATATACGTAGAATAAATGAAAAGTATTTACAAAACATTTTTTGGATATTCTGATTAAAGACCCTATCTCCTCCTACCTTATTCCTGATCGATCAGGTCAATACTTGACCATCTCTTAGGGTTCGGGTCAGCCTGTATTTATTACATATATATACAGTATTTCTATTTTCTTTATTTTCCCTTTATTTATTTATTTATTTATTTTAGGTTAAAATAATATATATGTACAATATTTACACAGATGCAGGTTAGTAAGAATATGGATTTGTTAATATATACATGTATTTTATAAGGGATTTTAAGCTAAAATAAATGAATAAAGATGATGAAATGCATATTCATCACTTTCCTGTCGTAAGAGCATGGGGGAAGGTATTGAATCAAGTGAAACAGAGGGGGAAGAATCTGAATTGTGAATGAAATATCATTCTTTGCATTAACGGAAATAGAGTTCTTAATCTTTTTTATGCAACATGGGATTAAAGTCAAAACTATTTACTGCAGGTAGTGGAAAAGAAACTGCAATGATATCTACCACAACTGGAGGTGTGAGGTCCTCCACAGAATATAAGGTATCTCGATGGTGCTAATGCTATAATCGTGCTCTCTTTATCTTCTCAGTTCCTTGAGAAAGTTTCTCAAATGGTATTGATGGGGATCCGAAATATGTTGCCTCTCCTCCTCGTCCTCTGAAGACTGCTCAAGTAGAGTTGCAGAGACACATCTTCTCGTGTCCCTCGCCCGGTCAGGTATAATCATGGTCCTTCCGCTCCTGAGTGGCATATGGTTAGCTTCGCCACACAAAAGAATCCCATGTTTAGATCTAAGAGATGTTGAATAGTATACTTGACCAAAGTGCTGCTGAGAACCAGATTGGTTCAGGCTATCAGGGTTAGCCTGAACTTGGGCTGGGATCAAGGTAGAGGGTGAAGACTACTCGTCTCTCCATCTTGACATGCGATTGACATCCACCCTTAAGTCATAAATTTTGTTATTGTTAGAATGGAGTTCGTCAAGTATCTGTTGTTGTATGTCTAGTGGATACGACTAGGAAGAGAATGGGAAGATTGTCCCTTCTGGTCGGGGTACTTCCTCTGTTGTTGCTGGTGTTGGGGTATCTGCTGAAACTGTGGGCCTTGCTGTCTCGCCTGGTAATGGCCCTAACGGCCATACTGCTGGCACTATTGTCGTTGTTGCTGGAACTATTGTCGTTGTTGATGGGGAACACATCGTGAGAGAGATCGATCACAACTAACTTCCCCCCTCTATCTGAGAGTGAACTAGAGGACTTTGTATATGCCTTGTTGGTGGTCTGTGAGTGGCTAGTCTCAGCCATCTGCTCGAATACCTTCCAGAATGTATCCGCTCCACGTGATGTATAGTTGCCTCCACATGTTGTGCTCACTAAATCCTGCATCTCAAGGTTTATAGTGTTGAAGAACGAGTGGACCAAGATGTTTCCATCTAGATCAAGACAAGGACATTTCAGCAAGATATCCTTGTACATCTCCCATGCGTCACAGAAGACTTCATGGGATAACTACGAAAAGCTAGTGATGTGCGTCCTCATCATGTTAGTCCTACTCAAGGGGTAGAACTTCTTCAGAAAGTGGTCCTTGAATTGGGCATATTTTGTGATTGCAACTCCAAGGTTCTTTACTCAGTAGTTGGCTTTACCACCCAAGGAAAATGGAAGGGTTGTGAGCCTGATATAATATTAGCTAAACTTAGGATGTTTAAGGTTAGCACAAACGAGCTCGAAATACCTTAGGAATGCATATGGCTCCTCAAAAGAATTCCCATTGAAGTGCGACAACAAGTTCAGAAACTGCGGCTTCACCTCAAAATCCACTTCGAGTTTTGCTTGGCTTAAACAATTCCAAATTCTATATTGTTCAAGGTTATACGCTGCATCCATTGGTGGTTCGATCCCAACATTGAGTTGTCCTAACTACGCTCGGAGTAATGTGTGTTGCTGCTCATATGCAGCTAATCTGCATCCTCATGGGGTCCTCGAGGTGTTCTTCTTCATCTTTCCTTTTTGGGGGGATCTTACTTGAATCTTCTTTGGGACCTTCATCAACAATGTGATCTGGATTAGAAGAGGATTATGAAACCAAGATGGTCTTGTCGAGGTGAAGGTCTTCCTCGGTGAGGTGGGAGGATAGAAAGGGAATGGTTGATGTGTGACCATCTCGAGAGTGAGTGATTCTGGACTCAAGAGGATCACGAGCCCATGCCGGTCTAGGTCATGAATGGATCTTTGAAGACGTACTCCTCGGAGGGTTCAACGAGAGATCGCAAAATCCGAATAAATATCCCCCCAATTAATCATCTTTGATGTCAAAAAGAATCGTTTCGATCATGAATTTCAACGAGGCACCAGTTCTACGGTGCATATAAATGTGCTGAGTAAACTCACGAAATTCAAATGCAATGCAAACCCTTACCAACTTCACATGTAAGGGTCATAAGAACTCGGCTAATCTATCTTGTTTATTTTAAATTGGCGACAAGACAATCTTTTCATTCATTACTCACATGTGCAATCTCCTAAGGTAGTTCACGTTCAAGCTGGTAGAACACACCAACTTGAAGCAAGACTACTTCTTCTAATGGTCGAAGGCAAATGCTTGTAACAATAACATAACCCTAAGAGTGAGTCCAAGCGCTTAGATCACAAGTTCAAGGATTTTGGATCTAATCCTTAGGGGCTACGTCCTTACCCACTCTTGTCTAGAGGTAACTACACACAATCCATATGAGGGCTCTATGCACCCACAAAATAAGGTTAGTTTTATTCCAATTTTTGTTTAATCGATCTGCTCAATTCAATCATGGTTTTAGAGTTTGGTTGTCACTTGAAAATTAAATGGTGAGCACCACAATGCACGTCTACCGCTCAGTCCCAATTTTCTTTCTAATCCTCAGTTGTAAAATAAGGGAGAAATCATAAATCAGAATGCAAACGAGAGACTATGATGCATGCTCATAAGAAGGTATACTTACAATGACTCCCAACATTCTCCATGTGTTATGCAGAACAAAAATATAAAAAAAATACACTAAATGCATGTAGATCGAGAAAATCGTACCTAAACATGATACTAAGGGGCGAGAATTGAGTTCAATTAAGCTAAGTAGTATGTGTTTATGTGCATCTCATTATGAATCTTATTAGATAATGAATCTTCTAAAGTATATGAGCTAAATTATGAAGTGCACACACAAATTTAAATTTATTCTACCGTGTGTCTATCCTAATTTCACTACTCAAGTTGAGAACCACTCTCGACACAACCACACCATTAAGAAAAATAATGTCCACTCTCTTTTTACAAATGTGAGCTCTTGAATAAGAGCCATTGAAAATAAGTAATTACCTAATTATTACAAATAATTATGAGAATAATCTCGCTAATGTAATTAATTAACTGATTATCTAATTGGCTAAATCTTCTCCCCAAATGATCGACTCGACCGTCTTCAACTCGGGCTACAAGCTTGAACTTCCACGTAGCTCCTCGTGAGTCACTCCACGGGCCCTGGTCAAATCAAATATGGTCAGATAACTCAAGATATATATATACCAAAATATAAGAAATTAATTATGATAAAAATAACAAAAATACTTAAATAAACAAGGCTCAACTTCAACAGCTCAAAATTTACTTAATCACTAAAATCAAACCTAATAAAAAATGTCAAAACAAGGGGTATCCTCAGGAATGGTGCCATCAAATGGACCGTTGAACATGTAAGTTAATCTGTACAATTTGTAGCACGACAATCAACGAATCATGCAGAATTGAGATAAGGATCTCCGCGAGGAGTATCTCGGCTTCAATTTATATCCCGAGCAAGTCTGGGGCTGATCAAAGGGACACGATGGATTAATAGTTTTTATTAAGGTTCAATTTGGTGATCAATCTACTAAGAGGAGTTATCTAGAATAAAAAAGGTCACAATGCACAATAAAATGAAAAATTATATTTTTGGTGATTTTTTTTGCAATTCAAAAGATGCTACAAAATGCAAAAGAAAACAAGCACTCCAAACAGACCTAGATTACGATGGATTTTGATTCAATTAAGCTTATAAAATCATCAATCAAAAATAATCTAAATAGTCCCTAAAATCAAAATTTACCATAAATTGAGATCAAAGAATGGCTTAGTTCAACTATGCATCACATTTCAAAGCATCTTTAATGAAGGATCAATCAAGCTCCATAAGGTACACAAAAATCAGGAATTTAATTATGAACAAATCCCCGAAATTTACTCGTGGTGATTTAATAGATTAAAATTAAATTAAGGGGCAAGATGTGTCATGGTAATTAAGAAGACCATTTAAGTACAATTAATAACCTAAGTTCTCTAAATTTTCATTCACGGTTAATAGCTTACAAACATGATCTAATTATACCACGTTAAAAAGCATTAAAAGGGCATTAAAACGATACCAATTCATACAATTTGGATAAAAGGTGCTCAATTTATTCACATATTAATCCAAGGGCCTAATTATAATAAAACCAGAACTTTTTACTTCAGAAAGTTCCAAACAACGGTTAAAATGAACTAAACAATATCTATAGGGGGCTACATGCAATTTTCACAATACAAAGAAGGACTAAAGTGCAATAAAATGAAACACATGGCTTATCTTGCAATCCGTCACAAGGCACGTGTTGTGCACGCCCGCAGCTAGGGACTAATTATATATCTGAGAACATGTAGGGGCCTGGTGTAATTTTCCCAAGTCACGTACGCAAAACACGTGAGGCATAGGAGCTTCGGTTCGCAGTTCGGTCTCCACATGGCGTGCAGACGTGGCTCGGATCAGAGAAGCTGGAGGCTCAACGAGGCTCATAGTCAATTGTAGCCGTTAGATTTGATCGGGATGATCAGATCCAATGATAGTCGAACCGTGTGTTCTTCCCCCTCCTCTGCGAGGGGTGACGCGTGAGCAGAGCTTCGGTGATGGAGTTGTAGCTCCTACCGATGTCTTTGGAAGCGATGAAGATCGGAGAAGGTCGTTGATGCCTCTGCAAAGGTGATGGGACGGTGTAGATGTTGGAAGTGGCTCGGAATCAGGATGTTGATGGAAGCTTTTCCATCATAAAACTCGAGATCGGAGGAGGTCTCCTAATTCCATCCAATCAACAAGTACTTGAGTATCTGCAGTAGTTAGTGCACAATCAAAACAAAGGGGAATTGGATGGGGGTCGTGAGATGGAATATGGCTCGTCGGAGGGTGAAGGAGTTGAGCCCGAAGGGATTCCAACTTTTATGAGACTGGAGTTGGAGTGGGACGTGGGAGGTGATGAAGAAGCAATGAGGGTAAGATGACTACGACGCGAAGGTGTCGGGAAAGAGGAGCTCATGCGGTGGTTGGAAGGGAGTGATAGTGGTTTTGTGAGCGACGATAATTCGAAGAACAAGACGAAAAATGATGAAATGAAGAAAAGATGAGAAGCTCACCAGAGGAAGAAGGCGACACACCGAGACGAACTGGAGTGTTGCCGAACAAACCTGAGGGTTGGAGCTTATGCTCTAATCTTCACTTCACGAGCTGGAGGCCATGAGCTTGAATCTCGAGCAGTGAGTAGAGCTGCAATAAGGCGGATTAGCCTTGGATCATGCCGACGAGAAGGCTCTATCTACGCTCAATATCCCTCTCACTCCGTGTCATAAAGATGGAGTTAGGAGCTCAGATCTCTTGTGTGTAAAGGCGGATGGTCTATGTGGGCGAATGAGTGGTCTTTGCGGAGGAAGAAGATGAGATGCGGGTCATGGATAATGTGGGTTCGTGAGGCTAAGGTTAACTGAGGATGAGGGGGAAGGGGAAAACAAGTGCCAGGCAAAGATGAGAGACGTTAGGGCTTTGACTCGACGAGGTTAGGAAGGTGAGGGATTCGACGGAAGTGTGGGGAAAATGGGAAGGGGCGAGTGGTTGGAGAAGGAATCGTGGGAGAGAGGGAGGCACTCGAGGAAGGAGATGAGTCACTGATAGTTGGATCTTACAATCCAACAGTCTTGATGGGGGCGGAAGTGGGCAGATTAGATCAGATCTACAGATATGATTGGGTGGTTGAAAGGAGAGCGGAAGGGGGTAGGTATGCTGGGATCTGGGGGATAATTTTATGGTTAGGAAGAGTGAGGGTGTGTTGAGCGATATTTTTGATGGATTTTGATTTTATTGATGAAAATATATGTGCAGTGTCGTTGCAACCAAATAATCCCGCAACAAAAAAAATTGTCAAGTTGAAATAATTAAAAAGAATTATGTGTGCAAGAGAAATATTTTTGCTATCTAATTAACCTGTATAGCGAACATGATCGAACTCAGAGAGGTTACAAATCCTGATGGTTATTCAAATAATCAAAAATTCAATTAAAGAAAAGGGAATCTCAAATGCAAACTCTCCTTATTTTTGTGGAATTTTTTTTATCATTTTATTTTTTAAATTTTTTATTTTCTGATTTTCAATTTTTTATGATTTTGATTTTTGCAATTTCTTTAATTTTCAAAAATATGATTTTCAAAAAAAATCATGCACATAAGAAATGCTTTTTTGTATTTTTTTTAAAGATAAAAATACTAAAAAATGTCCAAAGAAATTCTTTTTGAATTTTTGATGATTTTCTTACTGTTTTTTGAGATTTTTCAAAGATTTTCAGTTTTTTAGGATTTTTGAAATGAATAAAAATAGAGAAAATGCAAATAGTGAGCAAACAGGATTATTTCGCAAATTAAAAATATGAAATGAAATCAAAAATTACTGCAAGTATTTTTGTTAAAAACTAGAGGAAATTATCTATAAACATGAAATTAAATCATATTTTTTCTACAATTTTATATGATTTGTTTAAGATTTTTAGTGTTTTCTAATTTTTGGAGGTTTTATAAATAGTTATATGATCATGCATGAAAATTGGTTAGAAAATAAAACACGTGAAAAAAATCTACTCTAAATTTCTTTGTAATTTTTGAAGGAATATTCGAATTTTATGATTTTTCAAAGTTCAAGCAAAGAAACTAATGGTGTTTTTGATTTTTTAAACATAACAAATAAAATTAAAATGCAATGAAAATTTTTATACAATAAAGATACACATAACAGGAATCTAAAATTTTTTTAGGATTGACAATAAATGATATTTTTATACAGTGAAGGAGTTAGACAGTTGCTGCCGGTCGGCGGCGGAGAAGCTGGGGTGGCGAGTGCCGCTGGTGGGATGAACGGCAGCTCCTACTGTGTTTTTTTTATTTTTTTATATTTTTATAACACAGAAACAGAAAATCCTTTCTTTATTTTTTAGAAAAAACAGAAATGTCAACAATCTTTTTTATATTTTTTATTTTTTTAAATTTCTTATTTTTTCTTTGATTCTGCAAAACAAATGTTAGAGAGAAAAAAACTAAGTATTTTTTATTTTTATTTATAAACAAATAAGTATGCGAGAACGATAGCTCAATCCCAAAATCAAAATAGAATATGTGAATGGGAATCTGAGGAAAATGAGGAATGGATCTAGATCTCTGGCCACCGTACGTGGTCGGAGGTGGTAGATTGTTGAGGTAGAATGTGAAGCAAAGAGATCAAGAAAATGAGATGAAATATCAGAATCGGGGGAGATTAAATCGTGATGGGAATTCGAAGATCTAAAAAATGATAACGAAATAAGATTTTGACAAATTAAACTACGAACCTAGGTTAAAAATAAGAAAAAATGGAACTCACCTTAGAAGTAGATGAACACCATAATGGTTTCGATGAAGGCCGATTCATTGTCACCGGACGGCTCGGAGGCTAGGCATCCTTCTGCGACATGATGGCTCTCGAGAATGGGCACCTCTCACCAAAGATTAATCAAGTTGAAATGAGGGAGGAGGAGCCATATTAATAGATAAGAAAAGAATTTGAAATTCAAAATATAAAATGAGATAAAGATAAGGGGGGAAAATTGAAATGAAATAGAGATAAGGAAGGAAATTAGAATTATTTACAATTTTTTTGTATTTTCGTCACTTTATTAAATTTATAAATAAATGTTCTTTTTTTTATTTTTTTGCAGTGGTTATATAAGAATATCAACTATATATATTCTATGCATATGGTACGTTATATACATAGTTAAATAAGGAAATTAGTTTTTTATTTTAAATTTTATTTTTTTATTTTTATTATAACTATTAAAAATATTTACAATTATTTACAATTTAAATGTGTATAAATAAATGGTAAAATTGCACAAACCACCCCACAAAATTCCTTTCAAACTGTAACTCCAAAATTTATGAAACCATAGCCATTTAAAAGATAATTTAATTTAGAATATAATGGAAGTGAGTTTGGTTCAATTTGGGTTCATATGGAGCTAGAATTGATCTCTCAATTATTATTATTTGGCTTTTTCCGGATGTGGTTACTTTACTTTCTACATGATTGATTTTGCAAATATTTTTATTATTTCGAATACATTTTTATTTACATATTTTGTTTTGAACATTATTTAATTAGATGTCAATTTATGTACAAATAAAATAGTGTACGCATACAAATATTTACGATACATTTTTTTGGATTTTCTGATTAAGGACCCTATCTCCACTACTTTATTCCTGGTCGATCAGGCCAAGTCTTGACCTTCTCACAAGGATCATGTCAGCATGTATTTATTACATATATATAGTCTTTTTTCTTTTCTTTATTTTTCCTTTCTTTCTTTATTTTAGGTTAAAATAAATGTTCAATATTTACACACAGATGCAAGTTAGTAAGAATATGGAGTTAGTATTATATACATGTGTTTTTTAAAGGATATTAAGCTAAAATAAATGAATAAAGATGATGAAATGCGGATTCATCATATCCATATGCTTTACCTTTACTAGTCCCTTAGCAAACACTTATTTGAAAGAATAAGTGAATAAAAGAAAAAGAAAGGAAAAATATAGAAATTAGGATAATATTGAGTATTAAACTTATCTTCATAAAATTGTAGTATGGAGCTCTATCGGACCTTTGGATTATTAGTGAGGCAGAACCTTACTGGAAAATGGATTTAAAACCTAACAACCTTTAAGTTCCACAGGACTCCTATTCATGTCTCCTCAACAATCATGTCAGAACAAGTCTACATACACAAATTCTTATGATTATGAATCTTTACTTGTACAGTGTAAGTGAATTATAGCTCCCCATCTCAAAAGTAGCAAAGAAACAGCCTCCCTCAACAAGGTAACTCTACTTCCCTGGTTTAACAACTCTTTCTTCGAGAAGCAGGGATATTCCCTTCTACGTTCAAGTACAACTAGCTCAAGAAGAGGGGATAGAGAAAAGAATGGACGGTAACCAGTGTAGCTACCTATCCTTGGATGCATGACCAGTGTAGCCAAGTCATCTGCTACAAGCTTACAAAAAATTGACTTCGAAGCTCTTATTATTATTTTTTCACTTGTATATACACTCCGACAGCCATTTTACGTTTCAATCAGGTCTGTCCACTTTTGGAGATTCTGCATTTTTTCTTTCTTTTTTTATGAAAATATATACAAGGTGCAGCATGTATATAAGGAGTTTTTCCTCCTGAGCTAGTAGATTATCCCTCTTTAGAAGCATTATTGCAACCCCACAGCATCCTATCATTAGACCTCAACATCGTTAGACCAGGTTGAGATGCACTTCCCTCCCTAAAGGAGGACAAAAGGTTTCTCCTAGATGTACTACCCTCGTATGCTACCCCAAGCCAAAAGATTCTGCCACTTCACTACCTCCTCCATGAAGAGCTACGTGTAGAGTGCTTATCCAAGATAAGCCATTGTCTGAAAGAATCATGCTTGTGTTGTTAAATATTCTAGTTAGACTAATCAAGATGACATCTGAACATAGACTTATGGACTCAAAGTATTAAGTCACTAGTACATTGAAAAGTCTTAACTCCATTTCTCATAAAAGTTCCTCTGAAATTAAGTGGATTAAAGTCCAACTAAACTCCATTCTTCAACTTTATTCCAGACTTAGTTTAAATGTCAATATTATCCACAAAAAATGCACATGCACGTGCAATAAATATGTACAATGCAAAAAGAAAGCAATTTTTTTAAACAATTTTCTAATTTTGAACTTTTAATGGAATTCTGAAGAAAAAAATGACGCACATGTGAAAAAAAGATTTTTTTTAAAATTTTAATTATGCAAATTTTTATAGACATTTGGTTTTGTAAATTTTAGAGATTTTTTTAAGGGAAAAGGGTTTTTAAAATATATACAAGTATATACAATAATATTTCTTGTTTTTTTGTTGTTTTGGTTTTTTGTAGTTTTTATTTTTTGTTTTTTTGCTATTTTACTTTTTTATTTTTTGTAGTTTTATTTTGTTTTATTATTTTTAAAATTTTAATTTTGTGTGTTCTGTTTTTGTGTTTTTTGTTTTTTTTTGTTTTTATAAAAAAGGTGATCAAAGTCTGTATACACATGTGGATTTTACGAATTTATATACATATCTCCAAAATAATCATATTAAAAGTACACGTTATATTTAAGTATATATAAAATATATACGACATCCCCTATACTTGAGCTCAAACTATGTCCTCATAGTGATCAGAGAGCGACAAAGGAAGACATAACCCGTGCTAAGTATAGTAAAGTGAAAGACACCTATGCTACAATGACAAAGAAAAGATGAAAAGAATAGAAGTCGGTGGTCCCTCCTATACTTACGATCAAGTAATCCTAAGTATAGTAGATTGTACAAAAGGGAAAATCGATGAGGAGAATAGACATATTGTACAAAAAAAGACGATATGAACAACATCACTCCCCCTATACTTAGGGTAGAGTATCCCTAAGTATAAGCAACAACAAGAGTAATGAACAAGACGAAGATGAACGACACAAATCGTTCACCCCCCCTATACTTAGGATAAAGCACATCCTAAGTATATCATATATATACACACACGGAAAGGGATGAATGATAAAACGGAAGAAGAATGAATGAAACGAAAGGATATACAAGAGGAGTGGATGTACAAAGGTCAAGAAGGTCAAAAATAGACCTTCTTGCAATATCGCTGAGGAATGGATCTGATAAGGTGTCGGTCGACATCGGGGTCATTATTAGACACAAACTGATCAGGATCAATCAGGAATGTATCCTCGACGATTTCAGAGTGTGCAAGCACAAACCGGTCAGTGGAAGTAGTTTAGTCATGTCCGGCATGGGAAGTCTTGCAAATATCAAAGTAAAAAGGCTCGAAATCGTTACCAAAAACAGTAAGATCAATTCCATCCTGACGAGCCTCTACTAGATCATCATCCTTATTAAAAGGCCCGAATTCTTTTATAAAAGCAATCAAATCAAATTCGGTCGTCTCATCTAAATCAAGGTGAAAAGGAATGAACTCATCAGTGATAGTAGTCAAATCATGTCGGTCCTGTCTAGTCTCAGCTACCTTCCTCTCTAGGGTGTCTATTGTGTAAATCCCGCAGATGTCATTAATGCATCGCCACGTACCAGAAGGGGGAACTCCGAGGTCTATGCATTCCGAGTCCTCCTCCTTGAAGAGGAATTCTCGGGTCTCGGTATCATCCAGCATACAACAAAAATTCTGGTAGTATCATCAAGGTCAAAGTCCTTGGAGTTGGCTAACACGACACACTCTCATGGGATACAGGTCTCTGGTCAGTAATGGGTGTAATGATCAACACATCGCTCCCTACGTTAGAACGGAAGCGAATCTCTCCCGATCCATAATCAATAACGGCTCTCGCAGAGGCGAGGAAAGGTTGTCCCAAGATGATTGGAGGGTTATCTACAGGGGTGGAGGTCTCCATGGGCAATACGACAAAATCAGAAGTGAAGTTCATGCCCTGAATAAGAATGACAACTCTAAAATACCCTTCGGCCTCTTAATAGATCCATCGGCAAATTGAATTGTCATCCTGGTTTCCTTGAGAGGTCCAAGATGAAGAGACTGTATCACAGAGAAGGGTGTTATATTGATTGAAGCATTGTTGTCAAGGAGAGTGTTGTCACAAGAATAGTCAGAGATTGAGCAACTCACAAGAGTCGTGGCAGTGTTCCCTTTCTTAACATAGAGCTTTGTTCTCGAGTAATTAACAACATTCCATCACTTATATTGCATAATTAGCATTCATGTATGTGTAAATAATATCTGCATTTTAGCATTTCATTAAATAAGGAGCCAATTCACTTGTAAAAAAATCACCTGTAAATACCATATTTGTATATATTTATACTAACACTAAATACAATAAAATCAACTTTATAAGGTATATATTACTAACACTAATAAAGAAAAAATATCAAAAAATACTAACTTGTAAAACTGTCCTATAAAAGCCAAATCCAAGTTTGAGACTATGAACCTTAAAATGTGCATATCTCTCTCATACAGTGTCCGATTTAGGTCTACTCACTTTTAAAGTAGTATACATTTAAAGACCTTCAAAACAAGATCAATTTCGTAAAAATCGGATATCGTATTTGAAACTTGGGTTTTGGGCCCCTATTGTATATTGTACATATTGACTTTTTTGCCCTTGTATTTTATCCTTTTATTTTCTTAATATTAAAAATACAAAAAATTAAATTATGTTGTAAATATTCCTCTCATATTTTTGTATTTTTATTTTGATTTTTCTCTTATTTAAAAATAACAAAAAATATGCAAATGGAAGCACCTCGCCTCGTAGCCTCCGCACATGCCACCCTTCCTAAAAGCACCTCGCCTCGTAGCCACATCGACAACGTGCCACGCCTCCAGTCTCCTCCCTAGACCTCGTACGTGTGTCGCCTAAGGTCCAGGTTCCACCCGTCAACATCCACATTCGCCTTCATGCGCTACACATCCTCCAATCATTGCGTCACCGGTCTTGGACCTGCATCCCCGCCTCGCCACTCCACCTCCCGTCGTGTGTCGACAGAGGTGAAGACCTCCCAACTCGCCACCAGCCTGCGCTAGCGACGCTCTCCCTCCACCAGTCTTTGAGAAGAGTCTCCAACCCCTTTGATACGTCATCAGTGATAGCGCCAACACAACAGGTTGAGCAACGACGAGGTTTAGGTGAGATTCGTGGTTCTACGGTCACGTAACAACAACTGTGCAAGCTTGCTGCCAAGCTTCAGAACTTCCCGCCGTCTCCTTGAAGCGATGATCATCGGAGACGAAGTTTATCTCCTCCTCCACATGCGAAAACCTCCACCAATCACAGGTAAATCTTCTATCTTCACTTTGTCATTTTCTTTGTTATTGATCTAATGTCATTTGTTTGCCTTGTTCATTGTCATCCCATTTTCAACATCACATTTATTACCATATACCTTTGCAACCAATCATCACACAATCACCATCTCCGCCTTTTTTATTTTATTTCTACATTTTTTTCATGCGTGTTAAAAAAATTTACAAAAAAATTAACAAAGAAAAAAAGAAAACAGGAGGACGCAATAGGTGCACGACCCGCCGCCTCCCCCTCTCCTTCAACGCCCCACGCAGCAACCGCCAACCACGACCGCGTACCTCCTCCTCCGCCCGCGACCACTCCTGGTCACGCGTTCGTGCCCTCGTCGGCTCCACCTGCAGCACCTGCGCGCCAATCCCCCGCGCACGCCACATCTTCCCTTAGCCAGCAGCCCGTAGGGCACACGCCGCGACTCCCCCTTTCCCATAGTCGCGCCCTCCCCAGCTGCCTCGGCCACCAACCAGTGGGCTGCGCCGCCCGCTCCGCATCCAACGTCGCGCGCCACCCCCTGCGCGGCCGCAGCCACAACAGGTCCACGCGCCCCCACGTGCAACGGTTGCGCGCTCCTCCAACGCCAGGCGCAGCCGCCCGCCTGCCGTCTTGCTCGGCCGACAGCCCCTCGCCTTCCCGGTCGCTGACCCTTCCAGCATGCCGCTCCCCCGCCGTGCGTGGCTGCCTCCTGCCCGCTCCCACCAACCGCACCGCCAGCCACCCGCGCCCACGATCTCTTCGCGCGTGCGTGACCTATGTGGGTTGAGCCCACATTTGTAGGTATTTTATTTTGTGTTTTTCTATTATTTTATATGAAAATTGCATATTGTTCCCTACATAAATAGATATTTGCAAAAGTACCCTTAGGTACAATATCAGTTCATTCTTTTCTATTTTTGTATTGCAAGCACACCCTTCTGTTTATGCTTGAATTTGGACATTAATATTGCATCATTTATTTTGATGGAAAAATAACATGGCATTGAGTTACTAATTATCTATCATTTGGTAATTTATTTAAATTTTTGTGAGTATTGAATAATTTATTAAAAATAAGAGTTTGGAATTCAGTGATATTTTACCCATTTAAGCTCTGAAATTCACATGTACTTATTATGACTCTAAAAATTGTGAAAAAATCATAGATGATGCTTCTAGTTGTGCTTTAATTACTACCCAAATTTCATCAAAAAAAGATGTGTATTTTGCGTAAAATAAATTATTTAGTGATTTTAATAAATGATTTTTAATTAAATCCACAAATAACATTTTTGTGAAATTTCAAGTCTCCTGGATTTCTCAATAAAATATCTATTTGAGATAATTTTGCTTCTAGATAATTGGATTTCGTGGATTAATTAGGGATTAAATATTCACAGTCACTCTGTTTTAAGTAAAGAAATTCATTAAAAAATCATATATGGTCAGAAAATTCCAAAATTTTTGCATAACTTCATTTCATCATATTTAAGTTACAGTAATTTTTTCATAATTTTTGCATATCATTTGCATGAAAAATTGCATAAAAACACCTAAAAAGTTTGTATTTTTCATCGTTGCATCTTAATCCAAAAAATTCCAAAAAAATACATTTTGCAATCATCAGTGAATTAAGTTTGTAGGATAAATACAATTTGACTAGTTTGGATTAATTTAATATTAAAATAATTTGTTTAGTTAAGTTGCATATTTCCTTAATAACCTGGTTCAATCACATTTGTGCATTGGCATTTTTGTCGCATAAAAAAATTTACCAAAAAATTCGCTTGGAAAATCGTGAGCTAATTTGCCCAACTCAATCCAAAGTTGTTCCTTTGCCTCCTTGAGTCGACCCTGGGGCTTGCTCAGCTTAAAAATACATCATACCGCACATTATTTAATTCGTCAATTCATCGATTCCTGCGGTTAATATTTGATTGATCTTGATTGGCCGACTATAACAAATCACGACAACATTTTAAATTAACATAGGGTGATGAACGATCAATCAGAGCACGATGGTTAAGTCAAAAGATGTGAAGAAAAAGGCACAAATGCGCAGACGGATCTAGTATGTACACAAGCAATCAAACACAATACAAACCCCCTAATTCACCAATTCAACTCGGTGAAGACCGTGAAAACTCGGTCTCTTATCTTGTCAAATTTAGAGTTAGGTGATCAAACACAAAGTTGTACAAACACTTAGGTTGGTTTATGGGATTTGGGAACTAACTTTAGTGTGTACACGAGAAATTTAAAATGAATACAACGAGGGGGTTACTCTCCCTTAAACAATGAATTTTCCTTACGTTCATTTTAGGGTCGAGTTTTCTTTAGCATTCCTGAATTTTAGGAAGTTATCACTTGGTTTGAATATTTCCAATGAATCTCCTACTGAGTGCCCAATTTCCATTTTAACTTATGTGAGTGAAAACAATGAAAGAGATCGAAAATGTCAATGCATGATTAAACACAAATGATGCATGGAGGGGTTAAGAGATGCGTACCTTGTCGCCGGCACTCTACATGTAAAATGATCTGTGTAGATTTTAAATACAGAAAAAATAAACTAACCTATATGCAAATGCTAGTGAATCATCCTAACAATAGCTTCTATTAACGGACAAGAACCAATTAAATTTGACTAAGTCCAATTAAGCTCTATTCTATAGGTACAGAAATTCTTGTTAAGGGCTTTGGACCTAATTAATTACCTGGCTCAATCAAGTTAATTAAGAAATCAATAGATGGCTCACGAAATCTGTGTGAAACAAAGAAAAATAAGGTGATGAAAACAAAACCGGCGAGGTCCTCCAAGTGCACCGGCACTTGGCAAAACATACCCCGCAACAAATGAATGCATGTTTATAAGAGTCCAAATACTAGAAATAAACAAAATAAATTCTAAAATATTTTTTCTTGATCTCCTTCAATTCTACTTTTCCTCCTCTCACACTATCTCTGTGGTTTGGTGAAGAATCAAGCCACCTCCGCTTCGCTTGGGTGCTTCGGCTCTCCTAGGATCACCTCCTTCGCTCCACGGACCCACACAAGAAAAAGGAAAGAGAGAATACATAAGGAAAATAATTGTAAAATATAAGCATGATAAATGAAATAAAAATAGTGAATATGAATAATGGAGTAAATGTGTAAAAATATAAACTAATATGTACAAGCAAGAATAACAGGTCAAAAGAGAAACCTAACTACCATCGTCGTGCCTCCCCAGCAACGGCAGTATTATTGATCCAGGATCTTTTTGATATATATATATATATATTTGATTTTTAATTCCCCGACAATGATGCCATTTTGTTGAGCGAGATTTTTGATGGGTCTTGATTTTATTGATGAAAATAAATGTGCAGTGTCATTCAACACAAATAATACCGGAACAAAAAAATATTTTTTCTTCTCAAGCTCAAAATAATTACAAAGAATAATGTGAGTAAGATAATTTTTTTAACTATTTAATTAACATGTATAATGAATAAGATTGAACTCGGAGAGGCTACAATTCCAGATGATTAAAAAAATCAATTAAAGAAAAGGGAATCGTAAATGTAAACTATCCTTGATTTATGTGGAATTATTTTTGTCTTTTTATTTTTAAATTATTTTATTTCTTTTTTGTTTTCTATTTTTCAAATTTTTAATGATGTTTATTTTTACAATTGTTTAAAATTTCAAAAATATGATTTTCAAAACAAATTCTTGCCTAAAAGAAATGTTTTTTTAGATTTTTCAAATATGACAAAAATACTCAAATGGTCCGAATAATTTTTTTGAATTTTTGATGATTTTTTACTATTTTTTGTGATTTTTCAGATATTTTTAGATTTTTTAGGATTTTTAAAATGAATAAAATAGGGAAAATGCAAATAGTGAGAAAACATGATTATTTCACGAATTAAAAGTATGAAATGAAATAAAAAATTGTGGTAATTATTTTTCTTAAAAACTGGATGAAATTATCTTCAAACGAGAACTTAATTCACATTTTTATTTTTCTACAATTTTATATGATTTTTTAAATATTTTTAGAGTTTTTTTTGAATTTTATAAATAATTGATGCACGAAAATTGGATAGAAAATAAAACACACGAAAATAAATCTACTCTATTTTTTTAGAATTTTTGAAGCAATATTCGAATTTTTATGATTTTTCAATGTTCAAGCAAAGAAACTAAAGCTGTTTTTGATTTTTTAGACATAAAAAATAAAAATAAAATGCAATGAAAATTTTTACATAATGAAGATGCACATAACATGAGTTTAAAATAATTTTTGAGGAATTTATTGACAAAAAATGATATTTATTCCAATAAGAAACAACATGCAATTAAAGTCTGAATAAACATGACGTAAATGCAATTATTTAACGTTTTTGCATAAAAATTCATAAGAAATAAAATACGAGGCGAATGTTGCGTTTTACCCAACGGTGCGTGCAATACACATGCTTTGAAGGAGGTAGGGGTTGGTACATAAAATCAGGAATGTTGGGGTCTTCTTTGCAAATCACAGGATCTCTGGGGGTTGATCTGATATTTGCTAGATAATATTTAATGGGGGTGGCGTGCATGTTCTGAGCCCTTAGATCAAGGGTTCTGATTGAGGGCTCAGATTGAGCCCCTCAAAATAGAGCTTCTTCGTTCTGGAAATCAAAAGGGAGCCACCGCCCGTCTTGTTCCTCTCTCTTCTCGCGCCTAAGGGAAATGGGGGTACCGCCACTCCTTGCTTCTTGCTCATGCCACGGGGGGTGGACGACAGATCGATGGGTGGCATCGACGAGCTGCCGAGGGCAGTTGGCAGCGTGGGTGAACTCAGTGGCACAGTGGTCGTGCGGTCGGCAGAGAGGTGGACTAGTGAAGCGATGGCACGGTGGGGCTCGACACTATAGGAACGACGAACGGCTGGAGTGAGAACCGCTCCAAGGTCGGAGTCGGTGGGTGTGCCTTCGTTGGTCGACGACAAGGAGGGGGCAGCGGGCGCCGCCTGCGTTGGGGTTGATGGCATGCATGTCGAGAAGGCAACCGATGAAGGGGGAGACACATGCCCTCGGCATCGACAGTGAATGGCGGACTGGATGGTGGTGAATGGAGTTTGGCGGCGGCTGCAGGTCAGTGGAAGAGAGGCTGGGGCGGCGAGCATCACTGGTGGGAAGAGCGGCGGCGCCTGCGGTATTTTTTTATATTATTGTAAACAGAAACAGAAAGCCCCTTTTTTATTTTTTCAGAAAAATAGAAATGGCAACAAACTTATATATATTATTTCCTAAATTTTTTTATTTTTATTTGATCCTGCAAAATAAATGTTAAAGAGAAAAAGCTACGTATTTTTTATTTATAAACAAATTAGGACGAGAGCACCATAGCTCAATCCCAAAAACAAAACAAAATATGTGAATGGAGAGCCGGTGAAAAATGAGGAATGGATCCAGATCTCCGACCATCGTACATGGTCGGAGGTGGTAGATCGTGGAGGTAGAACGTGAAGCGAAGGGATCAAGAAAATGGGATGAAATATCGGAATCGAGGGCAGATTAAATCGTGATGGGAATTCTAATATCTAAAAAATTGATAACGAGATACAAATGCGAAAAATTAAACTACAATTAATCTAGGTTTAAAATAACAAAAATTGTATCTCACCTTAGGAGCAGATGAACACCGTAATGGCCTCGACGAAGGTCGACTTGCTGTCACCAGACAGCTCAGAGGCTAGGCACTCTTTTGCAACAAAATGGCTCTCAGAGAATGGACTCCTCTCACCAAAGATTGATCAAGTTGAAATGAGGGAGGAGGAGCCATATTAATAGATAAGAAAAGAATTTGAAATTTAAAATTTAAAATGAGATAAAAATAAGGGAAATAATTGAAATGAAATAGAGATAATGAATGAAATTAGAATTAGTTACAAAATTTATTTTTTTGTATTTTCATCACTTTATTAAATTGAATAATAAATTTTAATTTTTTTTATTTTTGGTGGTTATTTAATAATAATAACTATATACGTATGGTATGTTATATACATAGTTAAATAAGGAAATTAGTTTTTTATTTTAAAATTTATTTTTTTATTTTTATTTTGAAATAACTATTAAATTATTTACAATTATTTGCAAATAAAATTTATACAAATAAATGGTAAAATTGCACAAACCACCATAGAAAACTGTCTTTCAAGCTGTAACTCCAAAAATTATGAAAGCATAACCATTTCAAAGATAATTTAATTTAGAATACAATGGAAGTGAGTTTGGTTCAATTTGAGTTCACATTGGAGCCATAATTGGTCTCTTAATTATTATTTTTTGGCTTTTTTCGGATGTAGTTATTTTTATTTTGTACATAATTTTATTTTGCAAATATTTTTGTTATTTTGAAAATATTTTTATTTACGACTTTTGTTTTGAAAATTATTTAATTTGAGGTCAATTTATTTACAAATAAAATAGTGTATGTATGCAAATATTTACCACACATTTTTTTGGATTTTTTGATTAAGGACATTGTCTCCCCTTACTTTATTCATAGTTGATTAGGTCAAGTCTTGATATTCTCTTGGGGTTCGAGTTAGCCAGTATCTATTACATATATACAATCTTTTTTTCTCTTCTTTATTTTCCTTTTCTTTCTTTATTTGTTTATTTTAGGTTAAAATAAATGTACAATATTTACACACAGATGCAAGTTAGTAAGAATATGGAGTTAGTATTATATATAGGTATTTTATTAGGGATTTCAAGCTAAAATAAATGAATAAAGATGATGAAATGCAGATTCATCAGGGGTGACGTGGAGGGTGCATAACCTTTGGAGGGATATCCATCCAATGGTTGACATGGAAGAGGGAACGTATGGTGCAGATCAAATCTGAGTAGAGGAGATGGATGGCCAAGAGGGATGGCAGATGGCGCGATGGGAGGCCGACCACGTGGCAGCTTCAAGGAGCAGTACATGGCCAATGAAAATGAAATAAATAAAATATAGATAAATACAAAAAATATATACAAAACAAAATTAAGAAAAACTCAAAACATGAAAATTGTAGATCTCGATGAGATCTACAAATTTCATGGCGACCAAAAAATGTAAAATAAATCAAACAAAGGGAGAAATAAATTTGGAAGTAATTTTAAGGAATAAAAACACTTGATTTTTAATTGCTTTTAATCTTTTGTATTTTTAATTTCTTTTTAAATCCAAAACAAATATATACAATAATAAAATAAAAAGGGAAATAAAATATATATAGAGTAAATTAGGGTTAGTTAATTACACAGAATTATAAGTTAATTTGAGTTAATTAAGCACATATTTTATTGAATAGTTTAAATAATGAGGATAATGAATAATAAGAAGTATAATCAATCACAAGTTCATCACGCATGTATTGCACACGTGATGGGGGTGCGGTCAAGCGAGGTTGATATGGTGCACGAGCCGAGGAGCGGACGACACATCGACTAAGGCGGGCACACTGCGCGGTGGGGCTGTATAGGCCGAGGAGCCCAAGAGATGAAGGTGGTCGACTGATGATGCGGGCCGAGGAGTTGTGCCTAGGTGCGATCGACAGAGGCAACTTGGAGAGCGGGTGAAGGGGATCATGAATATTAGATTCATGCTCTACACATCTTCCAAATTTCGCTCAAATCAGATGTTATTTGCTATTTTATCTTAATGTTCAAAAATCCGAGTCCATTTTAAATAAAATTTAAATTGCTTAAAAATTGTTCGAATCTTTAGATATAAATATCTGATTTAAACTAAATTTGAAGTCCATATACAAAGCGTTCCATAAAAAAGTTGGATTTCAATAGAAATCATAAATAATTTTTTTACAGCAGATTAGAGTGGCCGATCGCTTCCGCCGCTAATACCTCGCTGATCCGGACAATCGCGCTGCTACCCCGATCCCACCGACTACCTTTCCTGTGACCTTCCCCACCATTGCCATCCATTCCCATTTCCACTCCACTCTCTTCCATCAATCCTCTCCTTGCTCTCTCTCTCTCTCACTAATCACTCCCTGACCCCCCTCCTCTCTCTCTCTCACACACACACACACACGATGAGGCTGCGGTGGACGTCGGGCGATGTGGCGGCTCTGTGGTGCCTGCTTGCCCTCATCCTGATGTTCGGGGCCATGTCCTACGTTGCCTACTCCGTCACGCGCCTCTGGCATGTGCGCCCTCTCGGCATCGACGCTCCTCTTGATCGTTTCTCGGAGGCAAGGGCAGTTGAGCACGTCCGCCACCTCTCCGTCGATATCGATGGCCGGCAGGTCTCCTCTCTTTTCTTGATACCATCCCGAGCCTAAAAATTTGGCAGATAGATATTTTTTGTTAACCATGCGTTTGATATGTAGTTTTTTTGGATTGCTATAAGTCGTTAAATTCTTCCACGATTTCTTTACATGTTATCTGTTACGAATACCACTTGCATGGTATTTTTTTACACAAAAGTACGGGGAGCTAATTTGTTTTAAACACATAATCTGATAAAGGAGTATATGCTTGTGTATCCAAAATATTTTGTTATTTGAAAATGTTATAAATACGGAATATCTGACATTTTTTTCGCTGATATAAGGATTGGAATATGTTGGAAACGTACTTTCTCATCTTTTTTTAATTCAAAAAGGTGGAAACACGTGGAGGTGTCCAAACTTTCTCATCTTTGTTTGCATACATAACGAGTTGTTTGTACAGGAAGGGAAGCCAGGTTTGAAGAAGGCTGCCCAATATATAAAGCAGGAGCTGGAGGAAATTGCTGGGCGAGCGGGGCAAGGGATCAGGTTTGTAGTAGTTTTAGCAGCAGTGAAGTACCCACCATTGCGTAATTCCGAACTTTTGTTCTATGAGGACATGCCTACTGATGGATTTATGACTGCATATAAGTGGTGATTGGAATATACGACAATGGTAGATCAGAACGGAATGGTGGAAACATTGCATGTCCAACATCATGAACCTCCACCAAGGAGTATAAATGATCTTTAATTGGCTATGAAGCACGCCATGATATGGGGGATACGTGATTAATATGAATTCGTTACTTATGGTGCGGGGTATATACTAATTAGATAATAAAAAATATTGTGTCGGCGGAGCTTTGACACTAGATGGAGGTGGCTTGGTTCCCACCATAGGATAGAGGCAAGGCAACCGAACCTTGCAAACCTTGCCTATGGCGATGCCCAAGCACCCTATACTGATAGCACTTGACCTCCAATGAACACTTCAATGAATGGTGATTCAACATGTCACTATGGAAACATCAATCATCCAAAGATGAAGGTGTGTACAACACACCACAATGAGAACACCGATGATTCTTCATCACTTTCCTCCCACCGCCTTTAATCTTTGAACAAGAGCTGCCTTTTCATGAAGTGGCTTGCCTATCGTATGAACAAAAAAAAACTGTGTAATATAAATCCCTATGGCATAGGCAGATCTTCCTATGGAAGTAAGTCATCTATGTAGCCAATCCTACTTGAAACATGATTGTTGCTAAGTAGAAAAAGTATGATGATTGAGCCCAATAAAGTCTAATCTACTTGTAAAACGGGGTTGAATATGAGAGGTTCTTGGGAGTAAACATTTGATGTTCATTCGTATATGATGATGCTTTTTGTGGGCTTATCCATTTATTTATCTTCAATTCCGTTCATATATCATGAAAATTCTAATTAAACTAACTTTAGTGTGTTTTTATTGCCTTTTTGTAATCAACGACTCTGACCTTGTTATGCTTTCTTAGTGCTGATTGGCATGCCTGGTTTTTACATGAAGTACCCAAAATCATTTCTATTCTAGTTGAGCCGATCATTTATAATTTATAAGGGAGTTCGATGTGAATAGTCAAGTGCCACTTATATCCACAAAATATTATTGAAGTCTGGCATTTCAATGTCAGTTGATTTTTCTTGTTTCTATATGATGGACTCCTCTGCGATAATTGGAGGATGAAAATATTGTTAGAAAATTGGCCCATGAATATATTTTCTGGGTGCCAAGTGTACATGGTGAATTGACATTTTCCCCACGAGAAACAATATGATTTCTGTCCTTGCTTGTGCGCTTTCCATGTAGCCAAGTTGATTTGACATTTGAGTAAGCAATATTAACTAATGATGGTTAGATTTTCTGCTTCCATTTTTGAGTTTCTGCTGCTGCTACTTTTTCTTCATGTTACTGAATCAGTTTTACTGATGGGACAGGGTGGATATTGAAGAAACACTTGTTGCTGGCTCGTTCAATATGAAGTTTTTACACCGTAGTCTATCACTTGGCTATAAGAATCACACAAACATTATAATGAGGTAAGTCCTCAAGTCAAGAAAGACTCTGCCTCCTTTGATAAAAAATCCATTTAACAATCAGCACGGCACCTTCCCATTTATTTGCTTCTCTTTCCATGTAAATGTAATTTCATGTACTTAGATTGGCACCAGATCTTGGAATTTAATCAAAATGCTGTTCCATTTATTGATATTTAATGTATGGGAGGGATATTTTTTTTAATCCAATAAATATTTCTACTTCTGTGTAAATAATCGCCAACTAAAGGGCATCAAAACCATGGGTATTTGAGAACAATATTCTGAAACTCTAACCGTTGATATCAACTCAAATCCTCTTTTTTTTTTCAGTTGATGAAAATGTAGTTTTTAAAATGATAATTTTTAAATAACTAAGTTTGAAGCATGAACCATGGATTTATTAACGGCATGTTGTTATTTCTGCATTTACTTTAATATTGAGGGAAAAAAGAACTCATATATATATGCATAAATACATTGACACATAGATGGCTAGATGATAGTCGGGAGTGGCATCTGATAAGAGCTGAGATCAATTGGATTGCGGAGGCGAGTCCAGTTGAAGGCTTCATCGAATCTGGGAAAGATGACTGATGGGAAGAGCGAAGCTAGGCGGCTTTTATGGCATCTAGTTGGATAAAAGGCAACGGTGAATGAGTTGAAGACGAACCAGAAGCGAGGCTTACAATGCTACAAATGAGGGGATCGGAATCATTTTGCCAGGTAACACTGAAATGCTATTTTGTGTTTTGGATGTGGTGGCATGGGCCATCGGAGAGGATCATGTCCAGTAAAGCTGAAGGGCATGCACAAGACAAAATAAGTGCACTAGAAGGTAACGAAACCAGACCTAGGATAGGAGAAGACCTTTTTTAGCTCGGGCTAGTTGGCGCAAAGTGGGGGTGTTCAATCAAACCTAGATTGTTTATAGCAAGGAACACCAGACATAGGAAAATAGATAGGACATTCCTTTGGTGGTGACATTATTCTCCTAGAGGGGCCATTGGTGTGCGTTCACTACCTCTCTATACAAGAACTGGTAACGTTTACGAACACATCTACATCTGATGGTGAGGAGGTGGTGTCTTCCAGAAAGACCTAATCTCATATATTGTGCTATCCATTTTGTCAGATGTATGGTGCTCATTATTAAATGAATGCCACTTCGAGTGAGGGATAGGGTATCGGTAGCAAAGGCGATAATGGAATATGGAAAGCTCATCTCATCATCTCCGATGGACTTTCAAAGGGATCCTGTCAACATGTGGTGGTGGAAGCAACGATTTGGGGCTTGTTGACATCGTCCCATCGACCCCTCATCATGGTTCTCAGAAGGGTTTCTTGGCAAGATGGTGGGTGTTTAGGCCGAGCACCGGTCTGGTTTAACGAAGGGTGGGCGTCTAGTCAAGCTGAATGAGTCGTAACCTTTGCCTAAGAGAAATGCCAAAGACCCCCATAAAGTGGGGTGTGGTATTGTTTTACTAGGAGAAATGACCTCTGAGATAAATGCCACGGATTCAAATGCGAGGCATCTAGACTCGGAAGAAGCAACTAAGATTGAAGACTATTTAGCAGAGCAAAGTTGCAACTATGGGGGCATGATTGAAAATGAGGTACTGGTGGGATGCTTGGGCGTGGTTCCTCTGGTAAGGGTGTTGCAGGGGTTCCTCAAGAAGGTGCTTAATTGGAACGTACAAGGTCTACGAGGCTCGATCTAGAGGGGGAGATGGCACATGATGAGGAGCGAGAGGGATCCATGATGATCTTGATCATACATATCCTGATGCTGAGGAGGACTATCACAATGAGGACCTGTATGATGTCCATGATGATACCATTTAGGGGAGCGATGCAGAGATAGTTGACATGGACACATGCGAGTCAAATGATGATATTACGCTAGACCATGCTGACACTCCCGATGCAGATTTTTCTTCTCCCTTTTTAGAGAGTTTTGTACATACTTTTGAGACTCTCGATGTACATGATGATTCCACTTTGATGTGAATAAAAAGGAAAAATTTGTCATTCCTTAGATTGTTCCTTTTCCCGATGCTTTGTATGGAAAGAAAAATTCAAAAAAGAATGTTGTCACTCCTGAAACAGAAAGACTATTGAAAGATCACATTTTCTTGAACATTCTACTTCATGATACCTTGGATCACTTTCCTACGCTCAAGAATTGGTTGATGAATAAATGCACAACACGTAGGAAAAGGAAATCATGAATTGAGAAGCATGTATAGACCAAGACGACTTCATGTGCTATTCAGCACAATGTATCCAAGAAAAAGAGATATGCACGAGCTCTCTATGTCAGGTGAGATTTCAGATGCCACATTCGATCGTACTCTCTTAGATAATGATTTCTCGATTAATTTGCTTCCATCTTCTTTGCTTGATAAGCTCAAGCTAGGTCCTATTTACAAATCACGAGTGATACTTCAGTTTGCAGATCGATCTATGAAGAGACCTAGAGGCATGTTGAGGGACATTATCATGACCGTTCATGATTTGCAGTTTCCGGTGGACTTTACTGTCCTAGACAAGGTTCAGGAAAGCGGTATGCGTATGCGTTCGGTCAGGTCACTGAATAGCGATTAAGCGGTATGCGGGGGCATATGCGGGGTATATGCGGTTCTACGCAGTTTCCTAATTTTTATTTATAAATAAATAAATATATACAAATTTGACTACAACTGAACTAAACTTACTAATAATTGTGGTCCAACATAAGATATAAAATGTACCTACTTTTTTATTCCATTAGATAGACAACATTATGGGTCATATGTATATAATGTACCCAAGGCTTTTGATCAACTAAATGCATGGATTATGTGAATATGTCCCACTGGTTATCGAACCCCAAGTTTTAGCAATATCTAAACAGGGTTCTAAATCGATCATTATCAAAGATACTTGCTGTTGTAGCTTCCCAAGAAAGAGAGCAATCCGAATGGGGAATCCTAAGATTTGACAAGATGTGAGAAATAAATGGAGACTTAGAACCAACAATAGTCTCTGAATGAACCCAACCTCTGGCAGGATTCCACAGGTTACAACATGTTCAACCAACTTAAACTGTCAGTTCGGGGCAATAAAATAACTGGTAGCAGACTTTGGCTGGAATATATCGTATACAAAGCTCATCGGGGTATAGAAATGCTTCGGTTACTAACAGGTGACTAAATAAAGAAATTACTGAATCAGGATATAAATAAAAGTGGGAAATTACTGAATCCACGGCGCTGCAGCTAAGAGAAGGCGGTACCGCAGCTAAGCAAATGCACTATCCATTGACACCTAATATACCAAATACCCATTTTGGAGTAACAGTGAACAAAATTTCAATACCCTTTCAAAAAACCGCATAATAATACAATACCATTTACAAAACCGTCGAATAATACCCACACATTCCCTCATATGAATTTTCCATTTAATACCAACATATCTATCTATTACCGACGTATCTATCTATTACTATATACTAAGGAGGGGATTCCACCCCCTTTTCAATTAATTTTTATATCAAAAATTCCCAAATTACTCTTCTTATTCCTATCCGAATAAAATCCGTGAAATGTCCCCTATCCTTTGTGTGTTTCCATGCCTAACGCATATTTTCACCAAAAAATTGAGAACATTCTACAGCACTACAGCACCACAGCAGACGATTTAGACGCCTCCCATTCACCACGTGTTCACTAACAAAGGCAACATGTTTGCATGCAATGTTACAGTCATGTTGTTAAATGCATGTACTCTTCCCGATTCTCCATGCACGATATCCACATCTTGACCTCCCTTCAAAGTTGGACTCTCCGTCTTCCTCCTTCGTTCTCTCTCAGAGAACTCCGTTCGCAGCATTGCCAGGAAGTACAACCAGTCGTTCTTTCTCATTGATGCTTCTGTTCGCAGCATTTCCAGGAAGCACTACCGGAATGTTTGAATGCAGCAACCCTACGAAGGGCCTCATTGATCGTCGGGGAGGTTCTTTTGCATCAGGCACCTTGCAGGAAGAAGGTACCTTATCTATATTAGTATGAGATCTTCTTGAAATCAAACTTAATGTATCGTTGATATCGCTGGTTATTAGTTCGAGATTTTTTTTGAGATTAGCCTTAATACATCACTGATCTCGCTGAGATATCACTCCAAGATCTTTTTGTAGTTAGTTCTGAGCGTTGCTCTTGGTTGATATATGCCATTCCATCCATGTTTGTAATCATATTTTAGAAGCAAACTTGAAACCTTATGGGTGTCTCTACACAGTCTATATGGATGCTAAATTTGTTGTCAAGCATTAGGTTCGAGCTTATCTTATTTAAGAATAGGTTTGTGAAACATGATGTATATTGCTTCTTCATACAGAAACTACACCATGCTACCTTGAGTATCTTAGAAATAATTGTCAACATATTCCAAATCCGTTTGAGAATGAACTCTTTTTCTTGTTATATATTTTATCCAAAACTTCATTACTTATAATAAATTGTGACGATGTGTCGATTGTGTTACTTGCAAAAATTACTATTTCATATTAACTTCATGCTTCAAGCAACGTTTAATAGGGATTTTTTGCACGTTACCTTTGCAATTAACATACTCCTTTTACATTAGATTCATGTTCTCATAATATTTCATATTAACTGCATGCTTCAAGCAACGTTTATTTTTTATTCAAAATATTTTACAGATTCGATTTGTAGAATATAATGAGTTGCTAAATAATATTTCTGACAAGAAGAGTGTCGTAATAGAACGATTGTTAGAAGCGTCGGGTTTCTCATGTGTGGTGAACATGAGAAGAGTCCAAATGGATCCTTCATTACTAACTAGTTTGCTAGAGCGGTGGAGACCTGAGACACACATTTCACCTACGTTTTGGGGAGGCTACCATTACTCTATAGGACATGGGATTAATTAGTGGATTGAGAGTTGATGGTCTGCCTGTCACTGGGCTAGATACTCCGACGGGTAGATGGGATGCATTGTGCCTGAGTTTTTTAGGAGCAATACCCACACGGATAAAGAGTGGAAAAGTGAAGTTGTCATGGATAAACAATGCCTTCTTTAGTCAAGAACATCCGCTGCAGGGAATTTAAAATTATATGTTGTAAATCGTACATGTATGAATTATGCGGGATATGGTGGGGAGGAATCACAACTACCGCTGATGTTTGGGACTTCAGGTTTTAGTCTTTATGTATAGTAAACATATATTAGTGTATCGATTTTTTGAGATATAACCACAATTCTTCAAAAAATATAGCAGAACACGGTGAGCATGTATTTTCGCATGGTCAAATAATGGAGGAGTCAATATTTGGAACCTCAGGATTGACGTTTGCGGGATATGGCGGACAAGGGTACTCGTTAATTCAACAAGAACTCGCATCTTCATGTTGTTAAACTTAATATTCTTCTCTTATTAATAGTTGCATTTATGTGATATCTAATATAGTTAATAGCGTTCTGGTATGAGTTATATAGAATATAACACTTGAAGATCTCAATATGATCAAGTCGGATTTGAAACTTCACGTTATAACAACTTATTTTATAAAATGACTAAATTCAATAAATTATTTGTATCTTATGTAATATTTTATAAAAGATGAATATCTCATTCTTGCAGATATGGAGAAGCTTTTAATCAATCACAATTTACAGGATCATCATATGTTGATTCTTCGAGTCAGGGACATAGCGAACAGGAATTTCCGTTAATTCAACCAGGATTCGTATCTGCATGTTATTGTAGTTAATTTATTACATTGTATCATTCTCTTACTTAGAGTTTAATTTATGTGACATATAATGTAATTAATATCTTTCAGGTATGAGCTATATAGAGTTTGGTGCTGCAGGGTCTCAAATCGGTGAAACTGGATTTAGAGGTTCAGGTATAAATATCTTATTGAATAGAAGAACTCATTTCAATACGTTATGTTTACCTTCTGTGATACTTACAAAAATATAAATATCTCAGTCTTGTAGGGCCATCATTTGTTGGTCCTTCGAGTCAATTTGACTTTGGACCCTTTCAGCTTACACCGTTTACTCAATATAGTTCAGGAGATTTGCAATCACAAATATTTGATAGTATTCGGCAATTGGAGACAACTGATTTCGATAGACAGTTGTTTGGTATACCCACGATAATACCACAACAACGTCCAGAGCTGCCTCGAAGACCCTTTTCAGGAGTAAGGATAACTGAGCCTCCTCCAATAGATCCACCTTGCCAGTCAACAAGTGTAAGGACTTCAAGATTCAGGAAACTCAAACAATCGAACCTCTACGGAAGTCGTCAGCTAGGTCGCATCCTCCAGGGCACATTCCAACACATTACGAACAAAACACCAAGTAGAAGAAGAAGAAGAAGACGGTACATGAGGGGAGTCTGAAAAATGGGAGATGGGGGGAAGGAAACGACAAAGGAGGAGGTGCAGGAGGAGGAGGAGGAGGAGGAGGTATGAAAGGATTTCTGAAGCTATGGAAACTCAGTTATTTTAAATTTTTTTCTTATTATTTGTCAACACATCTTTGTTCTTTTATGATTTTAATGAAATACTTACAATTTTTTCTAAGTTAATTGATGTCAAGTTGTACATTGTTGAGCTCACATATGTCAATGATAAAGAATGTTGGACGCACTCTCAATTTCTTTATATTTATTTTATATTTACTATAATATTCATGAGATGTCAACTAAAAATATTCTTAGTATATATCAATAGTAAAGAATAAAATTAAAAATAGAGATATAGATCATATTTTAGAATAACGTTATCGGGGAGAAGCAAGACGAGGAGGAGGTGCAGAAGGAAAGGTAACCCATTTTTCCGCTCTAAAGATGAGAGCACGAAGCTCCTAGTGATAGATCGAAAAGCTTGCGATGAAGGAAAACACCGAAAGCGTTAGGAAAGGTAAATCAGCTAGTGAAAGTGAATAGAAAAATAAATACAAACGATGGCCACTTAATAATATAGTAATTACTTTAAAGGTCCTCATTAATATCTAAATTTTAATCATGCACATTTAATTAATTTATATTTTTTAATAATTATTTTAAAAAAGTTCTCGAAGGTCCTCATTCATATCTAATAGGAAAAATAGTAATAGTTTCCTTATTTAGAGTATCGAATATAAAGTAAAATGTGAGATGGAAATATTTTGTAACGATTTGGGGCCTTTGTCCAAATCGGCACCTCAGGTGCCGATCGATACACATTTTTTTAAATAAATTTTATTCATGCCTATTTTATTAATTTCGATTTTTTAATAATTATTTTAAAAAAGTCCTTTAACTTTCTCCATTTAAATCACAATTGGGTCCAATCAGATCACTAATGATCGATCATGCATTCTGGTCGATTGATCATTATTGATCGATCATGCATTTGGTTGGTCAATAAGCCTGATTGATCAATCAAAATGACACGATCAATCATGGTGTAGGCAATCAGTTGAGCTTAGAATTTCATGTCAAAATTGTGTTCCAAGTGCAAAAATAAAGTATATGTGAGTAATAACCATTCAATATTGTCATTCTGACATAAATATGATATTTGTTTACCTAAAGGTTCTCCCAAAAAAATGAGGAAAAGTGTGTTGATAATGACCAATCTAGACTCCCATATGGCATGCATGTTAGGAATAAGATTGTATGATCCAACAGCGAGGCGGGTGGGAAGATTCGTACCTTCTAAGACGTTCACCCCAATTCCTCCTCATGCTAAAAAAATGTAGTTTTCGAGGCACTTTGCGTGAGATGCCCGCGAGATTAGAGATGACCTCAGCGTCCTCTATACAATGGTATCTTCGGAACGTCGATAACATCGAAAAATGTCGCCTATGGCGGAGCTTTGGCGATGGGTGGTTGTGCTCACTAAATCCTGCATCTCAAGGTTTATAGTGTTGAAGAACGAGTGGACCAAGATGTTTCCATCTAGATCAAGACAAGGACATTTCAGCAAGATATCCTTGTACATCTCCCATGCGTCACAGAAGACTTCATGGGATAACTACGAAAAGCTAGTGATGTGCGTCCTCATCATGTTAGTCCTACTCAAGGGGTAGAACTTCTTCAGAAAGTGGTCCTTGAATTGGGCATATTTTGTGATTGCAACTCCAAGGTTCTTTACTCAGTAGTTGGCTTTACCACCCAAGGAAAATGGAAGGGTTGTGAGCCTGATATAATATTAGCTAAACTTAGGATGTTTAAGGTTAGCACAAACGAGCTCGAAATACCTTAGGAATGCATATGGCTCCTCAAAAGAATTCCCATTGAAGTGCGACAACAAGTTCAGAAACTGCGGCTTCACCTCAAAATCCACTTCGAGTTTTGCTTGGCTTAAACAATTCCAAATTCTATATTGTTCAAGGTTATACGCTGCATCCATTGGTGGTTCGATCCCAACATTGAGTTGTCCTAACTACGCTCGGAGTAATGTGTGTTGCTGCTCATATGCAGCTAATCTGCATCCTCATGGGGTCCTCGAGGTGTTCTTCTTCATCTTTCCTTTTTGGGGGGATCTTACTTGAATCTTCTTTGGGACCTTCATCAACAATGTGATCTGGATTAGAAGAGGATTATGAAACCAAGATGGTCTTATCGAGGTGAAGGTCTTCCTCGGTGAGGTGGGAGGATAGAAAGGGAATGGTTGATGTGTGACCATCTCGAGAGTGAGTGATTCTGGACTCAAGAGGATCACGAGCCCATGCCGGTCTAGGTCATGAATGGATCTTTGAAGACGTACTCCTCGGAGGGTTCAACGAGAGATCGCAAAATCCGAATAAATATCCCCCCAATTAATCATCTTTGATGTCAAAAAGAATCGTTTCGATCATGAATTTCAACGAGGCACCAGTTCTACGGTGCATATAAATGTGCTGAGTAAACTCACGAAATTCAAATGCAATGCAAACCCTTACCAACTTCACATGTAAGGGTCATAAGAACTCGGCTAATCTATCTTGTTTATTTTAAATTGGCGACAAGACAATCTTTTCATTCATTACTCACATGTGCAATCTCCTAAGGTAGTTCACGTTCAAGCTGGTAGAACACACCAACTTGAAGCAAGACTACTTCTTCTAATGGTCGAAGGCAAATGCTTGTAACAATAACATAACCCTAAGAGTGAGTCCAAGCGCTTAGATCACAAGTTCAAGGATTTTGGATCTAATCCTTAGGGGCTACGTCCTTACCCACTCTTGTCTAGAGGTAACTACACACAATCCATATGAGGGCTCTATGCACCCACAAAATAAGGTTAGTTTTATTCCAATTTTTGTTTAATCGATCTGCTCAATTCAATCATGGTTTTAGAGTTTGGTTGTCACTTGAAAATTAAATGGTGAGCACCACAATGCACGTCTACCGCTCAGTCCCAATTTTCTTTCTAATCCTCAGTTGTAAAATAAGGGAGAAATCATAAATCAGAATGCAAACGAGAGACTATGATGCATGCTCATAAGAAGGTATACTTACAATGACTCCCAACATTCTCCATGTGTTATGCAGAACAAAAATATAAAAAAAATACACTAAATGCATGTAGATCGAGAAAATCGTACCTAAACATGATACTAAGGGGCGAGAATTGAGTTCAATTAAGCTAAGTAGTATGTGTTTATGTGCATCTCATTATGAATCTTATTAGATAATGAATCTTCTAAAGTATATGAGCTAAATTATGAAGTGCACACACAAATTTAAATTTATTCTACCGTGTGTCTATCCTAATTTCACTACTCAAGTTGAGAACCACTCTCGACACAACCACACCATTAAGAAAAATAATGTCCACTCTCTTTTTACAAATGTGAGCTCTTGAATAAGAGCCATTGAAAATAAGTAATTACCTAATTATTACAAATAATTATGAGAATAATCTCGCTAATGTAATTAATTAACTGATTATCTAATTGGCTAAATCTTCTCCCCAAATGATCGACTCGACCGTCTTCAACTCGGGCTACAAGCTTGAACTTCCACGTAGCTCCTCGTGAGTCACTCCACGGGCCCTGGTCAAATCAAATATGGTCAGATAACTCAAGATATATATATACCAAAATATAAGAAATTAATTATGATAAAAATAACAAAAATACTTAAATAAACAAGGCTCAACTTCAACAGCTCAAAATTTACTTAATCACTAAAATCAAACCTAATAAAAAATGTCAAAACAAGGGGTATCCTCAGGAATGGTGCCATCAAATGGACCGTTGAACATGTAAGTTAATCTGTACAATTTGTAGCACGACAATCAACGAATCATGCAGAATTGAGATAAGGATCTCCGCGAGGAGTATCTCGGCTTCAATTTATATCCCGAGCAAGTCTGGGGCTGATCAAAGGGACACGATGGATTAATAGTTTTTATTAAGGTTCAATTTGGTGATCAATCTACTAAGAGGAGTTATCTAGAATAAAAAAGGTCACAATGCACAATAAAATGAAAAATTATATTTTTGGTGATTTTTTTTGCAATTCAAAAGATGCTACAAAATGCAAAAGAAAACAAGCACTCCAAACAGACCTAGATTACGATGGATTTTGATTCAATTAAGCTTATAAAATCATCAATCAAAAATAATCTAAATAGTCCCTAAAATCAAAATTTACCATAAATTGAGATCAAAGAATGGCTTAGTTCAACTATGCATCACATTTCAAAGCATCTTTAATGAAGGATCAATCAAGCTCCATAAGGTACACAAAAATCAGGAATTTAATTATGAACAAATCCCCGAAATTTACTCGTGGTGATTTAATAGATTAAAATTAAATTAAGGGGCAAGATGTGTCATGGTAATTAAGAAGACCATTTAAGTACAATTAATAACCTAAGTTCTCTAAATTTTCATTCACGGTTAATAGCTTACAAACATGATCTAATTATACCACGTTAAAAAGCATTAAAAGGGCATTAAAACGATACCAATTCATACAATTTGGATAAAAGGTGCTCAATTTATTCACATATTAATCCAAGGGCCTAATTATAATAAAACCAGAACTTTTTACTTCAGAAAGTTCCAAACAACGGTTAAAATGAACTAAACAATATCTATAGGGGGCTACATGCAATTTTCACAATACAAAGAAGGACTAAAGTGCAATAAAATGAAACACATGGCTTATCTTGCAATCCGTCACAAGGCACGTGTTGTGCACGCCCGCAGCTAGGGACTAATTATATATCTGAGAACATGTAGGGGCCTGGTGTAATTTTCCCAAGTCACGTACGCAAAACACGTGAGGCATAGGAGCTTCGGTTCGCAGTTCGGTCTCCACATGGCGTGCAGACGTGGCTCGGATCAGAGAAGCTGGAGGCTCAACGAGGCTCATAGTCAATTGTAGCCGTTAGATTTGATCGGGATGATCAGATCCAATGATAGTCGAACCGTGTGTTCTTCCCCCTCCTCTGCGAGGGGTGACGCGTGAGCAGAGCTTCGGTGATGGAGTTGTAGCTCCTACCGATGTCTTTGGAAGCGATGAAGATCGGAGAAGGTCGTTGATGCCTCTGCAAAGGTGATGGGACGGTGTAGATGTTGGAAGTGGCTCGGAATCAGGATGTTGATGGAAGCTTTTCCATCATAAAACTCGAGATCGGAGGAGGTCTCCTAATTCCATCCAATCAACAAGTACTTGAGTATCTGCAGTAGTTAGTGCACAATCAAAACAAAGGGGAATTGGATGGGGGTCGTGAGATGGAATATGGCTCGTCGGAGGGTGAAGGAGTTGAGCCCGAAGGGATTCCAACTTTTATGAGACTGGAGTTGGAGTGGGACGTGGGAGGTGATGAAGAAGCAATGAGGGTAAGATGACTACGACGCGAAGGTGTCGGGAAAGAGGAGCTCATGCGGTGGTTGGAAGGGAGTGATAGTGGTTTTGTGAGCGACGATAATTCGAAGAACAAGACGAAAAATGATGAAATGAAGAAAAGATGAGAAGCTCACCAGAGGAAGAAGGCGACACACCGAGACGAACTGGAGTGTTGCCGAACAAACCTGAGGGTTGGAGCTTATGCTCTAATCTTCACTTCACGAGCTGGAGGCCATGAGCTTGAATCTCGAGCAGTGAGTAGAGCTGCAATAAGGCGGATTAGCCTTGGATCATGCCGACGAGAAGGCTCTATCTACGCTCAATATCCCTCTCACTCCGTGTCATAAAGATGGAGTTAGGAGCTCAGATCTCTTGTGTGTAAAGGCGGATGGTCTATGTGGGCGAATGAGTGGTCTTTGCGGAGGAAGAAGATGAGATGCGGGTCATGGATAATGTGGGTTCGTGAGGCTAAGGTTAACTGAGGATGAGGGGGAAGGGGAAAACAAGTGCCAGGCAAAGATGAGAGACGTTAGGGCTTTGACTCGACGAGGTTAGGAAGGTGAGGGATTCGACGGAAGTGTGGGGAAAATGGGAAGGGGCGAGTGGTTGGAGAAGGAATCGTGGGAGAGAGGGAGGCACTCGAGGAAGGAGATGAGTCACTGATAGTTGGATCTTACAATCCAACAGTCTTGATGGGGGCGGAAGTGGGCAGATTAGATCAGATCTACAGATATGATTGGGTGGTTGAAAGGAGAGCGGAAGGGGGTAGGTATGCTGGGATCTGGGGGATAATTTTATGGTTAGGAAGAGTGAGGGTGTGTTGAGCGATATTTTTGATGGATTTTGATTTTATTGATGAAAATATATGTGCAGTGTCGTTGCAACCAAATAATCCCGCAACAAAAAAATTGTCAAGTTGAAATAATTAAAAAGAATTATGTGTGCAAGAGAAATATTTTTGCTATCTAATTAACCTGTATAGCGAACATGATCGAACTCAGAGAGGTTACAAATCCTGATGGTTATTCAAATAATCAAAAATTCAATTAAAGAAAAGGGAATCTCAAATGCAAACTCTCCTTATTTTTGTGGAATTTTTTTTATCATTTTATTTTTTAAATTTTTTATTTTCTGATTTTCAATTTTTTATGATTTTGATTTTTGCAATTTCTTTAATTTTCAAAAATATGATTTTCAAAAAAAATCATGCACATAAGAAATGCTTTTTTGTATTTTTTTTAAAGATAAAAATACTAAAAAATGTCCAAAGAAATTCTTTTTGAATTTTTGATGATTTTCTTACTGTTTTTTGAGATTTTTCAAAGATTTTCAGTTTTTTAGGATTTTTGAAATGAATAAAAATAGAGAAAATGCAAATAGTGAGCAAACAGGATTATTTCGCAAATTAAAAATATGAAATGAAATCAAAAATTACTGCAAGTATTTTTGTTAAAAACTAGAGGAAATTATCTATAAACATGAAATTAAATCATATTTTTTCTACAATTTTATATGATTTGTTTAAGATTTTTAGTGTTTTCTAATTTTTGGAGGTTTTATAAATAGTTATATGATCATGCATGAAAATTGGTTAGAAAATAAAACACGTGAAAAAAATCTACTCTAAATTTCTTTGTAATTTTTGAAGGAATATTCGAATTTTATGATTTTTCAAAGTTCAAGCAAAGAAACTAATGGTGTTTTTGATTTTTTAAACATAACAAATAAAATTAAAATGCAATGAAAATTTTTATACAATAAAGATACACATAACAGGAATCTAAAATTTTTTTAGGATTGACAATAAATGATATTTTTATACAGTGAAGGAGTTAGACAGTTGCTGCCGGTCGGCGGCGGAGAAGCTGGGGTGGCGAGTGCCGCTGGTGGGATGAACGGCAGCTCCTACTGTGTTTTTTTTATTTTTTTATATTTTTATAACACAGAAACAGAAAATCCTTTCTTTATTTTTTAGAAAAAACAGAAATGTCAACAATCTTTTTTATATTTTTTATTTTTTTAAATTTCTTATTTTTTCTTTGATTCTGCAAAACAAATGTTAGAGAGAAAAAAACTAAGTATTTTTTATTTTTATTTATAAACAAATAAGTATGCGAGAACGATAGCTCAATCCCAAAATCAAAATAGAATATGTGAATGGGAATCTGAGGAAAATGAGGAATGGATCTAGATCTCTGGCCACCGTACGTGGTCGGAGGTGGTAGATTGTTGAGGTAGAATGTGAAGCAAAGAGATCAAGAAAATGAGATGAAATATCAGAATCGGGGGAGATTAAATCGTGATGGGAATTCGAAGATCTAAAAAATGATAACGAAATAAGATTTTGACAAATTAAACTACGAACCTAGGTTAAAAATAAGAAAAAATGGAACTCACCTTAGAAGTAGATGAACACCATAATGGTTTCGATGAAGGCCGATTCATTGTCACCGGACGGCTCGGAGGCTAGGCATCCTTCTGCGACATGATGGCTCTCGAGAATGGGCACCTCTCACCAAAGATTAATCAAGTTGAAATGAGGGAGGAGGAGCCATATTAATAGATAAGAAAAGAATTTGAAATTCAAAATATAAAATGAGATAAAGATAAGGGGGGAAAATTGAAATGAAATAGAGATAAGGAAGGAAATTAGAATTATTTACAATTTTTTTGTATTTTCGTCACTTTATTAAATTTATAAATAAATGTTCTTTTTTTTATTTTTTTGCAGTGGTTATATAAGAATATCAACTATATATATTCTATGCATATGGTACGTTATATACATAGTTAAATAAGGAAATTAGTTTTTTATTTTAAATTTTATTTTTTTATTTTTATTATAACTATTAAAAATATTTACAATTATTTACAATTTAAATGTGTATAAATAAATGGTAAAATTGCACAAACCACCCCACAAAATTCCTTTCAAACTGTAACTCCAAAATTTATGAAACCATAGCCATTTAAAAGATAATTTAATTTAGAATATAATGGAAGTGAGTTTGGTTCAATTTGGGTTCATATGGAGCTAGAATTGATCTCTCAATTATTATTATTTGGCTTTTTCCGGATGTGGTTACTTTACTTTCTACATGATTGATTTTGCAAATATTTTTATTATTTCGAATACATTTTTATTTACATATTTTGTTTTGAACATTATTTAATTAGATGTCAATTTATGTACAAATAAAATAGTGTACGCATACAAATATTTACGATACATTTTTTTGGATTTTCTGATTAAGGACCCTATCTCCACTACTTTATTCCTGGTCGATCAGGCCAAGTCTTGACCTTCTCACAAGGATCATGTCAGCATGTATTTATTACATATATATAGTCTTTTTTCTTTTCTTTATTTTTCCTTTCTTTCTTTATTTTAGGTTAAAATAAATGTTCAATATTTACACACAGATGCAAGTTAGTAAGAATATGGAGTTAGTATTATATACATGTGTTTTTTAAAGGATATTAAGCTAAAATAAATGAATAAAGATGATGAAATGCGGATTCATCATATCCATATGCTTTACCTTTACTAGTCCCTTAGCAAACACTTATTTGAAAGAATAAGTGAATAAAAGAAAAAGAAAGGAAAAATATAGAAATTAGGATAATATTGAGTATTAAACTTATCTTCATAAAATTGTAGTATGGAGCTCTATCGGACCTTTGGATTATTAGTGAGGCAGAACCTTACTGGAAAATGGATTTAAAACCTAACAACCTTTAAGTTCCACAGGACTCCTATTCATGTCTCCTCAACAATCATGTCAGAACAAGTCTACATACACAAATTCTTATGATTATGAATCTTTACTTGTACAGTGTAAGTGAATTATAGCTCCCCATCTCAAAAGTAGCAAAGAAACAGCCTCCCTCAACAAGGTAACTCTACTTCCCTGGTTTAACAACTCTTTCTTCGAGAAGCAGGGATATTCCCTTCTACGTTCAAGTACAACTAGCTCAAGAAGAGGGGATAGAGAAAAGAATGGACGGTAACCAGTGTAGCTACCTATCCTTGGATGCATGACCAGTGTAGCCAAGTCATCTGCTACAAGCTTACAAAAAATTGACTTCGAAGCTCTTATTATTATTTTTTCACTTGTATATACACTCCGACAGCCATTTTACGTTTCAATCAGGTCTGTCCACTTTTGGAGATTCTGCATTTTTTCTTTCTTTTTTTATGAAAATATATACAAGGTGCAGCATGTATATAAGGAGTTTTTCCTCCTGAGCTAGTAGATTATCCCTCTTTAGAAGCATTATTGCAACCCCACAGCATCCTATCATTAGACCTCAACATCGTTAGACCAGGTTGAGATGCACTTCCCTCCCTAAAGGAGGACAAAAGGTTTCTCCTAGATGTACTACCCTCGTATGCTACCCCAAGCCAAAAGATTCTGCCACTTCACTACCTCCTCCATGAAGAGCTACGTGTAGAGTGCTTATCCAAGATAAGCCATTGTCTGAAAGAATCATGCTTGTGTTGTTAAATATTCTAGTTAGACTAATCAAGATGACATCTGAACATAGACTTATGGACTCAAAGTATTAAGTCACTAGTACATTGAAAAGTCTTAACTCCATTTCTCATAAAAGTTCCTCTGAAATTAAGTGGATTAAAGTCCAACTAAACTCCATTCTTCAACTTTATTCCAGACTTAGTTTAAATGTCAATATTATCCACAAAAAATGCACATGCACGTGCAATAAATATGTACAATGCAAAAAGAAAGCAATTTTTTTAAACAATTTTCTAATTTTGAACTTTTAATGGAATTCTGAAGAAAAAAATGACGCACATGTGAAAAAAAGATTTTTTTTAAAATTTTAATTATGCAAATTTTTATAGACATTTGGTTTTGTAAATTTTAGAGATTTTTTTAAGGGAAAAGGGTTTTTAAAATATATACAAGTATATACAATAATATTTCTTGTTTTTTTGTTGTTTTGGTTTTTTGTAGTTTTTATTTTTTGTTTTTTTGCTATTTTACTTTTTTATTTTTTGTAGTTTTATTTTGTTTTATTATTTTTAAAATTTTAATTTTGTGTGTTCTGTTTTTGTGTTTTTTGTTTTTTTTTGTTTTTATAAAAAAGGTGATCAAAGTCTGTATACACATGTGGATTTTACGAATTTATATACATATCTCCAAAATAATCATATTAAAAGTACACGTTATATTTAAGTATATATAAAATATATACGACATCCCCTATACTTGAGCTCAAACTATGTCCTCATAGTGATCAGAGAGCGACAAAGGAAGACATAACCCGTGCTAAGTATAGTAAAGTGAAAGACACCTATGCTACAATGACAAAGAAAAGATGAAAAGAATAGAAGTCGGTGGTCCCTCCTATACTTACGATCAAGTAATCCTAAGTATAGTAGATTGTACAAAAGGGAAAATCGATGAGGAGAATAGACATATTGTACAAAAAAAGACGATATGAACAACATCACTCCCCCTATACTTAGGGTAGAGTATCCCTAAGTATAAGCAACAACAAGAGTAATGAACAAGACGAAGATGAACGACACAAATCGTTCACCCCCCCTATACTTAGGATAAAGCACATCCTAAGTATATCATATATATACACACACGGAAAGGGATGAATGATAAAACGGAAGAAGAATGAATGAAACGAAAGGATATACAAGAGGAGTGGATGTACAAAGGTCAAGAAGGTCAAAAATAGACCTTCTTGCAATATCGCTGAGGAATGGATCTGATAAGGTGTCGGTCGACATCGGGGTCATTATTAGACACAAACTGATCAGGATCAATCAGGAATGTATCCTCGACGATTTCAGAGTGTGCAAGCACAAACCGGTCAGTGGAAGTAGTTTAGTCATGTCCGGCATGGGAAGTCTTGCAAATATCAAAGTAAAAAGGCTCGAAATCGTTACCAAAAACAGTAAGATCAATTCCATCCTGACGAGCCTCTACTAGATCATCATCCTTATTAAAAGGCCCGAATTCTTTTATAAAAGCAATCAAATCAAATTCGGTCGTCTCATCTAAATCAAGGTGAAAAGGAATGAACTCATCAGTGATAGTAGTCAAATCATGTCGGTCCTGTCTAGTCTCAGCTACCTTCCTCTCTAGGGTGTCTATTGTGTAAATCCCGCAGATGTCATTAATGCATCGCCACGTACCAGAAGGGGGAACTCCGAGGTCTATGCATTCCGAGTCCTCCTCCTTGAAGAGGAATTCTCGGGTCTCGGTATCATCCAGCATACAACAAAAATTCTGGTAGTATCATCAAGGTCAAAGTCCTTGGAGTTGGCTAACACGACACACTCTCATGGGATACAGGTCTCTGGTCAGTAATGGGTGTAATGATCAACACATCGCTCCCTACGTTAGAACGGAAGCGAATCTCTCCCGATCCATAATCAATAACGGCTCTCGCAGAGGCGAGGAAAGGTTGTCCCAAGATGATTGGAGGGTTATCTACAGGGGTGGAGGTCTCCATGGGCAATACGACAAAATCAGAAGTGAAGTTCATGCCCTGAATAAGAATGACAACTCTAAAATACCCTTCGGCCTCTTAATAGATCCATCGGCAAATTGAATTGTCATCCTGGTTTCCTTGAGAGGTCCAAGATGAAGAGACTGTATCACAGAGAAGGGTGTTATATTGATTGAAGCATTGTTGTCAAGGAGAGTGTTGTCACAAGAATAGTCAGAGATTGAGCAACTCACAAGAGTCGTGGCAGTGTTCCCTTTCTTAACATAGAGCTTTGTTCTCGAGTAATTAACAACATTCCATCACTTATATTGCATAATTAGCATTCATGTATGTGTAAATAATATCTGCATTTTAGCATTTCATTAAATAAGGAGCCAATTCACTTGTAAAAAAATCACCTGTAAATACCATATTTGTATATATTTATACTAACACTAAATACAATAAAATCAACTTTATAAGGTATATATTACTAACACTAATAAAGAAAAAATATCAAAAAATACTAACTTGTAAAACTGTCCTATAAAAGCCAAATCCAAGTTTGAGACTATGAACCTTAAAATGTGCATATCTCTCTCATACAGTGTCCGATTTAGGTCTACTCACTTTTAAAGTAGTATACATTTAAAGACCTTCAAAACAAGATCAATTTCGTAAAAATCGGATATCGTATTTGAAACTTGGGTTTTGGGCCCCTATTGTATATTGTACATATTGACTTTTTTGCCCTTGTATTTTATCCTTTTATTTTCTTAATATTAAAAATACAAAAAATTAAATTATGTTGTAAATATTCCTCTCATATTTTTGTATTTTTATTTTGATTTTTCTCTTATTTAAAAATAACAAAAAATATGCAAATGGAAGCACCTCGCCTCGTAGCCTCCGCACATGCCACCCTTCCTAAAAGCACCTCGCCTCGTAGCCACATCGACAACGTGCCACGCCTCCAGTCTCCTCCCTAGACCTCGTACGTGTGTCGCCTAAGGTCCAGGTTCCACCCGTCAACATCCACATTCGCCTTCATGCGCTACACATCCTCCAATCATTGCGTCACCGGTCTTGGACCTGCATCCCCGCCTCGCCACTCCACCTCCCGTCGTGTGTCGACAGAGGTGAAGACCTCCCAACTCGCCACCAGCCTGCGCTAGCGACGCTCTCCCTCCACCAGTCTTTGAGAAGAGTCTCCAACCCCTTTGATACGTCATCAGTGATAGCGCCAACACAACAGGTTGAGCAACGACGAGGTTTAGGTGAGATTCGTGGTTCTACGGTCACGTAACAACAACTGTGCAAGCTTGCTGCCAAGCTTCAGAACTTCCCGCCGTCTCCTTGAAGCGATGATCATCGGAGACGAAGTTTATCTCCTCCTCCACATGCGAAAACCTCCACCAATCACAGGTAAATCTTCTATCTTCACTTTGTCATTTTCTTTGTTATTGATCTAATGTCATTTGTTTGCCTTGTTCATTGTCATCCCATTTTCAACATCACATTTATTACCATATACCTTTGCAACCAATCATCACACAATCACCATCTCCGCCTTTTTTATTTTATTTCTACATTTTTTTCATGCGTGTTAAAAAAATTTACAAAAAAATTAACAAAGAAAAAAAGAAAACAGGAGGACGCAATAGGTGCACGACCCGCCGCCTCCCCCTCTCCTTCAACGCCCCACGCAGCAACCGCCAACCACGACCGCGTACCTCCTCCTCCGCCCGCGACCACTCCTGGTCACGCGTTCGTGCCCTCGTCGGCTCCACCTGCAGCACCTGCGCGCCAATCCCCCGCGCACGCCACATCTTCCCTTAGCCAGCAGCCCGTAGGGCACACGCCGCGACTCCCCCTTTCCCATAGTCGCGCCCTCCCCAGCTGCCTCGGCCACCAACCAGTGGGCTGCGCCGCCCGCTCCGCATCCAACGTCGCGCGCCACCCCCTGCGCGGCCGCAGCCACAACAGGTCCACGCGCCCCCACGTGCAACGGTTGCGCGCTCCTCCAACGCCAGGCGCAGCCGCCCGCCTGCCGTCTTGCTCGGCCGACAGCCCCTCGCCTTCCCGGTCGCTGACCCTTCCAGCATGCCGCTCCCCCGCCGTGCGTGGCTGCCTCCTGCCCGCTCCCACCAACCGCACCGCCAGCCACCCGCGCCCACGATCTCTTCGCGCGTGCGTGACCTATGTGGGTTGAGCCCACATTTGTAGGTATTTTATTTTGTGTTTTTCTATTATTTTATATGAAAATTGCATATTGTTCCCTACATAAATAGATATTTGCAAAAGTACCCTTAGGTACAATATCAGTTCATTCTTTTCTATTTTTGTATTGCAAGCACACCCTTCTGTTTATGCTTGAATTTGGACATTAATATTGCATCATTTATTTTGATGGAAAAATAACATGGCATTGAGTTACTAATTATCTATCATTTGGTAATTTATTTAAATTTTTGTGAGTATTGAATAATTTATTAAAAATAAGAGTTTGGAATTCAGTGATATTTTACCCATTTAAGCTCTGAAATTCACATGTACTTATTATGACTCTAAAAATTGTGAAAAAATCATAGATGATGCTTCTAGTTGTGCTTTAATTACTACCCAAATTTCATCAAAAAAAGATGTGTATTTTGCGTAAAATAAATTATTTAGTGATTTTAATAAATGATTTTTAATTAAATCCACAAATAACATTTTTGTGAAATTTCAAGTCTCCTGGATTTCTCAATAAAATATCTATTTGAGATAATTTTGCTTCTAGATAATTGGATTTCGTGGATTAATTAGGGATTAAATATTCACAGTCACTCTGTTTTAAGTAAAGAAATTCATTAAAAAATCATATATGGTCAGAAAATTCCAAAATTTTTGCATAACTTCATTTCATCATATTTAAGTTACAGTAATTTTTTCATAATTTTTGCATATCATTTGCATGAAAAATTGCATAAAAACACCTAAAAAGTTTGTATTTTTCATCGTTGCATCTTAATCCAAAAAATTCCAAAAAAATACATTTTGCAATCATCAGTGAATTAAGTTTGTAGGATAAATACAATTTGACTAGTTTGGATTAATTTAATATTAAAATAATTTGTTTAGTTAAGTTGCATATTTCCTTAATAACCTGGTTCAATCACATTTGTGCATTGGCATTTTTGTCGCATAAAAAAATTTACCAAAAAATTCGCTTGGAAAATCGTGAGCTAATTTGCCCAACTCAATCCAAAGTTGTTCCTTTGCCTCCTTGAGTCGACCCTGGGGCTTGCTCAGCTTAAAAATACATCATACCGCACATTATTTAATTCGTCAATTCATCGATTCCTGCGGTTAATATTTGATTGATCTTGATTGGCCGACTATAACAAATCACGACAACATTTTAAATTAACATAGGGTGATGAACGATCAATCAGAGCACGATGGTTAAGTCAAAAGATGTGAAGAAAAAGGCACAAATGCGCAGACGGATCTAGTATGTACACAAGCAATCAAACACAATACAAACCCCCTAATTCACCAATTCAACTCGGTGAAGACCGTGAAAACTCGGTCTCTTATCTTGTCAAATTTAGAGTTAGGTGATCAAACACAAAGTTGTACAAACACTTAGGTTGGTTTATGGGATTTGGGAACTAACTTTAGTGTGTACACGAGAAATTTAAAATGAATACAACGAGGGGGTTACTCTCCCTTAAACAATGAATTTTCCTTACGTTCATTTTAGGGTCGAGTTTTCTTTAGCATTCCTGAATTTTAGGAAGTTATCACTTGGTTTGAATATTTCCAATGAATCTCCTACTGAGTGCCCAATTTCCATTTTAACTTATGTGAGTGAAAACAATGAAAGAGATCGAAAATGTCAATGCATGATTAAACACAAATGATGCATGGAGGGGTTAAGAGATGCGTACCTTGTCGCCGGCACTCTACATGTAAAATGATCTGTGTAGATTTTAAATACAGAAAAAATAAACTAACCTATATGCAAATGCTAGTGAATCATCCTAACAATAGCTTCTATTAACGGACAAGAACCAATTAAATTTGACTAAGTCCAATTAAGCTCTATTCTATAGGTACAGAAATTCTTGTTAAGGGCTTTGGACCTAATTAATTACCTGGCTCAATCAAGTTAATTAAGAAATCAATAGATGGCTCACGAAATCTGTGTGAAACAAAGAAAAATAAGGTGATGAAAACAAAACCGGCGAGGTCCTCCAAGTGCACCGGCACTTGGCAAAACATACCCCGCAACAAATGAATGCATGTTTATAAGAGTCCAAATACTAGAAATAAACAAAATAAATTCTAAAATATTTTTTCTTGATCTCCTTCAATTCTACTTTTCCTCCTCTCACACTATCTCTGTGGTTTGGTGAAGAATCAAGCCACCTCCGCTTCGCTTGGGTGCTTCGGCTCTCCTAGGATCACCTCCTTCGCTCCACGGACCCACACAAGAAAAAGGAAAGAGAGAATACATAAGGAAAATAATTGTAAAATATAAGCATGATAAATGAAATAAAAATAGTGAATATGAATAATGGAGTAAATGTGTAAAAATATAAACTAATATGTACAAGCAAGAATAACAGGTCAAAAGAGAAACCTAACTACCATCGTCGTGCCTCCCCAGCAACGGCAGTATTATTGATCCAGGATCTTTTTGATATATATATATATATATTTGATTTTTAATTCCCCGACAATGATGCCATTTTGTTGAGCGAGATTTTTGATGGGTCTTGATTTTATTGATGAAAATAAATGTGCAGTGTCATTCAACACAAATAATACCGGAACAAAAAAATATTTTTTCTTCTCAAGCTCAAAATAATTACAAAGAATAATGTGAGTAAGATAATTTTTTTAACTATTTAATTAACATGTATAATGAATAAGATTGAACTCGGAGAGGCTACAATTCCAGATGATTAAAAAAATCAATTAAAGAAAAGGGAATCGTAAATGTAAACTATCCTTGATTTATGTGGAATTATTTTTGTCTTTTTATTTTTAAATTATTTTATTTCTTTTTTGTTTTCTATTTTTCAAATTTTTAATGATGTTTATTTTTACAATTGTTTAAAATTTCAAAAATATGATTTTCAAAACAAATTCTTGCCTAAAAGAAATGTTTTTTTAGATTTTTCAAATATGACAAAAATACTCAAATGGTCCGAATAATTTTTTTGAATTTTTGATGATTTTTTACTATTTTTTGTGATTTTTCAGATATTTTTAGATTTTTTAGGATTTTTAAAATGAATAAAATAGGGAAAATGCAAATAGTGAGAAAACATGATTATTTCACGAATTAAAAGTATGAAATGAAATAAAAAATTGTGGTAATTATTTTTCTTAAAAACTGGATGAAATTATCTTCAAACGAGAACTTAATTCACATTTTTATTTTTCTACAATTTTATATGATTTTTTAAATATTTTTAGAGTTTTTTTTGAATTTTATAAATAATTGATGCACGAAAATTGGATAGAAAATAAAACACACGAAAATAAATCTACTCTATTTTTTTAGAATTTTTGAAGCAATATTCGAATTTTTATGATTTTTCAATGTTCAAGCAAAGAAACTAAAGCTGTTTTTGATTTTTTAGACATAAAAAATAAAAATAAAATGCAATGAAAATTTTTACATAATGAAGATGCACATAACATGAGTTTAAAATAATTTTTGAGGAATTTATTGACAAAAAATGATATTTATTCCAATAAGAAACAACATGCAATTAAAGTCTGAATAAACATGACGTAAATGCAATTATTTAACGTTTTTGCATAAAAATTCATAAGAAATAAAATACGAGGCGAATGTTGCGTTTTACCCAACGGTGCGTGCAATACACATGCTTTGAAGGAGGTAGGGGTTGGTACATAAAATCAGGAATGTTGGGGTCTTCTTTGCAAATCACAGGATCTCTGGGGGTTGATCTGATATTTGCTAGATAATATTTAATGGGGGTGGCGTGCATGTTCTGAGCCCTTAGATCAAGGGTTCTGATTGAGGGCTCAGATTGAGCCCCTCAAAATAGAGCTTCTTCGTTCTGGAAATCAAAAGGGAGCCACCGCCCGTCTTGTTCCTCTCTCTTCTCGCGCCTAAGGGAAATGGGGGTACCGCCACTCCTTGCTTCTTGCTCATGCCACGGGGGGTGGACGACAGATCGATGGGTGGCATCGACGAGCTGCCGAGGGCAGTTGGCAGCGTGGGTGAACTCAGTGGCACAGTGGTCGTGCGGTCGGCAGAGAGGTGGACTAGTGAAGCGATGGCACGGTGGGGCTCGACACTATAGGAACGACGAACGGCTGGAGTGAGAACCGCTCCAAGGTCGGAGTCGGTGGGTGTGCCTTCGTTGGTCGACGACAAGGAGGGGGCAGCGGGCGCCGCCTGCGTTGGGGTTGATGGCATGCATGTCGAGAAGGCAACCGATGAAGGGGGAGACACATGCCCTCGGCATCGACAGTGAATGGCGGACTGGATGGTGGTGAATGGAGTTTGGCGGCGGCTGCAGGTCAGTGGAAGAGAGGCTGGGGCGGCGAGCATCACTGGTGGGAAGAGCGGCGGCGCCTGCGGTATTTTTTTATATTATTGTAAACAGAAACAGAAAGCCCCTTTTTTATTTTTTCAGAAAAATAGAAATGGCAACAAACTTATATATATTATTTCCTAAATTTTTTTATTTTTATTTGATCCTGCAAAATAAATGTTAAAGAGAAAAAGCTACGTATTTTTTATTTATAAACAAATTAGGACGAGAGCACCATAGCTCAATCCCAAAAACAAAACAAAATATGTGAATGGAGAGCCGGTGAAAAATGAGGAATGGATCCAGATCTCCGACCATCGTACATGGTCGGAGGTGGTAGATCGTGGAGGTAGAACGTGAAGCGAAGGGATCAAGAAAATGGGATGAAATATCGGAATCGAGGGCAGATTAAATCGTGATGGGAATTCTAATATCTAAAAAATTGATAACGAGATACAAATGCGAAAAATTAAACTACAATTAATCTAGGTTTAAAATAACAAAAATTGTATCTCACCTTAGGAGCAGATGAACACCGTAATGGCCTCGACGAAGGTCGACTTGCTGTCACCAGACAGCTCAGAGGCTAGGCACTCTTTTGCAACAAAATGGCTCTCAGAGAATGGACTCCTCTCACCAAAGATTGATCAAGTTGAAATGAGGGAGGAGGAGCCATATTAATAGATAAGAAAAGAATTTGAAATTTAAAATTTAAAATGAGATAAAAATAAGGGAAATAATTGAAATGAAATAGAGATAATGAATGAAATTAGAATTAGTTACAAAATTTATTTTTTTGTATTTTCATCACTTTATTAAATTGAATAATAAATTTTAATTTTTTTTATTTTTGGTGGTTATTTAATAATAATAACTATATACGTATGGTATGTTATATACATAGTTAAATAAGGAAATTAGTTTTTTATTTTAAAATTTATTTTTTTATTTTTATTTTGAAATAACTATTAAATTATTTACAATTATTTGCAAATAAAATTTATACAAATAAATGGTAAAATTGCACAAACCACCATAGAAAACTGTCTTTCAAGCTGTAACTCCAAAAATTATGAAAGCATAACCATTTCAAAGATAATTTAATTTAGAATACAATGGAAGTGAGTTTGGTTCAATTTGAGTTCACATTGGAGCCATAATTGGTCTCTTAATTATTATTTTTTGGCTTTTTTCGGATGTAGTTATTTTTATTTTGTACATAATTTTATTTTGCAAATATTTTTGTTATTTTGAAAATATTTTTATTTACGACTTTTGTTTTGAAAATTATTTAATTTGAGGTCAATTTATTTACAAATAAAATAGTGTATGTATGCAAATATTTACCACACATTTTTTTGGATTTTTTGATTAAGGACATTGTCTCCCCTTACTTTATTCATAGTTGATTAGGTCAAGTCTTGATATTCTCTTGGGGTTCGAGTTAGCCAGTATCTATTACATATATACAATCTTTTTTTCTCTTCTTTATTTTCCTTTTCTTTCTTTATTTGTTTATTTTAGGTTAAAATAAATGTACAATATTTACACACAGATGCAAGTTAGTAAGAATATGGAGTTAGTATTATATATAGGTATTTTATTAGGGATTTCAAGCTAAAATAAATGAATAAAGATGATGAAATGCAGATTCATCAGGGGTGACGTGGAGGGTGCATAACCTTTGGAGGGATATCCATCCAATGGTTGACATGGAAGAGGGAACGTATGGTGCAGATCAAATCTGAGTAGAGGAGATGGATGGCCAAGAGGGATGGCAGATGGCGCGATGGGAGGCCGACCACGTGGCAGCTTCAAGGAGCAGTACATGGCCAATGAAAATGAAATAAATAAAATATAGATAAATACAAAAAATATATACAAAACAAAATTAAGAAAAACTCAAAACATGAAAATTGTAGATCTCGATGAGATCTACAAATTTCATGGCGACCAAAAAATGTAAAATAAATCAAACAAAGGGAGAAATAAATTTGGAAGTAATTTTAAGGAATAAAAACACTTGATTTTTAATTGCTTTTAATCTTTTGTATTTTTAATTTCTTTTTAAATCCAAAACAAATATATACAATAATAAAATAAAAAGGGAAATAAAATATATATAGAGTAAATTAGGGTTAGTTAATTACACAGAATTATAAGTTAATTTGAGTTAATTAAGCACATATTTTATTGAATAGTTTAAATAATGAGGATAATGAATAATAAGAAGTATAATCAATCACAAGTTCATCACGCATGTATTGCACACGTGATGGGGGTGCGGTCAAGCGAGGTTGATATGGTGCACGAGCCGAGGAGCGGACGACACATCGACTAAGGCGGGCACACTGCGCGGTGGGGCTGTATAGGCCGAGGAGCCCAAGAGATGAAGGTGGTCGACTGATGATGCGGGCCGAGGAGTTGTGCCTAGGTGCGATCGACAGAGGCAACTTGGAGAGCGGGTGAAGGGGATCATGAATATTAGATTCATGCTCTACACATCTTCCAAATTTCGCTCAAATCAGATGTTATTTGCTATTTTATCTTAATGTTCAAAAATCCGAGTCCATTTTAAATAAAATTTAAATTGCTTAAAAATTGTTCGAATCTTTAGATATAAATATCTGATTTAAACTAAATTTGAAGTCCATATACAAAGCGTTCCATAAAAAAGTTGGATTTCAATAGAAATCATAAATAATTTTTTTACAGCAGATTAGAGTGGCCGATCGCTTCCGCCGCTAATACCTCGCTGATCCGGACAATCGCGCTGCTACCCCGATCCCACCGACTACCTTTCCTGTGACCTTCCCCACCATTGCCATCCATTCCCATTTCCACTCCACTCTCTTCCATCAATCCTCTCCTTGCTCTCTCTCTCTCTCACTAATCACTCCCTGACCCCCCTCCTCTCTCTCTCTCACACACACACACACACGATGAGGCTGCGGTGGACGTCGGGCGATGTGGCGGCTCTGTGGTGCCTGCTTGCCCTCATCCTGATGTTCGGGGCCATGTCCTACGTTGCCTACTCCGTCACGCGCCTCTGGCATGTGCGCCCTCTCGGCATCGACGCTCCTCTTGATCGTTTCTCGGAGGCAAGGGCAGTTGAGCACGTCCGCCACCTCTCCGTCGATATCGATGGCCGGCAGGTCTCCTCTCTTTTCTTGATACCATCCCGAGCCTAAAAATTTGGCAGATAGATATTTTTTGTTAACCATGCGTTTGATATGTAGTTTTTTTGGATTGCTATAAGTCGTTAAATTCTTCCACGATTTCTTTACATGTTATCTGTTACGAATACCACTTGCATGGTATTTTTTTACACAAAAGTACGGGGAGCTAATTTGTTTTAAACACATAATCTGATAAAGGAGTATATGCTTGTGTATCCAAAATATTTTGTTATTTGAAAATGTTATAAATACGGAATATCTGACATTTTTTTCGCTGATATAAGGATTGGAATATGTTGGAAACGTACTTTCTCATCTTTTTTTAATTCAAAAAGGTGGAAACACGTGGAGGTGTCCAAACTTTCTCATCTTTGTTTGCATACATAACGAGTTGTTTGTACAGGAAGGGAAGCCAGGTTTGAAGAAGGCTGCCCAATATATAAAGCAGGAGCTGGAGGAAATTGCTGGGCGAGCGGGGCAAGGGATCAGGTTTGTAGTAGTTTTAGCAGCAGTGAAGTACCCACCATTGCGTAATTCCGAACTTTTGTTCTATGAGGACATGCCTACTGATGGATTTATGACTGCATATAAGTGGTGATTGGAATATACGACAATGGTAGATCAGAACGGAATGGTGGAAACATTGCATGTCCAACATCATGAACCTCCACCAAGGAGTATAAATGATCTTTAATTGGCTATGAAGCACGCCATGATATGGGGGATACGTGATTAATATGAATTCGTTACTTATGGTGCGGGGTATATACTAATTAGATAATAAAAAATATTGTGTCGGCGGAGCTTTGACACTAGATGGAGGTGGCTTGGTTCCCACCATAGGATAGAGGCAAGGCAACCGAACCTTGCAAACCTTGCCTATGGCGATGCCCAAGCACCCTATACTGATAGCACTTGACCTCCAATGAACACTTCAATGAATGGTGATTCAACATGTCACTATGGAAACATCAATCATCCAAAGATGAAGGTGTGTACAACACACCACAATGAGAACACCGATGATTCTTCATCACTTTCCTCCCACCGCCTTTAATCTTTGAACAAGAGCTGCCTTTTCATGAAGTGGCTTGCCTATCGTATGAACAAAAAAAAACTGTGTAATATAAATCCCTATGGCATAGGCAGATCTTCCTATGGAAGTAAGTCATCTATGTAGCCAATCCTACTTGAAACATGATTGTTGCTAAGTAGAAAAAGTATGATGATTGAGCCCAATAAAGTCTAATCTACTTGTAAAACGGGGTTGAATATGAGAGGTTCTTGGGAGTAAACATTTGATGTTCATTCGTATATGATGATGCTTTTTGTGGGCTTATCCATTTATTTATCTTCAATTCCGTTCATATATCATGAAAATTCTAATTAAACTAACTTTAGTGTGTTTTTATTGCCTTTTTGTAATCAACGACTCTGACCTTGTTATGCTTTCTTAGTGCTGATTGGCATGCCTGGTTTTTACATGAAGTACCCAAAATCATTTCTATTCTAGTTGAGCCGATCATTTATAATTTATAAGGGAGTTCGATGTGAATAGTCAAGTGCCACTTATATCCACAAAATATTATTGAAGTCTGGCATTTCAATGTCAGTTGATTTTTCTTGTTTCTATATGATGGACTCCTCTGCGATAATTGGAGGATGAAAATATTGTTAGAAAATTGGCCCATGAATATATTTTCTGGGTGCCAAGTGTACATGGTGAATTGACATTTTCCCCACGAGAAACAATATGATTTCTGTCCTTGCTTGTGCGCTTTCCATGTAGCCAAGTTGATTTGACATTTGAGTAAGCAATATTAACTAATGATGGTTAGATTTTCTGCTTCCATTTTTGAGTTTCTGCTGCTGCTACTTTTTCTTCATGTTACTGAATCAGTTTTACTGATGGGACAGGGTGGATATTGAAGAAACACTTGTTGCTGGCTCGTTCAATATGAAGTTTTTACACCGTAGTCTATCACTTGGCTATAAGAATCACACAAACATTATAATGAGGTAAGTCCTCAAGTCAAGAAAGACTCTGCCTCCTTTGATAAAAAATCCATTTAACAATCAGCACGGCACCTTCCCATTTATTTGCTTCTCTTTCCATGTAAATGTAATTTCATGTACTTAGATTGGCACCAGATCTTGGAATTTAATCAAAATGCTGTTCCATTTATTGATATTTAATGTATGGGAGGGATATTTTTTTTAATCCAATAAATATTTCTACTTCTGTGTAAATAATCGCCAACTAAAGGGCATCAAAACCATGGGTATTTGAGAACAATATTCTGAAACTCTAACCGTTGATATCAACTCAAATCCTCTTTTTTTTTTCAGTTGATGAAAATGTAGTTTTTAAAATGATAATTTTTAAATAACTAAGTTTGAAGCATGAACCATGGATTTATTAACGGCATGTTGTTATTTCTGCATTTACTTTAATATTGAGGGAAAAAAGAACTCATATATATATGCATAAATACATTGACACATAGATGGCTAGATGATAGTCGGGAGTGGCATCTGATAAGAGCTGAGATCAATTGGATTGCGGAGGCGAGTCCAGTTGAAGGCTTCATCGAATCTGGGAAAGATGACTGATGGGAAGAGCGAAGCTAGGCGGCTTTTATGGCATCTAGTTGGATAAAAGGCAACGGTGAATGAGTTGAAGACGAACCAGAAGCGAGGCTTACAATGCTACAAATGAGGGGATCGGAATCATTTTGCCAGGTAACACTGAAATGCTATTTTGTGTTTTGGATGTGGTGGCATGGGCCATCGGAGAGGATCATGTCCAGTAAAGCTGAAGGGCATGCACAAGACAAAATAAGTGCACTAGAAGGTAACGAAACCAGACCTAGGATAGGAGAAGACCTTTTTTAGCTCGGGCTAGTTGGCGCAAAGTGGGGGTGTTCAATCAAACCTAGATTGTTTATAGCAAGGAACACCAGACATAGGAAAATAGATAGGACATTCCTTTGGTGGTGACATTATTCTCCTAGAGGGGCCATTGGTGTGCGTTCACTACCTCTCTATACAAGAACTGGTAACGTTTACGAACACATCTACATCTGATGGTGAGGAGGTGGTGTCTTCCAGAAAGACCTAATCTCATATATTGTGCTATCCATTTTGTCAGATGTATGGTGCTCATTATTAAATGAATGCCACTTCGAGTGAGGGATAGGGTATCGGTAGCAAAGGCGATAATGGAATATGGAAAGCTCATCTCATCATCTCCGATGGACTTTCAAAGGGATCCTGTCAACATGTGGTGGTGGAAGCAACGATTTGGGGCTTGTTGACATCGTCCCATCGACCCCTCATCATGGTTCTCAGAAGGGTTTCTTGGCAAGATGGTGGGTGTTTAGGCCGAGCACCGGTCTGGTTTAACGAAGGGTGGGCGTCTAGTCAAGCTGAATGAGTCGTAACCTTTGCCTAAGAGAAATGCCAAAGACCCCCATAAAGTGGGGTGTGGTATTGTTTTACTAGGAGAAATGACCTCTGAGATAAATGCCACGGATTCAAATGCGAGGCATCTAGACTCGGAAGAAGCAACTAAGATTGAAGACTATTTAGCAGAGCAAAGTTGCAACTATGGGGGCATGATTGAAAATGAGGTACTGGTGGGATGCTTGGGCGTGGTTCCTCTGGTAAGGGTGTTGCAGGGGTTCCTCAAGAAGGTGCTTAATTGGAACGTACAAGGTCTACGAGGCTCGATCTAGAGGGGGAGATGGCACATGATGAGGAGCGAGAGGGATCCATGATGATCTTGATCATACATATCCTGATGCTGAGGAGGACTATCACAATGAGGACCTGTATGATGTCCATGATGATACCATTTAGGGGAGCGATGCAGAGATAGTTGACATGGACACATGCGAGTCAAATGATGATATTACGCTAGACCATGCTGACACTCCCGATGCAGATTTTTCTTCTCCCTTTTTAGAGAGTTTTGTACATACTTTTGAGACTCTCGATGTACATGATGATTCCACTTTGATGTGAATAAAAAGGAAAAATTTGTCATTCCTTAGATTGTTCCTTTTCCCGATGCTTTGTATGGAAAGAAAAATTCAAAAAAGAATGTTGTCACTCCTGAAACAGAAAGACTATTGAAAGATCACATTTTCTTGAACATTCTACTTCATGATACCTTGGATCACTTTCCTACGCTCAAGAATTGGTTGATGAATAAATGCACAACACGTAGGAAAAGGAAATCATGAATTGAGAAGCATGTATAGACCAAGACGACTTCATGTGCTATTCAGCACAATGTATCCAAGAAAAAGAGATATGCACGAGCTCTCTATGTCAGGTGAGATTTCAGATGCCACATTCGATCGTACTCTCTTAGATAATGATTTCTCGATTAATTTGCTTCCATCTTCTTTGCTTGATAAGCTCAAGCTAGGTCCTATTTACAAATCACGAGTGATACTTCAGTTTGCAGATCGATCTATGAAGAGACCTAGAGGCATGTTGAGGGACATTATCATGACCGTTCATGATTTGCAGTTTCCGGTGGACTTTACTGTCCTAGACAAGGTTCAGGAAAGCGGTATGCGTATGCGTTCGGTCAGGTCACTGAATAGCGATTAAGCGGTATGCGGGGGCATATGCGGGGTATATGCGGTTCTACGCAGTTTCCTAATTTTTATTTATAAATAAATAAATATATACAAATTTGACTACAACTGAACTAAACTTACTAATAATTGTGGTCCAACATAAGATATAAAATGTACCTACTTTTTTATTCCATTAGATAGACAACATTATGGGTCATATGTATATAATGTACCCAAGGCTTTTGATCAACTAAATGCATGGATTATGTGAATATGTCCCACTGGTTATCGAACCCCAAGTTTTAGCAATATCTAAACAGGGTTCTAAATCGATCATTATCAAAGATACTTGCTGTTGTAGCTTCCCAAGAAAGAGAGCAATCCGAATGGGGAATCCTAAGATTTGACAAGATGTGAGAAATAAATGGAGACTTAGAACCAACAATAGTCTCTGAATGAACCCAACCTCTGGCAGGATTCCACAGGTTACAACATGTTCAACCAACTTAAACTGTCAGTTCGGGGCAATAAAATAACTGGTAGCAGACTTTGGCTGGAATATATCGTATACAAAGCTCATCGGGGTATAGAAATGCTTCGGTTACTAACAGGTGACTAAATAAAGAAATTACTGAATCAGGATATAAATAAAAGTGGGAAATTACTGAATCCACGGCGCTGCAGCTAAGAGAAGGCGGTACCGCAGCTAAGCAAATGCACTATCCATTGACACCTAATATACCAAATACCCATTTTGGAGTAACAGTGAACAAAATTTCAATACCCTTTCAAAAAACCGCATAATAATACAATACCATTTACAAAACCGTCGAATAATACCCACACATTCCCTCATATGAATTTTCCATTTAATACCAACATATCTATCTATTACCGACGTATCTATCTATTACTATATACTAAGGAGGGGATTCCACCCCCTTTTCAATTAATTTTTATATCAAAAATTCCCAAATTACTCTTCTTATTCCTATCCGAATAAAATCCGTGAAATGTCCCCTATCCTTTGTGTGTTTCCATGCCTAACGCATATTTTCACCAAAAAATTGAGAACATTCTACAGCACTACAGCACCACAGCAGACGATTTAGACGCCTCCCATTCACCACGTGTTCACTAACAAAGGCAACATGTTTGCATGCAATGTTACAGTCATGTTGTTAAATGCATGTACTCTTCCCGATTCTCCATGCACGATATCCACATCTTGACCTCCCTTCAAAGTTGGACTCTCCGTCTTCCTCCTTCGTTCTCTCTCAGAGAACTCCGTTCGCAGCATTGCCAGGAAGTACAACCAGTCGTTCTTTCTCATTGATGCTTCTGTTCGCAGCATTTCCAGGAAGCACTACCGGAATGTTTGAATGCAGCAACCCTACGAAGGGCCTCATTGATCGTCGGGGAGGTTCTTTTGCATCAGGCACCTTGCAGGAAGAAGGTACCTTATCTATATTAGTATGAGATCTTCTTGAAATCAAACTTAATGTATCGTTGATATCGCTGGTTATTAGTTCGAGATTTTTTTTGAGATTAGCCTTAATACATCACTGATCTCGCTGAGATATCACTCCAAGATCTTTTTGTAGTTAGTTCTGAGCGTTGCTCTTGGTTGATATATGCCATTCCATCCATGTTTGTAATCATATTTTAGAAGCAAACTTGAAACCTTATGGGTGTCTCTACACAGTCTATATGGATGCTAAATTTGTTGTCAAGCATTAGGTTCGAGCTTATCTTATTTAAGAATAGGTTTGTGAAACATGATGTATATTGCTTCTTCATACAGAAACTACACCATGCTACCTTGAGTATCTTAGAAATAATTGTCAACATATTCCAAATCCGTTTGAGAATGAACTCTTTTTCTTGTTATATATTTTATCCAAAACTTCATTACTTATAATAAATTGTGACGATGTGTCGATTGTGTTACTTGCAAAAATTACTATTTCATATTAACTTCATGCTTCAAGCAACGTTTAATAGGGATTTTTTGCACGTTACCTTTGCAATTAACATACTCCTTTTACATTAGATTCATGTTCTCATAATATTTCATATTAACTGCATGCTTCAAGCAACGTTTATTTTTTATTCAAAATATTTTACAGATTCGATTTGTAGAATATAATGAGTTGCTAAATAATATTTCTGACAAGAAGAGTGTCGTAATAGAACGATTGTTAGAAGCGTCGGGTTTCTCATGTGTGGTGAACATGAGAAGAGTCCAAATGGATCCTTCATTACTAACTAGTTTGCTAGAGCGGTGGAGACCTGAGACACACATTTCACCTACGTTTTGGGGAGGCTACCATTACTCTATAGGACATGGGATTAATTAGTGGATTGAGAGTTGATGGTCTGCCTGTCACTGGGCTAGATACTCCGACGGGTAGATGGGATGCATTGTGCCTGAGTTTTTTAGGAGCAATACCCACACGGATAAAGAGTGGAAAAGTGAAGTTGTCATGGATAAACAATGCCTTCTTTAGTCAAGAACATCCGCTGCAGGGAATTTAAAATTATATGTTGTAAATCGTACATGTATGAATTATGCGGGATATGGTGGGGAGGAATCACAACTACCGCTGATGTTTGGGACTTCAGGTTTTAGTCTTTATGTATAGTAAACATATATTAGTGTATCGATTTTTTGAGATATAACCACAATTCTTCAAAAAATATAGCAGAACACGGTGAGCATGTATTTTCGCATGGTCAAATAATGGAGGAGTCAATATTTGGAACCTCAGGATTGACGTTTGCGGGATATGGCGGACAAGGGTACTCGTTAATTCAACAAGAACTCGCATCTTCATGTTGTTAAACTTAATATTCTTCTCTTATTAATAGTTGCATTTATGTGATATCTAATATAGTTAATAGCGTTCTGGTATGAGTTATATAGAATATAACACTTGAAGATCTCAATATGATCAAGTCGGATTTGAAACTTCACGTTATAACAACTTATTTTATAAAATGACTAAATTCAATAAATTATTTGTATCTTATGTAATATTTTATAAAAGATGAATATCTCATTCTTGCAGATATGGAGAAGCTTTTAATCAATCACAATTTACAGGATCATCATATGTTGATTCTTCGAGTCAGGGACATAGCGAACAGGAATTTCCGTTAATTCAACCAGGATTCGTATCTGCATGTTATTGTAGTTAATTTATTACATTGTATCATTCTCTTACTTAGAGTTTAATTTATGTGACATATAATGTAATTAATATCTTTCAGGTATGAGCTATATAGAGTTTGGTGCTGCAGGGTCTCAAATCGGTGAAACTGGATTTAGAGGTTCAGGTATAAATATCTTATTGAATAGAAGAACTCATTTCAATACGTTATGTTTACCTTCTGTGATACTTACAAAAATATAAATATCTCAGTCTTGTAGGGCCATCATTTGTTGGTCCTTCGAGTCAATTTGACTTTGGACCCTTTCAGCTTACACCGTTTACTCAATATAGTTCAGGAGATTTGCAATCACAAATATTTGATAGTATTCGGCAATTGGAGACAACTGATTTCGATAGACAGTTGTTTGGTATACCCACGATAATACCACAACAACGTCCAGAGCTGCCTCGAAGACCCTTTTCAGGAGTAAGGATAACTGAGCCTCCTCCAATAGATCCACCTTGCCAGTCAACAAGTGTAAGGACTTCAAGATTCAGGAAACTCAAACAATCGAACCTCTACGGAAGTCGTCAGCTAGGTCGCATCCTCCAGGGCACATTCCAACACATTACGAACAAAACACCAAGTAGAAGAAGAAGAAGAAGACGGTACATGAGGGGAGTCTGAAAAATGGGAGATGGGGGGAAGGAAACGACAAAGGAGGAGGTGCAGGAGGAGGAGGAGGAGGAGGAGGTATGAAAGGATTTCTGAAGCTATGGAAACTCAGTTATTTTAAATTTTTTTCTTATTATTTGTCAACACATCTTTGTTCTTTTATGATTTTAATGAAATACTTACAATTTTTTCTAAGTTAATTGATGTCAAGTTGTACATTGTTGAGCTCACATATGTCAATGATAAAGAATGTTGGACGCACTCTCAATTTCTTTATATTTATTTTATATTTACTATAATATTCATGAGATGTCAACTAAAAATATTCTTAGTATATATCAATAGTAAAGAATAAAATTAAAAATAGAGATATAGATCATATTTTAGAATAACGTTATCGGGGAGAAGCAAGACGAGGAGGAGGTGCAGAAGGAAAGGTAACCCATTTTTCCGCTCTAAAGATGAGAGCACGAAGCTCCTAGTGATAGATCGAAAAGCTTGCGATGAAGGAAAACACCGAAAGCGTTAGGAAAGGTAAATCAGCTAGTGAAAGTGAATAGAAAAATAAATACAAACGATGGCCACTTAATAATATAGTAATTACTTTAAAGGTCCTCATTAATATCTAAATTTTAATCATGCACATTTAATTAATTTATATTTTTTAATAATTATTTTAAAAAAGTTCTCGAAGGTCCTCATTCATATCTAATAGGAAAAATAGTAATAGTTTCCTTATTTAGAGTATCGAATATAAAGTAAAATGTGAGATGGAAATATTTTGTAACGATTTGGGGCCTTTGTCCAAATCGGCACCTCAGGTGCCGATCGATACACATTTTTTTAAATAAATTTTATTCATGCCTATTTTATTAATTTCGATTTTTTAATAATTATTTTAAAAAAGTCCTTTAACTTTCTCCATTTAAATCACAATTGGGTCCAATCAGATCACTAATGATCGATCATGCATTCTGGTCGATTGATCATTATTGATCGATCATGCATTTGGTTGGTCAATAAGCCTGATTGATCAATCAAAATGACACGATCAATCATGGTGTAGGCAATCAGTTGAGCTTAGAATTTCATGTCAAAATTGTGTTCCAAGTGCAAAAATAAAGTATATGTGAGTAATAACCATTCAATATTGTCATTCTGACATAAATATGATATTTGTTTACCTAAAGGTTCTCCCAAAAAAATGAGGAAAAGTGTGTTGATAATGACCAATCTAGACTCCCATATGGCATGCATGTTAGGAATAAGATTGTATGATCCAACAGCGAGGCGGGTGGGAAGATTCGTACCTTCTAAGACGTTCACCCCAATTCCTCCTCATGCTAAAAAAATGTAGTTTTCGAGGCACTTTGCGTGAGATGCCCGCGAGATTAGAGATGACCTCAGCGTCCTCTATACAATGGTATCTTCGGAACGTCGATAACATCGAAAAATGTCGCCTATGGCGGAGCTTTGGCGATGGGTGGTTGTGCTCACTAAATCCTGCATCTCAAGGTTTATAGTGTTGAAGAACGAGTGGACCAAGATGTTTCCATCTAGATCAAGACAAGGACATTTCAGCAAGATATCCTTGTACATCTCCCATGCGTCACAGAAGACTTCATGGGATAACTACGAAAAGCTAGTGATGTGCGTCCTCATCATGTTAGTCCTACTCAAGGGGTAGAACTTCTTCAGAAAGTGGTCCTTGAATTGGGCATATTTTGTGATTGCAACTCCAAGGTTCTTTACTCAGTAGTTGGCTTTACCACCCAAGGAAAATGGAAGGGTTGTGAGCCTGATATAATATTAGCTAAACTTAGGATGTTTAAGGTTAGCACAAACGAGCTCGAAATACCTTAGGAATGCATATGGCTCCTCAAAAGAATTCCCATTGAAGTGCGACAACAAGTTCAGAAACTGCGGCTTCACCTCAAAATCCACTTCGAGTTTTGCTTGGCTTAAACAATTCCAAATTCTATATTGTTCAAGGTTATACGCTGCATCCATTGGTGGTTCGATCCCAACATTGAGTTGTCCTAACTACGCTCGGAGTAATGTGTGTTGCTGCTCATATGCAGCTAATCTGCATCCTCATGGGGTCCTCGAGGTGTTCTTCTTCATCTTTCCTTTTTGGGGGGATCTTACTTGAATCTTCTTTGGGACCTTCATCAACAATGTGATCTGGATTAGAAGAGGATTATGAAACCAAGATGGTCTTATCGAGGTGAAGGTCTTCCTCGGTGAGGTGGGAGGATAGAAAGGGAATGGTTGATGTGTGACCATCTCGAGAGTGAGTGATTCTGGACTCAAGAGGATCACGAGCCCATGCCGGTCTAGGTCATGAATGGATCTTTGAAGACGTACTCCTCGGAGGGTTCAACGAGAGATCGCAAAATCCGAATAAATATCCCCCCAATTAATCATCTTTGATGTCAAAAAGAATCGTTTCGATCATGAATTTCAACGAGGCACCAGTTCTACGGTGCATATAAATGTGCTGAGTAAACTCACGAAATTCAAATGCAATGCAAACCCTTACCAACTTCACATGTAAGGGTCATAAGAACTCGGCTAATCTATCTTGTTTATTTTAAATTGGCGACAAGACAATCTTTTCATTCATTACTCACATGTGCAATCTCCTAAGGTAGTTCACGTTCAAGCTGGTAGAACACACCAACTTGAAGCAAGACTACTTCTTCTAATGGTCGAAGGCAAATGCTTGTAACAATAACATAACCCTAAGAGTGAGTCCAAGCGCTTAGATCACAAGTTCAAGGATTTTGGATCTAATCCTTAGGGGCTACGTCCTTACCCACTCTTGTCTAGAGGTAACTACACACAATCCATATGAGGGCTCTATGCACCCACAAAATAAGGTTAGTTTTATTCCAATTTTTGTTTAATCGATCTGCTCAATTCAATCATGGTTTTAGAGTTTGGTTGTCACTTGAAAATTAAATGGTGAGCACCACAATGCACGTCTACCGCTCAGTCCCAATTTTCTTTCTAATCCTCAGTTGTAAAATAAGGGAGAAATCATAAATCAGAATGCAAACGAGAGACTATGATGCATGCTCATAAGAAGGTATACTTACAATGACTCCCAACATTCTCCATGTGTTATGCAGAACAAAAATATAAAAAAAATACACTAAATGCATGTAGATCGAGAAAATCGTACCTAAACATGATACTAAGGGGCGAGAATTGAGTTCAATTAAGCTAAGTAGTATGTGTTTATGTGCATCTCATTATGAATCTTATTAGATAATGAATCTTCTAAAGTATATGAGCTAAATTATGAAGTGCACACACAAATTTAAATTTATTCTACCGTGTGTCTATCCTAATTTCACTACTCAAGTTGAGAACCACTCTCGACACAACCACACCATTAAGAAAAATAATGTCCACTCTCTTTTTACAAATGTGAGCTCTTGAATAAGAGCCATTGAAAATAAGTAATTACCTAATTATTACAAATAATTATGAGAATAATCTCGCTAATGTAATTAATTAACTGATTATCTAATTGGCTAAATCTTCTCCCCAAATGATCGACTCGACCGTCTTCAACTCGGGCTACAAGCTTGAACTTCCACGTAGCTCCTCGTGAGTCACTCCACGGGCCCTGGTCAAATCAAATATGGTCAGATAACTCAAGATATATATATACCAAAATATAAGAAATTAATTATGATAAAAATAACAAAAATACTTAAATAAACAAGGCTCAACTTCAACAGCTCAAAATTTACTTAATCACTAAAATCAAACCTAATAAAAAATGTCAAAACAAGGGGTATCCTCAGGAATGGTGCCATCAAATGGACCGTTGAACATGTAAGTTAATCTGTACAATTTGTAGCACGACAATCAACGAATCATGCAGAATTGAGATAAGGATCTCCGCGAGGAGTATCTCGGCTTCAATTTATATCCCGAGCAAGTCTGGGGCTGATCAAAGGGACACGATGGATTAATAGTTTTTATTAAGGTTCAATTTGGTGATCAATCTACTAAGAGGAGTTATCTAGAATAAAAAAGGTCACAATGCACAATAAAATGAAAAATTATATTTTTGGTGATTTTTTTTGCAATTCAAAAGATGCTACAAAATGCAAAAGAAAACAAGCACTCCAAACAGACCTAGATTACGATGGATTTTGATTCAATTAAGCTTATAAAATCATCAATCAAAAATAATCTAAATAGTCCCTAAAATCAAAATTTACCATAAATTGAGATCAAAGAATGGCTTAGTTCAACTATGCATCACATTTCAAAGCATCTTTAATGAAGGATCAATCAAGCTCCATAAGGTACACAAAAATCAGGAATTTAATTATGAACAAATCCCCGAAATTTACTCGTGGTGATTTAATAGATTAAAATTAAATTAAGGGGCAAGATGTGTCATGGTAATTAAGAAGACCATTTAAGTACAATTAATAACCTAAGTTCTCTAAATTTTCATTCACGGTTAATAGCTTACAAACATGATCTAATTATACCACGTTAAAAAGCATTAAAAGGGCATTAAAACGATACCAATTCATACAATTTGGATAAAAGGTGCTCAATTTATTCACATATTAATCCAAGGGCCTAATTATAATAAAACCAGAACTTTTTACTTCAGAAAGTTCCAAACAACGGTTAAAATGAACTAAACAATATCTATAGGGGGCTACATGCAATTTTCACAATACAAAGAAGGACTAAAGTGCAATAAAATGAAACACATGGCTTATCTTGCAATCCGTCACAAGGCACGTGTTGTGCACGCCCGCAGCTAGGGACTAATTATATATCTGAGAACATGTAGGGGCCTGGTGTAATTTTCCCAAGTCACGTACGCAAAACACGTGAGGCATAGGAGCTTCGGTTCGCAGTTCGGTCTCCACATGGCGTGCAGACGTGGCTCGGATCAGAGAAGCTGGAGGCTCAACGAGGCTCATAGTCAATTGTAGCCGTTAGATTTGATCGGGATGATCAGATCCAATGATAGTCGAACCGTGTGTTCTTCCCCCTCCTCTGCGAGGGGTGACGCGTGAGCAGAGCTTCGGTGATGGAGTTGTAGCTCCTACCGATGTCTTTGGAAGCGATGAAGATCGGAGAAGGTCGTTGATGCCTCTGCAAAGGTGATGGGACGGTGTAGATGTTGGAAGTGGCTCGGAATCAGGATGTTGATGGAAGCTTTTCCATCATAAAACTCGAGATCGGAGGAGGTCTCCTAATTCCATCCAATCAACAAGTACTTGAGTATCTGCAGTAGTTAGTGCACAATCAAAACAAAGGGGAATTGGATGGGGGTCGTGAGATGGAATATGGCTCGTCGGAGGGTGAAGGAGTTGAGCCCGAAGGGATTCCAACTTTTATGAGACTGGAGTTGGAGTGGGACGTGGGAGGTGATGAAGAAGCAATGAGGGTAAGATGACTACGACGCGAAGGTGTCGGGAAAGAGGAGCTCATGCGGTGGTTGGAAGGGAGTGATAGTGGTTTTGTGAGCGACGATAATTCGAAGAACAAGACGAAAAATGATGAAATGAAGAAAAGATGAGAAGCTCACCAGAGGAAGAAGGCGACACACCGAGACGAACTGGAGTGTTGCCGAACAAACCTGAGGGTTGGAGCTTATGCTCTAATCTTCACTTCACGAGCTGGAGGCCATGAGCTTGAATCTCGAGCAGTGAGTAGAGCTGCAATAAGGCGGATTAGCCTTGGATCATGCCGACGAGAAGGCTCTATCTACGCTCAATATCCCTCTCACTCCGTGTCATAAAGATGGAGTTAGGAGCTCAGATCTCTTGTGTGTAAAGGCGGATGGTCTATGTGGGCGAATGAGTGGTCTTTGCGGAGGAAGAAGATGAGATGCGGGTCATGGATAATGTGGGTTCGTGAGGCTAAGGTTAACTGAGGATGAGGGGGAAGGGGAAAACAAGTGCCAGGCAAAGATGAGAGACGTTAGGGCTTTGACTCGACGAGGTTAGGAAGGTGAGGGATTCGACGGAAGTGTGGGGAAAATGGGAAGGGGCGAGTGGTTGGAGAAGGAATCGTGGGAGAGAGGGAGGCACTCGAGGAAGGAGATGAGTCACTGATAGTTGGATCTTACAATCCAACAGTCTTGATGGGGGCGGAAGTGGGCAGATTAGATCAGATCTACAGATATGATTGGGTGGTTGAAAGGAGAGCGGAAGGGGGTAGGTATGCTGGGATCTGGGGGATAATTTTATGGTTAGGAAGAGTGAGGGTGTGTTGAGCGATATTTTTGATGGATTTTGATTTTATTGATGAAAATATATGTGCAGTGTCGTTGCAACCAAATAATCCCGCAACAAAAAAATTGTCAAGTTGAAATAATTAAAAAGAATTATGTGTGCAAGAGAAATATTTTTGCTATCTAATTAACCTGTATAGCGAACATGATCGAACTCAGAGAGGTTACAAATCCTGATGGTTATTCAAATAATCAAAAATTCAATTAAAGAAAAGGGAATCTCAAATGCAAACTCTCCTTATTTTTGTGGAATTTTTTTTATCATTTTATTTTTTAAATTTTTTATTTTCTGATTTTCAATTTTTTATGATTTTGATTTTTGCAATTTCTTTAATTTTCAAAAATATGATTTTCAAAAAAAATCATGCACATAAGAAATGCTTTTTTGTATTTTTTTTAAAGATAAAAATACTAAAAAATGTCCAAAGAAATTCTTTTTGAATTTTTGATGATTTTCTTACTGTTTTTTGAGATTTTTCAAAGATTTTCAGTTTTTTAGGATTTTTGAAATGAATAAAAATAGAGAAAATGCAAATAGTGAGCAAACAGGATTATTTCGCAAATTAAAAATATGAAATGAAATCAAAAATTACTGCAAGTATTTTTGTTAAAAACTAGAGGAAATTATCTATAAACATGAAATTAAATCATATTTTTTCTACAATTTTATATGATTTGTTTAAGATTTTTAGTGTTTTCTAATTTTTGGAGGTTTTATAAATAGTTATATGATCATGCATGAAAATTGGTTAGAAAATAAAACACGTGAAAAAAATCTACTCTAAATTTCTTTGTAATTTTTGAAGGAATATTCGAATTTTATGATTTTTCAAAGTTCAAGCAAAGAAACTAATGGTGTTTTTGATTTTTTAAACATAACAAATAAAATTAAAATGCAATGAAAATTTTTATACAATAAAGATACACATAACAGGAATCTAAAATTTTTTTAGGATTGACAATAAATGATATTTTTATACAGTGAAGGAGTTAGACAGTTGCTGCCGGTCGGCGGCGGAGAAGCTGGGGTGGCGAGTGCCGCTGGTGGGATGAACGGCAGCTCCTACTGTGTTTTTTTTATTTTTTTATATTTTTATAACACAGAAACAGAAAATCCTTTCTTTATTTTTTAGAAAAAACAGAAATGTCAACAATCTTTTTTATATTTTTTATTTTTTTAAATTTCTTATTTTTTCTTTGATTCTGCAAAACAAATGTTAGAGAGAAAAAAACTAAGTATTTTTTATTTTTATTTATAAACAAATAAGTATGCGAGAACGATAGCTCAATCCCAAAATCAAAATAGAATATGTGAATGGGAATCTGAGGAAAATGAGGAATGGATCTAGATCTCTGGCCACCGTACGTGGTCGGAGGTGGTAGATTGTTGAGGTAGAATGTGAAGCAAAGAGATCAAGAAAATGAGATGAAATATCAGAATCGGGGGAGATTAAATCGTGATGGGAATTCGAAGATCTAAAAAATGATAACGAAATAAGATTTTGACAAATTAAACTACGAACCTAGGTTAAAAATAAGAAAAAATGGAACTCACCTTAGAAGTAGATGAACACCATAATGGTTTCGATGAAGGCCGATTCATTGTCACCGGACGGCTCGGAGGCTAGGCATCCTTCTGCGACATGATGGCTCTCGAGAATGGGCACCTCTCACCAAAGATTAATCAAGTTGAAATGAGGGAGGAGGAGCCATATTAATAGATAAGAAAAGAATTTGAAATTCAAAATATAAAATGAGATAAAGATAAGGGGGGAAAATTGAAATGAAATAGAGATAAGGAAGGAAATTAGAATTATTTACAATTTTTTTGTATTTTCGTCACTTTATTAAATTTATAAATAAATGTTCTTTTTTTTATTTTTTTGCAGTGGTTATATAAGAATATCAACTATATATATTCTATGCATATGGTACGTTATATACATAGTTAAATAAGGAAATTAGTTTTTTATTTTAAATTTTATTTTTTTATTTTTATTATAACTATTAAAAATATTTACAATTATTTACAATTTAAATGTGTATAAATAAATGGTAAAATTGCACAAACCACCCCACAAAATTCCTTTCAAACTGTAACTCCAAAATTTATGAAACCATAGCCATTTAAAAGATAATTTAATTTAGAATATAATGGAAGTGAGTTTGGTTCAATTTGGGTTCATATGGAGCTAGAATTGATCTCTCAATTATTATTATTTGGCTTTTTCCGGATGTGGTTACTTTACTTTCTACATGATTGATTTTGCAAATATTTTTATTATTTCGAATACATTTTTATTTACATATTTTGTTTTGAACATTATTTAATTAGATGTCAATTTATGTACAAATAAAATAGTGTACGCATACAAATATTTACGATACATTTTTTTGGATTTTCTGATTAAGGACCCTATCTCCACTACTTTATTCCTGGTCGATCAGGCCAAGTCTTGACCTTCTCACAAGGATCATGTCAGCATGTATTTATTACATATATATAGTCTTTTTTCTTTTCTTTATTTTTCCTTTCTTTCTTTATTTTAGGTTAAAATAAATGTTCAATATTTACACACAGATGCAAGTTAGTAAGAATATGGAGTTAGTATTATATACATGTGTTTTTTAAAGGATATTAAGCTAAAATAAATGAATAAAGATGATGAAATGCGGATTCATCATATCCATATGCTTTACCTTTACTAGTCCCTTAGCAAACACTTATTTGAAAGAATAAGTGAATAAAAGAAAAAGAAAGGAAAAATATAGAAATTAGGATAATATTGAGTATTAAACTTATCTTCATAAAATTGTAGTATGGAGCTCTATCGGACCTTTGGATTATTAGTGAGGCAGAACCTTACTGGAAAATGGATTTAAAACCTAACAACCTTTAAGTTCCACAGGACTCCTATTCATGTCTCCTCAACAATCATGTCAGAACAAGTCTACATACACAAATTCTTATGATTATGAATCTTTACTTGTACAGTGTAAGTGAATTATAGCTCCCCATCTCAAAAGTAGCAAAGAAACAGCCTCCCTCAACAAGGTAACTCTACTTCCCTGGTTTAACAACTCTTTCTTCGAGAAGCAGGGATATTCCCTTCTACGTTCAAGTACAACTAGCTCAAGAAGAGGGGATAGAGAAAAGAATGGACGGTAACCAGTGTAGCTACCTATCCTTGGATGCATGACCAGTGTAGCCAAGTCATCTGCTACAAGCTTACAAAAAATTGACTTCGAAGCTCTTATTATTATTTTTTCACTTGTATATACACTCCGACAGCCATTTTACGTTTCAATCAGGTCTGTCCACTTTTGGAGATTCTGCATTTTTTCTTTCTTTTTTTATGAAAATATATACAAGGTGCAGCATGTATATAAGGAGTTTTTCCTCCTGAGCTAGTAGATTATCCCTCTTTAGAAGCATTATTGCAACCCCACAGCATCCTATCATTAGACCTCAACATCGTTAGACCAGGTTGAGATGCACTTCCCTCCCTAAAGGAGGACAAAAGGTTTCTCCTAGATGTACTACCCTCGTATGCTACCCCAAGCCAAAAGATTCTGCCACTTCACTACCTCCTCCATGAAGAGCTACGTGTAGAGTGCTTATCCAAGATAAGCCATTGTCTGAAAGAATCATGCTTGTGTTGTTAAATATTCTAGTTAGACTAATCAAGATGACATCTGAACATAGACTTATGGACTCAAAGTATTAAGTCACTAGTACATTGAAAAGTCTTAACTCCATTTCTCATAAAAGTTCCTCTGAAATTAAGTGGATTAAAGTCCAACTAAACTCCATTCTTCAACTTTATTCCAGACTTAGTTTAAATGTCAATATTATCCACAAAAAATGCACATGCACGTGCAATAAATATGTACAATGCAAAAAGAAAGCAATTTTTTTAAACAATTTTCTAATTTTGAACTTTTAATGGAATTCTGAAGAAAAAAATGACGCACATGTGAAAAAAAGATTTTTTTTAAAATTTTAATTATGCAAATTTTTATAGACATTTGGTTTTGTAAATTTTAGAGATTTTTTTAAGGGAAAAGGGTTTTTAAAATATATACAAGTATATACAATAATATTTCTTGTTTTTTTGTTGTTTTGGTTTTTTGTAGTTTTTATTTTTTGTTTTTTTGCTATTTTACTTTTTTATTTTTTGTAGTTTTATTTTGTTTTATTATTTTTAAAATTTTAATTTTGTGTGTTCTGTTTTTGTGTTTTTTGTTTTTTTTTGTTTTTATAAAAAAGGTGATCAAAGTCTGTATACACATGTGGATTTTACGAATTTATATACATATCTCCAAAATAATCATATTAAAAGTACACGTTATATTTAAGTATATATAAAATATATACGACATCCCCTATACTTGAGCTCAAACTATGTCCTCATAGTGATCAGAGAGCGACAAAGGAAGACATAACCCGTGCTAAGTATAGTAAAGTGAAAGACACCTATGCTACAATGACAAAGAAAAGATGAAAAGAATAGAAGTCGGTGGTCCCTCCTATACTTACGATCAAGTAATCCTAAGTATAGTAGATTGTACAAAAGGGAAAATCGATGAGGAGAATAGACATATTGTACAAAAAAAGACGATATGAACAACATCACTCCCCCTATACTTAGGGTAGAGTATCCCTAAGTATAAGCAACAACAAGAGTAATGAACAAGACGAAGATGAACGACACAAATCGTTCACCCCCCCTATACTTAGGATAAAGCACATCCTAAGTATATCATATATATACACACACGGAAAGGGATGAATGATAAAACGGAAGAAGAATGAATGAAACGAAAGGATATACAAGAGGAGTGGATGTACAAAGGTCAAGAAGGTCAAAAATAGACCTTCTTGCAATATCGCTGAGGAATGGATCTGATAAGGTGTCGGTCGACATCGGGGTCATTATTAGACACAAACTGATCAGGATCAATCAGGAATGTATCCTCGACGATTTCAGAGTGTGCAAGCACAAACCGGTCAGTGGAAGTAGTTTAGTCATGTCCGGCATGGGAAGTCTTGCAAATATCAAAGTAAAAAGGCTCGAAATCGTTACCAAAAACAGTAAGATCAATTCCATCCTGACGAGCCTCTACTAGATCATCATCCTTATTAAAAGGCCCGAATTCTTTTATAAAAGCAATCAAATCAAATTCGGTCGTCTCATCTAAATCAAGGTGAAAAGGAATGAACTCATCAGTGATAGTAGTCAAATCATGTCGGTCCTGTCTAGTCTCAGCTACCTTCCTCTCTAGGGTGTCTATTGTGTAAATCCCGCAGATGTCATTAATGCATCGCCACGTACCAGAAGGGGGAACTCCGAGGTCTATGCATTCCGAGTCCTCCTCCTTGAAGAGGAATTCTCGGGTCTCGGTATCATCCAGCATACAACAAAAATTCTGGTAGTATCATCAAGGTCAAAGTCCTTGGAGTTGGCTAACACGACACACTCTCATGGGATACAGGTCTCTGGTCAGTAATGGGTGTAATGATCAACACATCGCTCCCTACGTTAGAACGGAAGCGAATCTCTCCCGATCCATAATCAATAACGGCTCTCGCAGAGGCGAGGAAAGGTTGTCCCAAGATGATTGGAGGGTTATCTACAGGGGTGGAGGTCTCCATGGGCAATACGACAAAATCAGAAGTGAAGTTCATGCCCTGAATAAGAATGACAACTCTAAAATACCCTTCGGCCTCTTAATAGATCCATCGGCAAATTGAATTGTCATCCTGGTTTCCTTGAGAGGTCCAAGATGAAGAGACTGTATCACAGAGAAGGGTGTTATATTGATTGAAGCATTGTTGTCAAGGAGAGTGTTGTCACAAGAATAGTCAGAGATTGAGCAACTCACAAGAGTCGTGGCAGTGTTCCCTTTCTTAACATAGAGCTTTGTTCTCGAGTAATTAACAACATTCCATCACTTATATTGCATAATTAGCATTCATGTATGTGTAAATAATATCTGCATTTTAGCATTTCATTAAATAAGGAGCCAATTCACTTGTAAAAAAATCACCTGTAAATACCATATTTGTATATATTTATACTAACACTAAATACAATAAAATCAACTTTATAAGGTATATATTACTAACACTAATAAAGAAAAAATATCAAAAAATACTAACTTGTAAAACTGTCCTATAAAAGCCAAATCCAAGTTTGAGACTATGAACCTTAAAATGTGCATATCTCTCTCATACAGTGTCCGATTTAGGTCTACTCACTTTTAAAGTAGTATACATTTAAAGACCTTCAAAACAAGATCAATTTCGTAAAAATCGGATATCGTATTTGAAACTTGGGTTTTGGGCCCCTATTGTATATTGTACATATTGACTTTTTTGCCCTTGTATTTTATCCTTTTATTTTCTTAATATTAAAAATACAAAAAATTAAATTATGTTGTAAATATTCCTCTCATATTTTTGTATTTTTATTTTGATTTTTCTCTTATTTAAAAATAACAAAAAATATGCAAATGGAAGCACCTCGCCTCGTAGCCTCCGCACATGCCACCCTTCCTAAAAGCACCTCGCCTCGTAGCCACATCGACAACGTGCCACGCCTCCAGTCTCCTCCCTAGACCTCGTACGTGTGTCGCCTAAGGTCCAGGTTCCACCCGTCAACATCCACATTCGCCTTCATGCGCTACACATCCTCCAATCATTGCGTCACCGGTCTTGGACCTGCATCCCCGCCTCGCCACTCCACCTCCCGTCGTGTGTCGACAGAGGTGAAGACCTCCCAACTCGCCACCAGCCTGCGCTAGCGACGCTCTCCCTCCACCAGTCTTTGAGAAGAGTCTCCAACCCCTTTGATACGTCATCAGTGATAGCGCCAACACAACAGGTTGAGCAACGACGAGGTTTAGGTGAGATTCGTGGTTCTACGGTCACGTAACAACAACTGTGCAAGCTTGCTGCCAAGCTTCAGAACTTCCCGCCGTCTCCTTGAAGCGATGATCATCGGAGACGAAGTTTATCTCCTCCTCCACATGCGAAAACCTCCACCAATCACAGGTAAATCTTCTATCTTCACTTTGTCATTTTCTTTGTTATTGATCTAATGTCATTTGTTTGCCTTGTTCATTGTCATCCCATTTTCAACATCACATTTATTACCATATACCTTTGCAACCAATCATCACACAATCACCATCTCCGCCTTTTTTATTTTATTTCTACATTTTTTTCATGCGTGTTAAAAAAATTTACAAAAAAATTAACAAAGAAAAAAAGAAAACAGGAGGACGCAATAGGTGCACGACCCGCCGCCTCCCCCTCTCCTTCAACGCCCCACGCAGCAACCGCCAACCACGACCGCGTACCTCCTCCTCCGCCCGCGACCACTCCTGGTCACGCGTTCGTGCCCTCGTCGGCTCCACCTGCAGCACCTGCGCGCCAATCCCCCGCGCACGCCACATCTTCCCTTAGCCAGCAGCCCGTAGGGCACACGCCGCGACTCCCCCTTTCCCATAGTCGCGCCCTCCCCAGCTGCCTCGGCCACCAACCAGTGGGCTGCGCCGCCCGCTCCGCATCCAACGTCGCGCGCCACCCCCTGCGCGGCCGCAGCCACAACAGGTCCACGCGCCCCCACGTGCAACGGTTGCGCGCTCCTCCAACGCCAGGCGCAGCCGCCCGCCTGCCGTCTTGCTCGGCCGACAGCCCCTCGCCTTCCCGGTCGCTGACCCTTCCAGCATGCCGCTCCCCCGCCGTGCGTGGCTGCCTCCTGCCCGCTCCCACCAACCGCACCGCCAGCCACCCGCGCCCACGATCTCTTCGCGCGTGCGTGACCTATGTGGGTTGAGCCCACATTTGTAGGTATTTTATTTTGTGTTTTTCTATTATTTTATATGAAAATTGCATATTGTTCCCTACATAAATAGATATTTGCAAAAGTACCCTTAGGTACAATATCAGTTCATTCTTTTCTATTTTTGTATTGCAAGCACACCCTTCTGTTTATGCTTGAATTTGGACATTAATATTGCATCATTTATTTTGATGGAAAAATAACATGGCATTGAGTTACTAATTATCTATCATTTGGTAATTTATTTAAATTTTTGTGAGTATTGAATAATTTATTAAAAATAAGAGTTTGGAATTCAGTGATATTTTACCCATTTAAGCTCTGAAATTCACATGTACTTATTATGACTCTAAAAATTGTGAAAAAATCATAGATGATGCTTCTAGTTGTGCTTTAATTACTACCCAAATTTCATCAAAAAAAGATGTGTATTTTGCGTAAAATAAATTATTTAGTGATTTTAATAAATGATTTTTAATTAAATCCACAAATAACATTTTTGTGAAATTTCAAGTCTCCTGGATTTCTCAATAAAATATCTATTTGAGATAATTTTGCTTCTAGATAATTGGATTTCGTGGATTAATTAGGGATTAAATATTCACAGTCACTCTGTTTTAAGTAAAGAAATTCATTAAAAAATCATATATGGTCAGAAAATTCCAAAATTTTTGCATAACTTCATTTCATCATATTTAAGTTACAGTAATTTTTTCATAATTTTTGCATATCATTTGCATGAAAAATTGCATAAAAACACCTAAAAAGTTTGTATTTTTCATCGTTGCATCTTAATCCAAAAAATTCCAAAAAAATACATTTTGCAATCATCAGTGAATTAAGTTTGTAGGATAAATACAATTTGACTAGTTTGGATTAATTTAATATTAAAATAATTTGTTTAGTTAAGTTGCATATTTCCTTAATAACCTGGTTCAATCACATTTGTGCATTGGCATTTTTGTCGCATAAAAAAATTTACCAAAAAATTCGCTTGGAAAATCGTGAGCTAATTTGCCCAACTCAATCCAAAGTTGTTCTTTTGCCTCCTTGAGTCGACCCTGGGGCTTGCTCAGCTTAAAAATACATCATACCGCACATTATTTAATTCGTCAATTCATCGATTCCTGCGGTTAATATTTGATTGATCTTGATTGGCCGACTATAACAAATCACGACAACATTTTAAATTAACATAGGGTGATGAACGATCAATCAGAGCACGATGGTTAAGTCAAAAGATGTGAAGAAAAAGGCACAAATGCGCAGACGGATCTAGTATGTACACAAGCAATCAAACACAATACAAACCCCCTAATTCACCAATTCAACTCGGTGAAGACCGTGAAAACTCGGTCTCTTATCTTGTCAAATTTAGAGTTAGGTGATCAAACACAAAGTTGTACAAACACTTAGGTTGGTTTATGGGATTTGGGAACTAACTTTAGTGTGTACACGAGAAATTTAAAATGAATACAACGAGGGGGTTACTCTCCCTTAAACAATGAATTTTCCTTACGTTCATTTTAGGGTCGAGTTTTCTTTAGCATTCCTGAATTTTAGGAAGTTATCACTTGGTTTGAATATTTCCAATGAATCTCCTACTGAGTGCCCAATTTCCATTTTAACTTATGTGAGTGAAAACAATGAAAGAGATCGAAAATGTCAATGCATGATTAAACACAAATGATGCATGGAGGGGTTAAGAGATGCGTACCTTGTCGCCGGCACTCTACATGTAAAATGATCTGTGTAGATTTTAAATACAGAAAAAATAAACTAACCTATATGCAAATGCTAGTGAATCATCCTAACAATAGCTTCTATTAACGGACAAGAACCAATTAAATTTGACTAAGTCCAATTAAGCTCTATTCTATAGGTACAGAAATTCTTGTTAAGGGCTTTGGACCTAATTAATTACCTGGCTCAATCAAGTTAATTAAGAAATCAATAGATGGCTCACGAAATCTGTGTGAAACAAAGAAAAATAAGGTGATGAAAACAAAACCGGCGAGGTCCTCCAAGTGCACCGGCACTTGGCAAAACATACCCCGCAACAAATGAATGCATGTTTATAAGAGTCCAAATACTAGAAATAAACAAAATAAATTCTAAAATATTTTTTCTTGATCTCCTTCAATTCTACTTTTCCTCCTCTCACACTATCTCTGTGGTTTGGTGAAGAATCAAGCCACCTCCGCTTCGCTTGGGTGCTTCGGCTCTCCTAGGATCACCTCCTTCGCTCCACGGACCCACACAAGAAAAAGGAAAGAGAGAATACATAAGGAAAATAATTGTAAAATATAAGCATGATAAATGAAATAAAAATAGTGAATATGAATAATGGAGTAAATGTGTAAAAATATAAACTAATATGTACAAGCAAGAATAACAGGTCAAAAGAGAAACCTAACTACCATCGTCGTGCCTCCCCAGCAACGGCAGTATTATTGATCCAGGATCTTTTTGATATATATATATATATATATATATATATATATTTGATTTTTAATTCCCCGACAATGATGCCATTTTGTTGAGCGAGATTTTTGATGGGTCTTGATTTTATTGATGAAAATAAATGTGCAGTGTCATTCAACACAAATAATACCGGAACAAAAAAATATTTTTTCTTCTCAAGCTCAAAATAATTACAAAGAATAATGTGAGTAAGATAATTTTTTTAACTATTTAATTAACATGTATAATGAATAAGATTGAACTCGGAGAGGCTACAATTCCAGATGATTAAAAAAATCAATTAAAGAAAAGGGAATCGTAAATGTAAACTATCCTTGATTTATGTGGAATTATTTTTGTCTTTTTATTTTTAAATTATTTTATTTCTTTTTTGTTTTCTATTTTTCAAATTTTTAATGATGTTTATTTTTACAATTGTTTAAAATTTCAAAAATATGATTTTCAAAACAAATTCTTGCCTAAAAGAAATGTTTTTTTAGATTTTTCAAATATGACAAAAATACTCAAATGGTCCGAATAATTTTTTTGAATTTTTGATGATTTTTTACTATTTTTTGTGATTTTTCAGATATTTTTAGATTTTTTAGGATTTTTAAAATGAATAAAATAGGGAAAATGCAAATAGTGAGAAAACATGATTATTTCACGAATTAAAAGTATGAAATGAAATAAAAAATTGTGGTAATTATTTTTCTTAAAAACTGGATGAAATTATCTTCAAACGAGAACTTAATTCACATTTTTATTTTTCTACAATTTTATATGATTTTTTAAATATTTTTAGAGTTTTTTTTGAATTTTATAAATAATTGATGCACGAAAATTGGATAGAAAATAAAACACACGAAAATAAATCTACTCTATTTTTTTAGAATTTTTGAAGCAATATTCGAATTTTTATGATTTTTCAATGTTCAAGCAAAGAAACTAAAGCTGTTTTTGATTTTTTAGACATAAAAAATAAAAATAAAATGCAATGAAAATTTTTACATAATGAAGATGCACATAACATGAGTTTAAAATAATTTTTGAGGAATTTATTGACAAAAAATGATATTTATTCCAATAAGAAACAACATGCAATTAAAGTCTGAATAAACATGACGTAAATGCAATTATTTAACGTTTTTGCATAAAAATTCATAAGAAATAAAATACGAGGCGAATGTTGCGTTTTACCCAACGGTGCGTGCAATACACATGCTTTGAAGGAGGTAGGGGTTGGTACATAAAATCAGGAATGTTGGGGTCTTCTTTGCAAATCACAGGATCTCTGGGGGTTGATCTGATATTTGCTAGATAATATTTAATGGGGGTGGCGTGCATGTTCTGAGCCCTTAGATCAAGGGTTCTGATTGAGGGCTCAGATTGAGCCCCTCAAAATAGAGCTTCTTCGTTCTGGAAATCAAAAGGGAGCCACCGCCCGTCTTGTTCCTCTCTCTTCTCGCGCCTAAGGGAAATGGGGGTACCGCCACTCCTTGCTTCTTGCTCATGCCACGGGGGGTGGACGACAGATCGATGGGTGGCATCGACGAGCTGCCGAGGGCAGTTGGCAGCGTGGGTGAACTCAGTGGCACAGTGGTCGTGCGGTCGGCAGAGAGGTGGACTAGTGAAGCGATGGCACGGTGGGGCTCGACACTATAGGAACGACGAACGGCTGGAGTGAGAACCGCTCCAAGGTCGGAGTCGGTGGGTGTGCCTTCGTTGGTCGACGACAAGGAGGGGGCAGCGGGCGCCGCCTGCGTTGGGGTTGATGGCATGCATGTCGAGAAGGCAACCGATGAAGGGGGAGACACATGCCCTCGGCATCGACAGTGAATGGCGGACTGGATGGTGGTGAATGGAGTTTGGCGGCGGCTGCAGGTCAGTGGAAGAGAGGCTGGGGCGGCGAGCATCACTGGTGGGAAGAGCGGCGGCGCCTGCGGTATTTTTTTATATTATTGTAAACAGAAACAGAAAGCCCCTTTTTTATTTTTTCAGAAAAATAGAAATGGCAACAAACTTATATATATTATTTCCTAAATTTTTTTATTTTTATTTGATCCTGCAAAATAAATGTTAAAGAGAAAAAGCTACGTATTTTTTATTTATAAACAAATTAGGACGAGAGCACCATAGCTCAATCCCAAAAACAAAACAAAATATGTGAATGGAGAGCCGGTGAAAAATGAGGAATGGATCCAGATCTCCGACCATCGTACATGGTCGGAGGTGGTAGATCGTGGAGGTAGAATGTGAAGCGAAGGGATCAAGAAAATGGGATGAAATATCGGAATCGAGGGCAGATTAAATCGTGATGGGAATTCTAATATCTAAAAAATTGATAACGAGATACAAATGCGAAAAATTAAACTACAATTAATCTAGGTTTAAAATAACAAAAATTGTATCTCACCTTAGGAGCAGATGAACACCGTAATGGCCTCGACGAAGGTCGACTTGCTGTCACCAGACAGCTCAGAGGCTAGGCACTCTTTTGCAACAAAATGGCTCTCAGAGAATGGACTCCTCTCACCAAAGATTGATCAAGTTGAAATGAGGGAGGAGGAGCCATATTAATAGATAAGAAAAGAATTTGAAATTTAAAATTTAAAATGAGATAAAAATAAGGGAAATAATTGAAATGAAATAGAGATAATGAATGAAATTAGAATTAGTTACAAAATTTATTTTTTTGTATTTTCATCACTTTATTAAATTGAATAATAAATTTTAATTTTTTTTATTTTTGGTGGTTATTTAATAATAATAACTATATACGTATGGTATGTTATATACATAGTTAAATAAGGAAATTAGTTTTTTATTTTAAAATTTATTTTTTTATTTTTATTTTGAAATAACTATTAAATTATTTACAATTATTTGCAAATAAAATTTATACAAATAAATGGTAAAATTGCACAAACCACCATAGAAAACTGTCTTTCAAGCTGTAACTCCAAAAATTATGAAAGCATAACCATTTCAAAGATAATTTAATTTAGAATACAATGGAAGTGAGTTTGGTTCAATTTGAGTTCACATTGGAGCCATAATTGGTCTCTTAATTATTATTTTTTGGCTTTTTTCGGATGTAGTTATTTTTATTTTGTACATAATTTTATTTTGCAAATATTTTTGTTATTTTGAAAATATTTTTATTTACGACTTTTGTTTTGAAAATTATTTAATTTGAGGTCAATTTATTTACAAATAAAATAGTGTATGTATGCAAATATTTACCACACATTTTTTTGGATTTTTTGATTAAGGACATTGTCTCCCCTTACTTTATTCATAGTTGATTAGGTCAAGTCTTGATATTCTCTTGGGGTTCGAGTTAGCCAGTATCTATTACATATATACAATCTTTTTTTCTCTTCTTTATTTTCCTTTTCTTTCTTTATTTGTTTATTTTAGGTTAAAATAAATGTACAATATTTACACACAGATGCAAGTTAGTAAGAATATGGAGTTAGTATTATATATAGGTATTTTATTAGGGATTTCAAGCTAAAATAAATGAATAAAGATGATGAAATGCAGATTCATCAGGGGTGACGTGGAGGGTGCATAACCTTTGGAGGGATATCCATCCAATGGTTGACATGGAAGAGGGAACGTATGGTGCAGATCAAATCTGAGTAGAGGAGATGGATGGCCAAGAGGGATGGCAGATGGCGCGATGGGAGGCCGACCACGTGGCAGCTTCAAGGAGCAGTACATGGCCAATGAAAATGAAATAAATAAAATATAGATAAATACAAAAAATATATACAAAACAAAATTAAGAAAAACTCAAAACATGAAAATTGTAGATCTCGATGAGATCTACAAATTTCATGGCGACCAAAAAATGTAAAATAAATCAAACAAAGGGAGAAATAAATTTGGAAGTAATTTTAAGGAATAAAAACACTTGATTTTTAATTGCTTTTAATCTTTTGTATTTTTAATTTCTTTTTAAATCCAAAACAAATATATACAATAATAAAATAAAAAGGGAAATAAAATATATATAGAGTAAATTAGGGTTAGTTAATTACACAGAATTATAAGTTAATTTGAGTTAATTAAGCACATATTTTATTGAATAGTTTAAATAATGAGGATAATGAATAATAAGAAGTATAATCAATCACAAGTTCATCACGCATGTATTGCACACGTGATGGGGGTGCGGTCAAGCGAGGTTGATATGGTGCACGAGCCGAGGAGCGGACGACACATCGACTAAGGCGGGCACACTGCGCGGTGGGGCTGTATAGGCCGAGGAGCCCAAGAGATGAAGGTGGTCGACTGATGATGCGGGCCGAGGAGTTGTGCCTAGGTGCGATCGACAGAGGCAACTTGGAGAGCGGGTGAAGGGGATCATGAATATTAGATTCATGCTCTACACATCTTCCAAATTTCGCTCAAATCAGATGTTATTTGCTATTTTATCTTAATGTTCAAAAATCCGAGTCCATTTTAAATAAAATTTAAATTGCTTAAAAATTGTTCGAATCTTTAGATATAAATATCTGATTTAAACTAAATTTGAAGTCCATATACAAAGCGTTCCATAAAAAAGTTGGATTTCAATAGAAATCATAAATAATTTTTTTACAGCAGATTAGAGTGGCCGATCGCTTCCGCCGCTAATACCTCGCTGATCCGGACAATCGCGCTGCTACCCCGATCCCACCGACTACCTTTCCTGTGACCTTCCCCACCATTGCCATCCATTCCCATTTCCACTCCACTCTCTTCCATCAATCCTCTCCTTGCTCTCTCTCTCTCTCACTAATCACTCCCTGACCCCCCTCCTCTCTCTCTCTCACACACACACACACACGATGAGGCTGCGGTGGACGTCGGGCGATGTGGCGGCTCTGTGGTGCCTGCTTGCCCTCATCCTGATGTTCGGGGCCATGTCCTACGTTGCCTACTCCGTCACGCGCCTCTGGCATGTGCGCCCTCTCGGCATCGACGCTCCTCTTGATCGTTTCTCGGAGGCAAGGGCAGTTGAGCACGTCCGCCACCTCTCCGTCGATATCGATGGCCGGCAGGTCTCCTCTCTTTTCTTGATACCATCCCGAGCCTAAAAATTTGGCAGATAGATATTTTTTGTTAACCATGCGTTTGATATGTAGTTTTTTTGGATTGCTATAAGTCGTTAAATTCTTCCACGATTTCTTTACATGTTATCTGTTACGAATACCACTTGCATGGTATTTTTTTACACAAAAGTACGGGGAGCTAATTTGTTTTAAACACATAATCTGATAAAGGAGTATATGCTTGTGTATCCAAAATATTTTGTTATTTGAAAATGTTATAAATACGGAATATCTGACATTTTTTTCGCTGATATAAGGATTGGAATATGTTGGAAACGTACTTTCTCATCTTTTTTTAATTCAAAAAGGTGGAAACACGTGGAGGTGTCCAAACTTTCTCATCTTTGTTTGCATACATAACGAGTTGTTTGTACAGGAAGGGAAGCCAGGTTTGAAGAAGGCTGCCCAATATATAAAGCAGGAGCTGGAGGAAATTGCTGGGCGAGCGGGGCAAGGGATCAGGTTTGTAGTAGTTTTAGCAGCAGTGAAGTACCCACCATTGCGTAATTCCGAACTTTTGTTCTATGAGGACATGCCTACTGATGGATTTATGACTGCATATAAGTGGTGATTGGAATATACGACAATGGTAGATCAGAACGGAATGGTGGAAACATTGCATGTCCAACATCATGAACCTCCACCAAGGAGTATAAATGATCTTTAATTGGCTATGAAGCACGCCATGATATGGGGGATACGTGATTAATATGAATTCGTTACTTATGGTGCGGGGTATATACTAATTAGATAATAAAAAATATTGTGTCGGCGGAGCTTTGACACTAGATGGAGGTGGCTTGGTTCCCACCATAGGATAGAGGCAAGGCAACCGAACCTTGCAAACCTTGCCTATGGCGATGCCCAAGCACCCTATACTGATAGCACTTGACCTCCAATGAACACTTCAATGAATGGTGATTCAACATGTCACTATGGAAACATCAATCATCCAAAGATGAAGGTGTGTACAACACACCACAATGAGAACACCGATGATTCTTCATCACTTTCCTCCCACCGCCTTTAATCTTTGAACAAGAGCTGCCTTTTCATGAAGTGGCTTGCCTATCGTATGAACAAAAAAAAACTGTGTAATATAAATCCCTATGGCATAGGCAGATCTTCCTATGGAAGTAAGTCATCTATGTAGCCAATCCTACTTGAAACATGATTGTTGCTAAGTAGAAAAAGTATGATGATTGAGCCCAATAAAGTCTAATCTACTTGTAAAACGGGGTTGAATATGAGAGGTTCTTGGGAGTAAACATTTGATGTTCATTCGTATATGATGATGCTTTTTGTGGGCTTATCCATTTATTTATCTTCAATTCCGTTCATATATCATGAAAATTCTAATTAAACTAACTTTAGTGTGTTTTTATTGCCTTTTTGTAATCAACGACTCTGACCTTGTTATGCTTTCTTAGTGCTGATTGGCATGCCTGGTTTTTACATGAAGTACCCAAAATCATTTCTATTCTAGTTGAGCCGATCATTTATAATTTATAAGGGAGTTCGATGTGAATAGTCAAGTGCCACTTATATCCACAAAATATTATTGAAGTCTGGCATTTCAATGTCAGTTGATTTTTCTTGTTTCTATATGATGGACTCCTCTGCGATAATTGGAGGATGAAAATATTGTTAGAAAATTGGCCCATGAATATATTTTCTGGGTGCCAAGTGTACATGGTGAATTGACATTTTCCCCACGAGAAACAATATGATTTCTGTCCTTGCTTGTGCGCTTTCCATGTAGCCAAGTTGATTTGACATTTGAGTAAGCAATATTAACTAATGATGGTTAGATTTTCTGCTTCCATTTTTGAGTTTCTGCTGCTGCTACTTTTTCTTCATGTTACTGAATCAGTTTTACTGATGGGACAGGGTGGATATTGAAGAAACACTTGTTGCTGGCTCGTTCAATATGAAGTTTTTACACCGTAGTCTATCACTTGGCTATAAGAATCACACAAACATTATAATGAGGTAAGTCCTCAAGTCAAGAAAGACTCTGCCTCCTTTGATAAAAAATCCATTTAACAATCAGCACGGCACCTTCCCATTTATTTGCTTCTCTTTCCATGTAAATGTAATTTCATGTACTTAGATTGGCACCAGATCTTGGAATTTAATCAAAATGCTGTTCCATTTATTGATATTTAATGTATGGGAGGGATATTTTTTTTAATCCAATAAATATTTCTACTTCTGTGTAAATAATCGCCAACTAAAGGGCATCAAAACCATGGGTATTTGAGAACAATATTCTGAAACTCTAACCGTTGATATCAACTCAAATCCTCTTTTTTTTTTCAGTTGATGAAAATGTAGTTTTTAAAATGATAATTTTTAAATAACTAAGTTTGAAGCATGAACCATGGATTTATTAACGGCATGTTGTTATTTCTGCATTTACTTTAATATTGAGGGAAAAAAGAACTCATATATATATGCATAAATACATTGACACATAGATGGCTAGATGATAGTCGGGAGTGGCATCTGATAAGAGCTGAGATCAATTGGATTGCGGAGGCGAGTCCAGTTGAAGGCTTCATCGAATCTGGGAAAGATGACTGATGGGAAGAGCGAAGCTAGGCGGCTTTTATGGCATCTAGTTGGATAAAAGGCAACGGTGAATGAGTTGAAGACGAACCAGAAGCGAGGCTTACAATGCTACAAATGAGGGGATCGGAATCATTTTGCCAGGTAACACTGAAATGCTATTTTGTGTTTTGGATGTGGTGGCATGGGCCATCGGAGAGGATCATGTCCAGTAAAGCTGAAGGGCATGCACAAGACAAAATAAGTGCACTAGAAGGTAACGAAACCAGACCTAGGATAGGAGAAGACCTTTTTTAGCTCGGGCTAGTTGGCGCAAAGTGGGGGTGTTCAATCAAACCTAGATTGTTTATAGCAAGGAACACCAGACATAGGAAAATAGATAGGACATTCCTTTGGTGGTGACATTATTCTCCTAGAGGGGCCATTGGTGTGCGTTCACTACCTCTCTATACAAGAACTGGTAACGTTTACGAACACATCTACATCTGATGGTGAGGAGGTGGTGTCTTCCAGAAAGACCTAATCTCATATATTGTGCTATCCATTTTGTCAGATGTATGGTGCTCATTATTAAATGAATGCCACTTCGAGTGAGGGATAGGGTATCGGTAGCAAAGGCGATAATGGAATATGGAAAGCTCATCTCATCATCTCCGATGGACTTTCAAAGGGATCCTGTCAACATGTGGTGGTGGAAGCAACGATTTGGGGCTTGTTGACATCGTCCCATCGACCCCTCATCATGGTTCTCAGAAGGGTTTCTTGGCAAGATGGTGGGTGTTTAGGCCGAGCACCGGTCTGGTTTAACGAAGGGTGGGCGTCTAGTCAAGCTGAATGAGTCGTAACCTTTGCCTAAGAGAAATGCCAAAGACCCCCATAAAGTGGGGTGTGGTATTGTTTTACTAGGAGAAATGACCTCTGAGATAAATGCCACGGATTCAAATGCGAGGCATCTAGACTCGGAAGAAGCAACTAAGATTGAAGACTATTTAGCAGAGCAAAGTTGCAACTATGGGGGCATGATTGAAAATGAGGTACTGGTGGGATGCTTGGGCGTGGTTCCTCTGGTAAGGGTGTTGCAGGGGTTCCTCAAGAAGGTGCTTAATTGGAACGTACAAGGTCTACGAGGCTCGATCTAGAGGGGGAGATGGCACATGATGAGGAGCGAGAGGGATCCATGATGATCTTGATCATACATATCCTGATGCTGAGGAGGACTATCACAATGAGGACCTGTATGATGTCCATGATGATACCATTTAGGGGAGCGATGCAGAGATAGTTGACATGGACACATGCGAGTCAAATGATGATATTACGCTAGACCATGCTGACACTCCCGATGCAGATTTTTCTTCTCCCTTTTTAGAGAGTTTTGTACATACTTTTGAGACTCTCGATGTACATGATGATTCCACTTTGATGTGAATAAAAAGGAAAAATTTGTCATTCCTTAGATTGTTCCTTTTCCCGATGCTTTGTATGGAAAGAAAAATTCAAAAAAGAATGTTGTCACTCCTGAAACAGAAAGACTATTGAAAGATCACATTTTCTTGAACATTCTACTTCATGATACCTTGGATCACTTTCCTACGCTCAAGAATTGGTTGATGAATAAATGCACAACACGTAGGAAAAGGAAATCATGAATTGAGAAGCATGTATAGACCAAGACGACTTCATGTGCTATTCAGCACAATGTATCCAAGAAAAAGAGATATGCACGAGCTCTCTATGTCAGGTGAGATTTCAGATGCCACATTCGATCGTACTCTCTTAGATAATGATTTCTCGATTAATTTGCTTCCATCTTCTTTGCTTGATAAGCTCAAGCTAGGTCCTATTTACAAATCACGAGTGATACTTCAGTTTGCAGATCGATCTATGAAGAGACCTAGAGGCATGTTGAGGGACATTATCATGACCGTTCATGATTTGCAGTTTCCGGTGGACTTTACTGTCCTAGACAAGGTTCAGGAAAGCGGTATGCGTATGCGTTCGGTCAGGTCACTGAATAGCGATTAAGCGGTATGCGGGGGCATATGCGGGGTATATGCGGTTCTACGCAGTTTCCTAATTTTTATTTATAAATAAATAAATATATACAAATTTGACTACAACTGAACTAAACTTACTAATAATTGTGGTCCAACATAAGATATAAAATGTACCTACTTTTTTATTCCATTAGATAGACAACATTATGGGTCATATGTATATAATGTACCCAAGGCTTTTGATCAACTAAATGCATGGATTATGTGAATATGTCCCACTGGTTATCGAACCCCAAGTTTTAGCAATATCTAAACAGGGTTCTAAATCGATCATTATCAAAGATACTTGCTGTTGTAGCTTCCCAAGAAAGAGAGCAATCCGAATGGGGAATCCTAAGATTTGACAAGATGTGAGAAATAAATGGAGACTTAGAACCAACAATAGTCTCTGAATGAACCCAACCTCTGGCAGGATTCCACAGGTTACAACATGTTCAACCAACTTAAACTGTCAGTTCGGGGCAATAAAATAACTGGTAGCAGACTTTGGCTGGAATATATCGTATACAAAGCTCATCGGGGTATAGAAATGCTTCGGTTACTAACAGGTGACTAAATAAAGAAATTACTGAATCAGGATATAAATAAAAGTGGGAAATTACTGAATCCACGGCGCTGCAGCTAAGAGAAGGCGGTACCGCAGCTAGGAGGAGGTGGTGCCGCGGTGGAGTTGGGAGGAGGAGGCGGTGCCGCGGTGGAGCTGGGAGGAGGAGGCATGGTGCCGCAGCTAGGAGGAGGCACGGTGCCGAAGCGGAGGAGGTAGTGGAGTTGGGAAGGGGAAGCGGAGATGAGTGGAGGCGGAGGAGCTCGGAGGAGGTCGGGTAGCGATGGAGGCGTGGTTGGGACTTGGGAGGAGGATCGTGGAGGCGGGGGTTCGCACGACGGAGGGATTAGGGTATCGGGGAATCAAGTGAGAGGGGTTTAGGGTAACCGGGTAATGGGGTTACGGGTAAATCGGATCTAGTGATCCGATCCGATAGCACGTCGGAGCACGAAGCGGGCGCACGGTCCGCATATGCGGCCGCACAGCCCGCATATGCGGGCCGCATATGCGCAATAGGCGAATATAGAGGGGCTTCACGAATGCGGCACGCCCAACAGTCCGCACACGCATATGCGGCCGCTTCAACCGATTTCGTGAACACTGGTCCTAGATATGACGTGCTCTACGCAGTTACACCTTGTTCCAATCATTCGTAGGAGGCCTTTCTTGCAGACAACAAGAGCACTCTTTGATTATGATGTGGTAGAGTATCATTCCGTACAGACGATGGATGGATGATACATATTAAGATGGCGAGAGGATGTAGCAGTCACAGATGAGTATTGTTGTTTACTTCAGAGGACATCTGTCTTGCAGATTATTGCTAGTACATCAATGAGACACGATCTCTTGATATTGAGAGCTTATGGTTTGATACCTACGACATCCTACACGAGGATAGGGTAGATCATATGGCACCTAGTTCCTTCGATGACTGTTCACATATGCAGAATTCACATCAGATCCATATGAGCAGTCACTTACAATAGATATCTCAGTACTGCAGATTGAGAGAGTACACGTATTCCAACAAGATATTTAGCTGATTATATTGCACATATTATTCGATCTATTCAGTGTAGAGAGTCGGATGGTGTGATTGATACACTTATAGACACATTCAGTAGTCTGACTCCATAGACGCATATTTCAGTAGAGAGACCTATGCCTCGTACAACATTCATTCACAGAGGCATATACACAACAGATGATTCTGTATGACCCAGGTTGAAGTGATTTACTTTGTATAGGATTTATGTCTACTCTTCCACTTCATTTTGTCACGTATAGAGACCTGCGAGCCTTTCGATTTTTTTGGAGTACACCACCACTTGTATATTCCTCATAGTCCCCAATCGTCCCCATTTTCTGCTCGTCTAATATTATGGAAATGTAAAGAATGAAAAGTTGTATTTCTCATAGCCCTAGAGCTCTCTTATATATGAGAAAAGCCTTAAGGGAAAATTACATAAAATAGATTGGATAAATAGAAAAACATAAATAAAAACCGTAGAGATATAAATATCTCAACACTCCCTCTCAAGATGGAGCATATATATATATCTATCATGTTCATCTTGGAACATCAATGGTGAAAGGGACCTCTTGCAAGAGCATTGGTAAACATGTTTGCAATCTGATTTCATGATCCAACATGAGAAAGTGGAATAAGCCCCTTTTGAATCAAATCATGAGTGTAATTATAATCTACTTCAATATGCTTCGTTCTCTCATGAAAGGTTGGATTATTAGCAATGAACAGAGCTGCTTCATTATCACATTTCAGGTGCATAGGAAGAGGCACCTCAATAGTTAGATCAGTCAGAACTGACTTGATCCACGCCATTTCCGTGCTGCCTTGAGCCATGGCCCTATATTCTGATTCAACGCTGGATTGAGCAACAACTGTCTGTTTCTTGCTCGTCCACGAAACCAACGAGCTACCAACAAATACAATAAAGCTTGAAGCGGATTTTCTATCCTTGGGATACCCAACATAATCTGCATCTGCATATCTAGTGATTACAAGAGACGTATCTCTTCTGAAAAGAAGGCCTGCACTTGAAGAAGACTTCAGATATCTTAGATCATGCAAACTGCGTCCACATGGGCCTGTCTGGGTTGCTCCATAAACTGACTGACTCTACTCACAACAAAAGATATATCAGGCCTGGTAATAGTAACATATAACAACTTCCCAACTAGCTCTCCGTGATGTCTCTTATCCACTTCCTCAGAGTCATGAGTCATCATCATATAGCCTAGCATTGGGATCCATTGGTGTAGTGACAGGCCTGCATCCCGTCATGCCTGTCTCAGATGGAAGGACAGTAGCATACTTCCTTTGCATCATAACCATACCATGCTGATTTCGTGCAAACTCCAAGTCAAGGAAGTAACGTAGTTTGCCAAGGTCCTTGATCACAAACTGCCTTCCAAGGAAATCCTTAGCTGCCTGAATGCCATGCTCACCGCTGCCAGTAACAACTATGTCATCAACATACACTAGAACAACAACTGTACGTTGCGGAGTTCTCTTTACAAAAAGAGAATGATTTGCAATAGATCTGACAAACCCATCCTGCTCAATCAACTCTGAGAGCTTTTGAAACCAAGCCCTCATACCCTGCTTAAGGCCATATATGGCCTTATGAAGATGGCATACCATATGGGACTCCCCCTCAACAACAAACTCTGATGGCTGCCGCATGTAGACTTCCTCCTGCAGATCACCATACAAAAATGCATTATTGACATCTAATTGGAAAAGAAGCCAACTATGTACCACAACAACAACAATAAGGATTCGTAGCATAGAGTTTCTCGCAATAGGGAAAAAGTATCCTAGTAATGCACTCCATAAGTCTGAGTGAATCCACAAGCAACCAATCTGGCCTTATATCTGTCCACAATACCATCATCTCGGCGTTTCACGGTAGACACCCACTTTCTGCCAACGACAGATGCACCTGGACGAGCCTGAACAACACTCAAAGTACTACGAGACTATAAAGCTGCCATCTCCTCCTCCATGACCATAGGTCAATGACTATTCAACAACACCTCCTGATAGGATCGTGGTATCTCCACGACTGACAGTCCCACAACGAACCTTTGGAAATCCTCTGATAGATGGTCCAAGGAAACATGAGAAGCAAGAGGATGCATACTTTATGCACGCCTCTGCTTCCTTAGAGAAATAGGTACATTTAGGTCCTCAATACTCTCAGAGAATGTAGTTCCTGCACCTCAAGCTGTACATGCAAATCACTAGTGCCATTAGAAACTCAAATGCTCAGAACATACTTTGGGCGTGCTGGATGAAGGAGGAGGCGCATGAGCACGAGGTCGACACTGGTAAACTTGTGGAAAGAAAGTGGATGTGGTAGGTGGTGGTGGAGGCGGAGGTGGTGGTGGCAGTGATGGTGGCAATGGTGTTGTGGAGGTCGGAGGTAGAGGCATATAAACCTCTTCCCCATCCCCTGACGAAATGAGCTTGTCACCTGTATATAGAAGTACATAATAGACTAAAAAAGGTGACGTCAGCACTAACATAATACCTTCGTCGGATAGGGTTGAAGCAACAATATCCCTTTTGGGTCTTGAAGTACCCAACAAACACACATTTGACAGCTCTAGGAGAGAGCTTGTCCAGACCAGGGGACATATGATGAACAAAAGCTACTGAACCGAAGACACAAGGCATGGGTGAGAAAAGATCTGCCTTGGGAACGTAATCGAGAATGAGATCTTTTCCCCTAGAACCAAAGAGGGCATACGATTTACTAGATAATAGGTAATTAGAACCCCATCTCCCCAGTACGATTAGGAGCACGGATCTGAATCAAAAGAGTCATGGTAACATCCGGAAGAGGGCGATGTTTTCGTTCAGCAGCCCCATTCTGTTGGGAAGTATACACACAAGATGTCTGATGCACAATACCATGAGATGCAAGAAATTGGGCAGGCTGAGTACTACAAAATTCAAGGGTATTGTCTGAGCATATAAACTTGACTTTTGCTAAAAATGTTCATTATTTTATTAATAAAGGACTGAATAACATGACCAGCATCAGACTTGTTTTTAAGAAGAAAGACCCACGACAATATAGAAAATCATCAACTGCAAAAAGATAGAATCTATGCCCTTGATGATCTGGGACACGACTGGGACCCTAAATATCAAAATGAATTAAATCAAACAAACTATGACTGCTCTGACCTGGACGACTCTGGAAAGTGGATTGATGATGCTTCCTAAGCTGGTAGGCTTCACACTGAAAAATAGACCGAGGAGAAATCTGTGGAAGAACGTGACACTGCTTTTGTAGAGGAAGATGACTAAAATGAAGATGCCATATATAAGGAGATGCAAACCCGATGCGAAGAGAGGTGGCACCAGCATAAGGAGATTGCACCGGTATGTACAGACCTCGTTGCTCACGACCAGATCGAATCACCCTGTTCGTGAGAATATCCTGAAACACTAGAGCAGATGGGTCAAATATAGCACGACAGTGTAAATCCTTTGTGATTTGACTAATAGAAAGTAAATTCATAAAAAAACTTAGGTGCATAAAGAACATTTTGAAGCCGCATTGCAGGAGTTAACTGCACCTCCCCCTGACTAGTAATGGGGGAGTGTGTCCCACTGCTATCACTACTGATCGTCCGGGCTGGGTTGGACTGAAGGCACTAAACCACTCTTGTCACCACAGAGATGATGGGATGCTCCCGAATCTTTGATCCATTCTGATATTATCTGCCCTGTAGCAACTAGTAAAGTTATTTGATGTAGATGCTGATGCAGAAGCAACTATCTCTGAGTATTCTGAAGAGAGCTGGTTGACCCATGAGTAGGCATAATCTCACCGAGCCTTGCCACAAGTTCATCAAATATCTGGTTAGATGCAAGTGAAGAACTGCCAACCTGCTTAATCCGTTCTACTACACGTGCAGAAGCTGGGAACCCATGCTTGGAATAACATGTTTCCTCAAAGTGACCTGACCTGTGACAGTAAGTACAAGACTGATGAGGAGGTCGGCTACATTCTCTTTTACCATGGCCACCTTGACCACGAAATTGTGTAGGACCCCCCTACCACGGGATGCTACCATGGCAGAGGAGGTCTGAGATAGCTGAGTACCACCAGAAGATATGGAGAGCCATCTCAACCTGCGATATGCCTCCTCCATTGGAGGTATGGTGGCATCGGTAAGAATCTACGCTCCAGCTACATCAAACTCCGGATCAAGTACTGCTAGAAAAACTCTTGTCATCACTGAATCCCTATATGCCTTGAGTTGCTCTGGAGTGGCAGTCAAGGGAGTGTAACCATGTAGTTTCTCAAACATACTCCTTAGAGAAGTGTAAAAGGTATGGAGAGGACGACCACTATGCTTCGAAGTGAAGATGTCGTGACTCGTGCTGAAGTTGCAGAATCTTCGACTCATTATTCGCTGGAGAATATGTAGCTGCATGAATGTCCCACATAGTCTTTGTCGTGGACTGACTCAAAATGTCATTGGCTATCTCGATGCATACCGTACCAGAAAGCCATATACGTGCATACGCGTCATTTGCTTCCCATGAGGCATTAATCTCAGCCTTGTCGACTGGCTCCTCCTGTGTGAGAATATGCTTCTTGCCATTACATTGCATCAAACTCATGAACTGCATGGCCCACAGTTTATAGTTCGTTCTAACATCTTCACAATGGGTGCTGGACTCTTGAAGACACCCAGGGATGGAATATCTGCTTTTTTGTCTGACATAATCGGCCGCACGGCCGCATATGCGGCCGCATATGCCCGTGCAGCATGCATACCGCTTCGATTACTTGAATCAGTGCATTATGCGCCCTCCCCGCATATGCAGCCCGCATATGCCCCGCATACTGCTCCAGCAGCTCCAACTTTTCAATCTTCTCATTCAGGTCCTTAATTATGTAACTTTGCCTCTTCATTCAATTGTTAGAATATAACATGCATTTCTATACAATTGCAATGCATCATACCATTATGTATATGCAATGTTTTTTGTTTTTCTCATGTATTATTTTCACGAGTATATGCAATGTATCGTCGAATATTTTTTATATATTCCGATTGAGGTTTTGCTCATGTAGTGCATGTATGTGTATTGAAGTTTTGTTATTACAAATCATATAATGTGAAGTTTTTATGGTAAATATTTTTTTGTGATTAAATATGCGGCAATTAAAAGTATATATGCACACCCATCTAACATGAACCGTTTTTCTTAGATCTTCTTTAACTCCACTCAGATACATAACTTCATTGGTAATGTTATTCATAGATATTTTTTTTTATTTTTAAATTAAAAATTAGAAAACCGCTTAGAATCGCATATACCCCGCATATGCCCCCGCATACCGCTTAATCAGTATTCAGTGACCAGTCCGAATGCATACGCATACCGCTTTCCTGAACCTTGATGGTGACAATGATCTCTCAAGACTGGGGTTGCAAACTTGGACAAATAATGTTTACACAGACATATAGGAAGATGGCTGTGGGTGTAGACTCATACCGCAACCACTTTCATTTTTTGAAGACTCCTTTAGGTGGATAAGAAGTTTTAGATAATCACATCACACCCTAAAAGCATAGGAGTGTCCAACTGGAAGCCCGCAACAGTGCACAGGGGCACACAGGGTCACGCTACAAGCGATGGGGGCTTTGGGGTGGCAAGCGGCGCACATCGCTGGGGCGGCGCGAGAGGCGCGATCGTTGCTAGGGCAACGCGATTTAGAAGATGACGGTGTTTGCGTTCAGTCACACCATTCTGCTGTGAAGTATAAGCGCAAGAAGTCTGATGAACAATACCAAGAGATCGGAGAAATTCAGATAAATGTAAGGTGGAAAACTCCAAGGCATTGTCAGTTCGAATAAATTTCACATTAGCAGAAAAGATATTCTTGATCTCAATAAGAAAATATTTAATGATAGCACCCGCTTCGGACTTATGTTTCAACAAGAACACCCAAGATAATCTAGAGAAATCATGCACAACAACCATATAAAAACAGTGTCCCTGATGATCGGGAACACGACTAGGACCCCAAATGTCAAAATGAAACAACTCAGATGACTGATTAATATGACGACTCTGACGACTCGCAAAAGAAGAACGATGGTTGATGCAGCGTAAATCAGAAATATAGGGCTTCATTTATTTAATTTTGTCCGATAATTAGAGTCTCATTTTATTGAGTCTTCGTATTTTTAATAAAGAGATTACATGCAATCTCAATTTAGTTAGTTATAGTCAATTAGAGATTTGAATTTATTTCAAATCAATTAGTTAGTCGGTTAGAGTCAAATTAGGATAAGTAGTTTGAATTTGAATTTGAATTTCTATTTTTGTAATCTCATCCCTCCTATATAAAAGGATGACATGCAATTGTTTTAGACAGGTCAGATTATATGAAAACTTGAGATTTATCTCTCTCTTGTCTCTCTCCTTCCCCACGTGGTCTTCACGTTTCTCTTCTCCAACACCCCTCGTTTTTCCGACGAGCTTCTCTTCTCAACCACTCCATTTTCTTCTCCACCAAAAATCTACCATCAAAATATTTTATTTTTACGTCGCTGAGTAAATCCATTTGCATCAATTGGTATCAGAGCATGGCATCTTGATCGTCCTCACGATCTGGTGATCCCTCTCGTCGTTCACGAGAAAGGTCCAAAGGATCTCGCTCCAATGACCGTACATGGCGTGCCGAGGTTAGACAAGCATTATCAAATATGCTCCAAGTTTGTGCCGATATGCAAGTTGTGGTCTCCCAGATGCGAGATGCTTGGAATATTGAAATAACACGCCAACTTGAGGAAAATGCCGCCGTATTTGTCTACACAATCTTATGGAGGAGTAGTTGTATGTGTAGACTCATACAACTTTATTGTAGTCTGGGGCCGGAAACAATAATTTATATGTTGAAAATCCCTGTTTCCGGATGAAATCAGACCGTGTTTGTCTATAGCAGTTGTCGAATATTGCCCCAAAGAAGATGGTCCAGCCGTAGTACGCAGTGGTGCATGAGGACAACGTGCAGGTGCTCAGGAGCACGTGCAGCCTCATATGCACAGATGCAGGCGCACAGGTTTGCAGGTGCACAGGAGCGCAGGCACGCAGGTGCACAGGAGCATAGGTGCGCAGGTGCACGCGCAGATGTGCAAGTGCATGCACATGTGCATGGCAGATGCAATGTGCCTATCTGCAGCGCGCGGGGGCGGGCGGTGCCGGGACCGGGGAAGATGACGGGGTCGGCGACGGGGGTTGGGGGCGGGGGTGGGGGCAGGTAGGGTAAGATTTTGGTGGGATATGGGAACTCTGTTCTAGGACCGTTGCTCCGATGTTATGTTGGGAGAAAAGAAGATAATGCATTAGATGAGACCCTAGAACTCTCTTATATAGGAGAAAAGCCTTAGGTTAATTACATGAGAAGAAGTGCATAAAGAAAATAGAAATGAGAAAAAAATAATGTAAGATACAAATATCTCAACACAAGCCTTTGTTCCATCTTGTTCACCACGAGCAACCAGTCAACCTGCCTCAACCTACCGCCAACCAATGACAAACCAAGCATGTGATAGTCAGTTCTCGCTATATCTGGATCGACGCCGCAATCTTACACCCTGCTATTTTGTCCCTGCTCATTCTGAAAGGAATAAAGGCCAGCTTCTGTGATTTATCTGGAACCTGGACACCATCCCAAACAGCTCAATTACCATAGTGACTCCCTCTGTCGAACCAACATATCCCTCTACAAAGTGAATGGTGTTGTTGGCATATTGCAGGACCAGCACCGAAACAGCTGCAACTCTAAAACCAGAGAAGAAACTACCATCCATTGCCCTGATGATCATCCTGGCTGTTTCATGTATCTTCGCTTCATCCACCGCCCTGATGATCATCCTGGCTTTTTCATCTATCTTCGCTTCTTTCCTTCGGATCCTTTTTCATGGGATCTTCTCCTTTTACTATTTCTGTTGTCTCAAGTAAATAAAAGATCGTAGTCCATGCTCATGTTTCATTTTTGCATCATCAAAGCCAAGAGACTAAATGCATAATATCTTCTCGTCCACCTGTTTCCACCTTAAATTGCTTTCTGCCAAAGCAAAGGTTTCCAGATCACCGAAGAAGATTGAATGTACTTCCATTCATTAATGCGTTATTTAGTGGATCCAGTTCAGTTCACTGCGTATTTTAAGAAAGTACAGACCTATCCTCAATTTTATTAATGCCCACATTACTGTTCGATTGTTACTTCGTGTAGCTTTTAAGGCTCATAGTCAGGATATGGATGATTCATCGCATTTTCATCTTTGTATCTTTTTAATTTTGTGGTTGAATTTTATCTACTCGACATGGCTTAAAATTATTGCAGGATACGATCTACAGAATCAGAGGATTATGAACCATCTCTTCTAGTGAATGGCCATTTTGATGGTCCGCTAGGCTCTCCTGCAGCTGGTGATTGTGGTTCATGTGTGGGTCAGTTTACAAAGCCAATGTTTCAACTATTAGTCTGACTGTGTTTTTTCATTATATGGTTGAATTACATTGTTTTAGTATTCATTGCAGCATCCATGCTTGAAATAGCACGGCTTATTATCGATTCTAATTGGATTCCTCCTCGACCAGTGATTTTTCTTTTCAACGGTGCTGAAGAATTGTTTCTTCTGGTAAGACGTGGATATGTTTGGGCGTCAAATTTTTGTTAACCTCGAACCATGGTTTCAGACTTCATGAAATATCGGCGAAATTTCATCGAAATTTCGGTTTCGATATAGGATCGAATTTTTAAGCGAAATGCCGATATGGGGCCTTCATTCACAAATGTTGCTCGATTTGGGAGAAATGTGATCAAAATCCACCAAAATTTCGACGTAATTTTGTTTCTACATGATGTCTATACAATATTCGATTTCGAAATTTCGTTTTTTCATTATATGGTTGTCTAGTCGGCACAATCAGTGATAGAACTTACGGAATGGGGGGGGGGGTGAATTGAGTATGCCAGAATAAAACTTTAATCAACAATCACAATGCACACTATGTTTATGTGGAAATCCAAGCAGGTAAAAATCACAACCCAAGCCTTCCTGAATTAGGATTTTTGGTTAGCCGAGCCAACCAACTTTTTCACTATATCCTTAGATATTTAGACGGATATTTGAATCGATTACAAGCACACAACTTATAATTTTGGATCACACACCAAAATCACAACTTTGGATTAGAACACCAAAGTCACCACTGTAAATGAACTAGTTGCAACACTGCTTGAGGCTTCACCTCAAGCTTCCTACAAACGAAACTCCAAGAGTATCGCAGAACAATGTTAGGTGATCAAGATAAACAATTATCAGAGCTTACAAAATAATATCAATTATAAAAATCAGATCAAAACAATTAGATCAGTAGAGAGATTATATCAACAAGATATTACAATACTTTTTTTTGACCTAAAAAAGGGAGAGCCCTCCCAAGGCGGGAGTCACCACACCAACTCTTTCATTAATAACAAAAAAGGTACATCAGTTGGATATTCAGAAATTGTACAAAGAATTACAATGCACGATCACATTCTCATAGTAACAACGTTGTCCCTTGAAAAAGGCAATCATTCCTGCCAGCCCAAATAGCCCAAAGAACGGAAAAAGGCCTTGAGACGTCGTTCGAGGACCCAAGACCCACCGACCGAATAGATCTCCAGAAATGCTCTAAGCTGAATGCCTGAACCCAAGCCAACCCCAAGGATTCCCAGACATGCACCGAAAACCTGCAACCGAAGAAGACGTGCTCCGCGTCTTCCATATATCCCTCGCATCTATCACAGTTTAGGTCTGCCACGCTAAACATCCTTCCCCTCCTTACTTTGTCGCACAGACGGTTTCTCCTCAGACACCACAGGAACACCTTTACCCGAGTAGGAATCTTGGCCGCCCAAATCACTTTCATGTCCGCACAGAGGTCATCATCGCGCCCCACGCCCCCCACCGCACAGCTTTATGTAGACCTTCTTCACAGAGAATCTCCCATCCGCCCACATAAAATGGTCTGGCTCACCAGACATCTCCCCCAGAGAGGGAACCTTAGACTGCAACCACAAGAATTCATCCAGCCGTTGATCCGACCGATCCAAAAGAAAAATAGGGGCCCACGACCCCGAGTCTGCCACCTCCGCCAGCCGCGCCCCCTGTCAACTGCTAAGGCTATCGTCCTTGGGAAACGGTGCCCCAGCACCCCCTCCCCCGTCCAGTCATCTAGCCAAAACCTGAAGAGCTGACCATTCCCCATCCTCGGCCGCACGAAAGACCTGATTTCCGGAAGTACAGTGCGGATCGCCACCCACAACGGTGACTCAAATGACTTCCTCCCGACCACCAACTCCCCAGTGATCCCGTAAATCCTCCTCAGAAGCCTGGAGACCAACGAGTCGGAGGAGCCCCAAAGCTACACCACCTACTTGACAATCAAAGCTTTGTTCATAATCTCCACATCTCAGACCCCAATGCCCCCCTCAGCAACCGGCCTAGCAAGATCCTCCCAACCGACCAGATGTAGGCCCCTCTTCATCTGCCTCCCATTTGACCAGAAGAAAGACCTCATCAAGGCCTCCATCTTCCTTCTAACCCCAACAAGCATCAAATACGTCGAGTAGAAAAAAACCGGAATGGCAGAGAGAACATGCTTCAACAAGGTAAGCTTCCCACCCGTGGACAAAGTAGTTGCCTTCCAACCTACCAACCGCTCCTCCATTCTCCGAAAGACACAGTCCCAGTCCGACCTCCTCATCCTACCATCAATCAGAGGCAACCCCAAATAGGAGATCAGCAATCGCCCCAGGGGGCACCCCGTCCAACCAACGAGCCTGGCGCTTTCCTCGTTGTCCATCCCCAACGGAACCACCACCGACTTCTGCCTGTTAATTTGCAAATCCGAGAGGCACCTAAACATATCCACCAGAATAGCAGCATTGTGGTTCTGCTCCTCCATCCCCTCAGAAAAATCAGTGTATCATCCGCATACTGCAACACAGGTACCGAGATGCTCCCCAGTCGGAAGCCCTCACACCACTCCTCCCCTACCGCACGCTGAAACAAGACCGCAAGGCAGCCTGCCACCAACACGAAAAGTAGAGGAGCCAACGGGCAGCCTTGGCGAACTCCCCTCTACGACTGAAACCACCCACTCTCCGGCCTGCCGTTGACCAGGACAGAGCACGAGCAAGTAGTGACGCATCTCTTGACCCATCGAATCCACTCCTCCAACTGACACAGTCGTAGGCCTTGGTGTAGTCAATCTTCCAAACTGCCCCCCTCTTTCTGGACCTCTTCCACTCAAGGCAAATTTCCGAAGCCGTAACATTCCCGTCTGCCATACAACGCCCTGGAATGAAGGCGGATTGGGCATGTAACACCACAGGATTCAAAACAACCTTAAGCATGCTCGCCAGCACCTTTGCGACAATGAGGTAGATGCCATTGGAGATAGAGATCGGCCTGAAGTCCCCCACCCCGACGGGGGTGTCTTTCTTCGGTAGAAGAAAAATCAAAGCCTTATTAACTTTCTCAAAACCCTTGTTGCCACTCCGGAACTCATCCAAAACCTCCAAAATCTCACCCTTCAGCAAATCCCAGAACTCCCGATCAAGGTTGTAAAAATCGTTCGACTGGCCCAACTAGTAGGTCCGACTAGTCTAGTCAGTGGGGGACCGACTGAGTACTGACTAATTCCGATTAGGTACACTAGTCGACCAATTTTTTGCTTAGAGATACCATATTCTTATATGTTTTTCTTTTTTTATTAGCAAACTTATTATAATATGCTTAATGTTTTATTTAAATTTAATTACCTTTTGATTTAATTATGATAGTATAAAAATGTACAAAATCTATGTAAATATATGCATAAAAATGAGTTATATATTTAAAATAATCATAAAATTCAAAGCCGATTTATGTCCGACTAAATCCGATTAGTCGTCCGACTAAATCCGATTAGTCGTCCGACTAAATCCGATTAGTCGTCCGACTGCCGACTAATCCTTAGTAAGTGACGCGACCGACCGAGTATCAATTACCGTTTTTGCAACCTTGCTCCCGATAAAAGTATATCGAGAAACCATCAAGTCTAGGAGCCCCGTCCACATTCAAGCTCCATACAGCCCTCGACACCTCCTCCTCAGTAAAAACCGCCACCAACGAGTCCGCCTGGGGCCCGCTCAAAGATTCCACTCCCAGTCCCGTCCACCCCCACCCACTCTCCTCCCGAACCTTCCACGAAGCCGTCATGAAGTACCCCCGCAAAGCACCACCAATGCACCTCTCACCCGACACCCTTACCCCTCCCACCTCCACCTCATGCAGAAAATTTCATCTCCTCCGCCCGTACGCCAAGGAATGAAAATAACGCGTGTTCGCATCTCCTTCCTTCAGTCACTTCTGCCTCGATCTTTGTCGCCAATGAACCTCCTCTTTCCTGTTCTCCAATAAGACCGCCTCCAAATACACTACCCTCTCATCCACCTCATCTGGAGTCATTCCCCTCTCATCATCCACACCATCCAACCTGACAACACCCGCCTCTGCCTCAACCCTGACTGCCTTCCGCCGCAAGGCGACCTCCCTCCCATACGACAACAACAACCGCTTGAGTGAAGCCAACTTAGCCGCGAACCGTGACACCGCAAAGCCCAATACATTACACCCCCTCCAATGTTCGACCACCATCTCCCGGAAGCCCTCCTCCAACAACCAATTATTCTCAAAACGAAAGGAGAACCGCCCCAGCCGCTCCTCCCCGGAGAACCAAAGGATGAAAGTGTGATCTGAAAGCGTCCTAGGCAGAGCCCAAGCCCTCGCTAACGGGAAGGCCTCACCCGCCTCCACGGACACCAGAAACCTGTCAAGCCTGGATTTCGACCTCGCATTCCTCCAAGTGAACTTGCACCCAGCCGCATCAACAACAGATAGACCCAAGGAGTTGGACACCATCATGAATTCTTCCGACTCGGAGTCTCTACCACCGGCCCTCCCAGGCCTGTCATCAGGATACAACGTGACGTTCAAGTCCCCGCCGATAATCCAAACACCAGTCCCCACCGCCGCTGCAACAATCGTCAAGTCCGCAGCCAACGAACCATCCTCCCGCCGGTACGGTCCATAAGCATTGGTGACCCACATGTGGACTCCATCTGCCCTCCGCAACAGCTTCACCGTCAAAGAGAACGGCGACGAAGAAGTCCCCAACAAATCAAAGGAATCAGACCGCTACCCAGATAAGAGCCCACCGGAAGCACCCAGGGCCCCCTTATCTACCAACGAGAAAAGCTCCCCCCTGGCCATCTCCTGCCGCAACCGGTCATCTAAGGACTGCAGCTTCGTCTTCTGAATAAAGAAAATATCTGCACCAGCATCTCTCACCAGATTCCTCACCCCAAGCCGTTTATTGGGGCGGCCCAAGCCCCTTGCATTCAAGGTCAGGATCTTCATTTAGAAACCTGATGCACCATCTTCTTCAGGGGAATCACCCCCAGCCGTCGTACGATATCCCTATCAAGCGCTGCGAATCAATTCTGAATCTGCAACGGACTGCCGGAACCCATATGCGATGACGCGGCTGCGGATTCGACCACCAAGGAAGCCCTCAGTACAACCCTCTCCAAGGAAGCCCTCAACGCAACCCTCTTCACCTTCCCCGACCTCTTACGGGCGCCCCCCTCACGTAAGCCAGGCCGAACCTCCGCGTCCCCAGACCAACCCCCTCCTCGACCAGCGCCTCAGACACACGCCCGCTAACAACTCCTTTAACTTCCAACGCAACAGGACGAGGTTGCCCCCTGGTGCCAACCTCAGAAACATCTCCGCACACCACAGCCGGACCCTCCTCCGCTCTTAGGAAGCACCCACCCTCACCTCCCTTCGCAGCCTGGCGACCCCGCCCCCGCATGCTCCAAGCTCCCCCTTCCGAAAACACAAGACCCAAAGCGGGCAGAGCCCTCTCCAGCTCCAAACCACGCAGCTGCTCGAACCCCTTTCACCCTCCAGACCTTTCCCCGCCAACCGCCTCCTCACCAGGGTCCGCGCAACCCTCGCCACGACCCCCCCGAAACCCCACCCGTCATACAACTCGAACAATCCCCACCTGGAACCCCCCGCTCGCGATCTGGATCCGAATCGGCAAACCCAACCTGATCGCCCAACATGTCGCCACAACCCCGAAAACGGATCCGCTCCGAGTCTGCACCAGAGTTCCGCATCTCCACCCGAGGCGGACCAGAGAAGGCCCTACCAACACCCGAAGCAATGCCACCATCGACCGCTACACGCCAAGGAAGACAAAGAGGCGCCTGCCTCGAAGCGCCCACCGCGGATACGACGCTGAAGCGATCCACTCCGCTGGGAGCCGCGTCAGCCTCGGACGCTGCCCCCATTTCGAAAGCCGCGCCTACAGCGGAAGCCGAGGTAGCTCCGCCTGCGAGGGCTCCGCCCGGGCACCCCCACCTTTCTTCTTCGCCTCCGCCATGCGGTCTTCCCGTCGCCGACAACAAGCGACCCGCTCGATCGGCCCAACCTCCTCCGCCGACAACTCCACCAGCACCCGCTGACCATCGAAAGCCGCCTCCCACCAACCCAGTCGCTCCGCACCCATTCGCCGTATCGCCGATATATCCCGATATTTCCTTCCATGCTGGGTGGGTGCCTCCAGCATGTGCTGGGAAACAATAGGCTATTCCAGTTCTGGATAGACGATTGGACGAGCCTGGGACCCTTGATGGAGAGATACCCTGCGGCTTTTCGCCCTTGTCGATGATCAAAATACTGTCCTGCATCGAGTATGGTCGACAGGAACTTGGGCTCGTACTTTCCTTTCTGCCTTTTCGGAACATAGATTGAATGAGTTTGTTACTATGCTTAGGGATATTTCCGACATTGAGGGTCCCATAGGTGGTAGAGACTCATTTGAATAGCTGAATGGTTCTTCCATGAAGAAGGCATATCGTTTCTTCACGCATGCAAAAAATGGTACACCGAATGAATTCAGACATGATTGCATGATTATTTGGGCAAGTAGAATTCCTATACAAATCAATATATTCCTCTGTTTGAATTGAGAGAGGATTGCAGGATTATTTAGACAAGCAGAATTTCGTGCGGATCAAGGTATTCCTATGGCTTGCTAGACGTGACCGCCTACTTACGTGCGTCCAGATAAAATGTTGCATACAGGGGACATCCTATGCGGAAGATTCAGGAGTGAACATGAAGACATAGATCACCTTTTCTTCGGTGACGAGACCTCGACTACGACATGGGAGGATGCTGCTATACCATAGCCGAGCCACATGTGGTACTCTCAGGAGGATCATCCATTGCCTTCACTATGCTTTGGTCAATACGATGTGCCCACAACGAGTTGATTTTCGAGGGCCAAACATTTTACCGCAACAATGTATTGAGTCCTGACATAACTCTTTTGGTTTATTGGAACTTTGTATAATCTCCCTATATAAGTTTCTCTGAAGTATTATAAACTTTGCGGTGGGCCCCATCTCGGGATTGCACACACCTTTCTCTAAAAAAAGATAATCGAGATCTATATTGTGACATAATGGGGAAATCTAAGGAGATATGTTACTCATAGAATAGCAGGATGACTAAAGTGGAGAGGATCCTGTTCAATTGATAAGAAAATTCTTTTGAAAATCTAAGGAAATTCCTACAAAGCAGCCGTCGCACTTGCTTCACTTTGTGGATGTTGTTTGCTTGTGGATTGTTGAGAGAATTCTTATATATCTGTGTCTTTATTTATATTTCTCATGTTTTTCCGTCTTCTTTATGTAATTTCTCCCTAAAGCCTTTCTCCTATATAAGAGGGTTCTAGGGGTATGTGATATACAACTTTTTCCCTTATCTTCAACATGGTATCAGAGCGACGTTCCTAGATCGGAGTCTGTGACCTAACCCTAGCCCTCCCCACCAAGACCCTTCGTGTGCTCCTCTGCACAGGCCGTCGCCTCCCACCACGCGGGGGCCGCCACCCATCACCGCCTCCCTCCTCAGGGGGGACTACTCCTCGCACGCTCACCTCGCGCGCCCCTTTCCACGCGCCTTTGACCCTTCGCGCGTGACCTTGCAGGCTGCCTCCCCGCATGGGCTGTTGCCGTCGCCCCTCGTGACCTGCACCCTTCTCGGGCTGCAGGCGTCTCTCGCGGGCCTCCATGTAGGCCGCCGCCCCCGTAGGTATCTCCTTGCTGCCACTGTTCATCTCGGTCTTGGTTTAGGTCCTCTTTTGGACCTCTAGGGTGCGAAGTGATCGTCTAAAACACCCTGGCCACCCAAAGGCGGCCTCAAAGAATGGAAGAGCTTGTAGTATGAGTCTACACCCACAACCATCTTCCCATATGTTTGTGTAGACACATGTCTTATTTGTTGCTGTCCCAATCTTGGTGATAGTTGTCATCATGGTTGACAACAAAGCTGATGTTCCATCTATGAGGGGCTTCAAAGGTCCAACACCCATCGTTAAGATGAATGGCACAAACTATGAACTGTGGGCCATGCAGTTCATGAGTCTGATGCAGTGTAATGGCAAGAAACACATCCTCACGGTGGAGGAGCCAAGTGACAAGACTGGGATAAACTCCTCATGGGAGGCAGATAATGCCTATGCACAGGTATGGCTATCTGGGACGGTGTCTACAGAGATTGCATTGACATACTGAGTCAGCCTACTGCAAAGGCTATGTGGGACATTCTCGCTGCGACATACTCTCCAACGAAGAATGAGTCGGAGATATTACAACTTCAACATGATATCTTTACATCGAAGCAGAATGGTCGACTCCTCCATACTCTCTACACTTCCTTGAGGTTCATGTTTGAGAAGCTACTTGGCTACATTCCCTTGACTGCTATGCAAAAGAGCAGATCAAGGCTTACAGAGATTCTGTGATGATTGGGGTCTTTCTAGCGACCCTTGATCCTGAATATGACTCAGTTCGCACCCAGATTCTTACAGATACTACCATACCTCCAATGAAGGAGGCATGTCGCAGACTCAGTAGGCTGTCTATCTCCTATGGTGGTAATGCACGGTCTCAAACATCATCAACTATAGCTGCATCTTGTGGTAGGGGGGACCCTACTCCATTTCGTGGTAGAGGAGGATCTACCCGTGACAGAGGAGGAGGTGGTCGATCACCTCAGCTGTGCACCTTCTGCCACAGGACTGGCCACTCTTAAGAAACCTGCTATTCTAAGTATGGATTTCCGGCTTCCGCTAAAGTTGCAGAACGGACTCGACAGGTTGGGAGTTCTTCTCCAGTTACTGATAAGCGATTTGATGAACTTGTGGCCAGACTCAGGGAGATCATGCCTACTCTAGGACCATCCAGGCTCCCCTTCAGGATCCTCAGAGGTGGCTGCATCTGTTGCTGTGTCTTCTTCAAGTATAGCATATGCCTTTACTAGTTGTTACAGGGCAGATTTGTCAGAATGGATTATGAACTCAGATGCATCCCATCACCTCTGTGGTGATAGAAGTCAGTTTAGTGCTTTTGGTTCAACATAGCCTGGATGATCTGTTGTGATAGCAGATGGAACACATTCTACCATTACTGGTTAGGGGGAAGTGCAGTTAACTCCTGCGATGAGTATTCAACCCGTAGCTAACCAGCCTTCCCGAGTAGAATGGTCACGGACGCGCTCCAACTCTTCTCGTACTCCTGCTTGCTAGCGCACCGACGCTTTCAACACAAGCACGAGCACAAACTCCGGATCGCTCAAGAACACTCTCAAGAACACGCTCAAGAACGCTCAAGAACACGACCACACGATCACACAAGAACGGGCACAAAGCTCTTCTCTTATTAGAAGGGGAACTCTCTCTCTGGAGTGGGTGTCTACAAATGAGCCACCACCTCTCCTTTTATACAAGACTCAAGGCAACTCAAGGGACACTCATTATTACATTTACAATAATGACACATAAAGACACAAGAGACCCTTCGAGTTCTTTGGCAACCCTTCGCGTTCCTCAGCAACTCTTCGTCTGCTCGTCTCTTCGACTCCCTTGTTGACCTTTCGTCTTCCCGCACGGTCGACGCCCAGTCAACCGCCCAGTCACCAGCACGCATGCGCTCCAACGCCCTGTTGATGCAGCTTTGCCGTAATTCACCAAGTGCCACCAAACACTTGGTCTTGTGCCAAAGGGAACCCGCGGCCTCCAGACCCTCATGCGGTAAACCCTTCCTTAGCGTTCTGCATGCTAAGGGGAAGTCCTCCAGAACTTCGCTATCGTGGCCTCCAGACCACTCTCGTACGTGTATTACCGAGCATGCTCGACAATGCTCGTACTCAGCACCTGCAACGCTCCATGCCTCCTTGGACCGCCACGCATCAATACCGATACCGTGCGCCTTCGTGCGTACGCCTCTGTGACCGTACCGCATTACTCCTCAATGCGTACTGCTTCACTACGTACCGCCCTTCTGCGCTCGCGTATGTACGACTACGTGCATCCACTGTCATGTCTTGCACTGCTGTCTGTACTCGCTGTGCTCGCACTGCTACAAGCACCACGACACTCTGCTACCGAGCCAGTGTCCTGTGTGACGCTTCTCCATCACGTACGGTAGAGCCTCCAGACTCTCGTGGATGACCTCCCTGATATCCACACATTTTCGGACTCCTCCTGAAGTCCAGCTTCATCGATCATTCTCGAGCATCCAGCTACCGTGTCTGCACGATCATTCTCGATCACGGAATTTGGGGGTGTGACAAGCCTCCCCCACCTGAAGAATCGGTTGTCCTCAACCGAGCATCTCCTCTTCAGCTGGCGTCCCGTCACGATCCTCCATCCGCTACGCACCTCCTGATGCGGCTCAATTGGAAGGATGGTGCAAGAGTGCACCGCCGCCCTTCCCGCACTTGTTCTTCCCACGAACCGCGTCCCTCCATGACTTGGTCTTCGTCGTGAGAAATGGAGCTTCCTCGTCAGCTCCTGTTCTCGATGTATCCCTCCTGGATACTGCAGTTCCATCGCTGATGTGTGGCAGCTCCAGCTCCACATGTGGAGTACTCATCTCCACGCTTGCTCGTTGACGATCTCTATCGTTCCCTGTGGACGTACCTGTGTCCTGGGAAGTGAGCACCTCATGCGCTCCGAGCATCTTCGATATCTTGCCTCCTGCAAGATCGTTGGTAGTGTGGTTCGTCACCACTCCACCTCCATGAACGTGTGGCCTCTTGTCCATGCTGCATCGCCCTCCTGAGCTCTGCATCGGCTCCTCGTGCACGGATGTTCTCCTATCCGCGGCTTTGGTTGTGTGCCTCCATTGCACACCTTGGTGCTCCGCACGCACCTGCGCACTCCTGTGCATCCTCGATCGAGCCTTGGCACCTCCAACGCTCGCTGTTGTGGAGTTCCCTCCCTCCACCGAATTCGAAGCTCCGACTCGAAGTGTCGTGAGGCGTACCTTGCGCATAGCACCGATTGCTCCCAAGCGTACCTCACCTTCTTCTTCATCCTCCTCGTCCGTACGAAGAGCGTTCAGCTTCTCCTTCTTTGGGCACTCCCGCGCCCTATGCGGTCCGTCGCATATGAAGCATCCCTTGCTCTTGGGTTGCTCCCTTCTCTTGGAGTACTCCCGTTCCTCCATTGGTGGATCATGGGCAACGCCTTTGCCCTTGTCCTTCGACCGTGCCTTCTGCTTGCCGGTGAACTCCCTCTCTTCAGCGTTGTAGCCTGGTTGGGCCGCCCCATAATCGACCAACGCATCTGCCACCACGATCGCTGAATTCAGGTCCTTCACGCCCTGCCTCCGCAGTTCGGCTTGCGCCCAGCTTTGCAACCCGATCGTGAAGTTGAACAGCTTGTCCTCCTCTGACATGCCCTTGATGTCCAGCAGCAAGGATGTAAACTGCTTCACGTACTCACGAACAGTGCCTGTCTGCTTCAGGCGTCGAAGAGCCTCCCGTGCAATCCACGCAGTGTTCTTCGGCAGGAACTGCGCCTTCAGTTCCGCGACTAGATCATCCCATCTGGATATCTTCGGTCTTGCCTCGTCTGCTGCACGGCTCCTCCACCATAGCTTGGCGTCGCTCGACATGTACATTGATGCCAAGCCGACCTTCTCGGCTTCCCTCGTCTTGGTCGCCTCGAAGTAAACTTCCATATCCCATAGGAAGTTCTCCAAATCCTTGGCACTCCGCGTACCTGTGAAGGGTTTGGGTTCGGGTACCTTGCGTCGCTGCACCTCCGTGGAGCTCCCGCTGTTCGCCAACGCCTTCTTGATGAGGGAGATCTCGCTGCGTAGATCCTCCATCATCATGTTGAACGCCTCCAGTTTGTCCTCCAAGGACTTGATCTGCTCCGCTGAGCGTTGGGACTCGTCCCCAACATCCGATCCTTCTGAAGAACGATCCTCCAAGACGGCGATGCGATGGGCATGAGTCCCAATGGTGGACTCCACTTCTGCCATCGCCTGCTCCAATGCTGCTACGCGATCGGTAACGCCCACCATCTTCGCTCCGCTGATTGAAGATGTACTTGCACCAACAAGTATCCTTAGTTCCCGCGATCGACTGCTCCAACAGCCGCTCGTAGCTTTGCCCGCTTCTTGGCACCAACCAAGCTCTGATACCAATTCGCGCCAACGAATTGTATCACAAACCGTGCTCTGATACCAATTCGCGCCAACGAATTGTATCACAAACCGTGCTCTGATACCAATTCGCGCCAACGAATTGTATCACAAACCGTGCTCTGATACCAATTGTCACAGGGTCAAAATCCCGCTATCGATTTCGACCGATCCTGTGCGGCGTTAGCTAACCCGTAGCTAACCAGCCTTCCCGAGTAGAACGGTCACGGACGCGCTCCAACTCTTCTCGTACTCCTGCTTGCTAGCGCACCGACACTTTCAACACAAGCACGAGCACAAACTCCGGATCGCTCAAGAACACTCTCAAGAACACGCTCAAGAACGCTCAAGAACACGACCACACGATCACACAAGAACGGGCACAAAGCTCTTCTCTTATTAGAAGGGGAACTCTCTCTCTGGAGTGGGTGTCTACAAATGAGCCACCACCTCTCCTTTTATACAAGACTCAAGGCAACCCAAGGGACACTCATTATTACATTTACAATAATGACACATAAAGACACAAGAGACCCTTCGAGTTCTTTGGCAACCCTTCGCGTTCCTCAGCAACTCTTCGTCTGCTCGTCTCTTCGACTCCCTTGTTGACCTTTCGTCTTCCCGCACGGTCGACGCCCAGTCAACCGCCCAGTCACCAGCACGCATGCGCTCCAACGCCCTGTTGATGCAGCTTTGCCGTAATTCACCAAGTGCCACCAAACACTTGGTCTTGTGCCAAAGGGAACCCGCGGCCTCCAGACCCTCATGCGGTAAACCCTTCCTTAGCGTTCTGCATGCTAAGGGGAAGTCCTCCAGAACTTCGCTATCGTGGCCTCCAGACCACTCTCGTACGTGTATTACCGAGCATGCTCGACAATGCTCGTACTCAGCACCTGCAACGCTCCATGCCTCCTTGGACCGCCACGCATCAATACCGATACCGTGCGCCTTCGTGCGTACGCCTCTGTGACCGTACCGCATTACTCCTCAATGCGTACTGCTTCACTACGTACCGCCCTTCTGCGCTCGCGTATGTACGACTACGTGCATCCACTGTCATGTCTTGCACTGCTGTCTGTACTCGCTGTGCTCGCACTGCTACAAGCACCACTCTGCTACCGAGCCAGTGTCCTGTGTGACGCTTCTCCATCACGTACGGTAGAGCCTCCAGACTCTCGTGGATGACCTCCCTGATATCCACACATTTTCGGACTCCTCCTGAAGTCCAGCTTCATCGATCATTCTCGAGCATCCAGCTACCGTGTCTGCACGATCATTCTCGATCACGGAATTTGGGGGTGTGACAGTTGACAACAAAGCTGATGTTCCATCTATGAGGGGCTTCAAAGGTCCAACACCCATCGTTAAGATGAATGGCACAAACTATGAACTGTGGGCCATGCAGTTCATGAGTCTGATGCAGTGTAATGGCAAGAAACACATCCTCACGGTGGAGGAGCCAAGTGACAAGACTGGGATAAACTCCTCATGGGAGGCAGATAATGCCTATGCACAGGTATGGCTATCTGGGACGGTGTCTACAGAGATTGCATTGACATACTGAGTCAGCCTACTGCAAAGGCTATGTGGGACATTCTCGCTGCGACATACTCTCCAACGAAGAATGAGTCGGAGATATTACAACTTCAACATGATATCTTTACATCGAAGCAGAATGGTCGACTCCTCCATACTCTCTACACTTCCTTGAGGTTCATGTTTGAGAAGCTACTTGGCTACATTCCCTTGACTGCTATGCAAAAGAGCAGATCAAGGCTTACAGAGATTCTGTGATGACTGGGGTCTTTCTAGCGACCCTTGATCCTGAATATGACTCAGTTCGCACCCAGATTCTTACAGATACTACCATACCTCCAATGAAGGAGGCATGTCGCAGACTCAGTAGGCTATCTATCTCCTATGGTGGTAATGCACGGTCTCAAACATCATCAACTATAGCTGCATCTTGTGGTAGGGGGGACCCTACTCCATTTCGTGGTAGAGGAGGATCTACCCGTGACAGAGGAGGAGGTGGTCGATCACCTCAGCTGTGCACCTTCTGCCACAGGACTGGCCACTCTTAAGAAACCTGCTATTCTAAGTATGGATTTCCGGCTTCCGCTAAAGTTGCAGAACGGACTCGACAGGTTGGGAGTTCTTCTCCAGTTACTGATAAGCGATTTGATGAACTTGTGGCCAGACTCAGGGAGATCATGCCTACTCTAGGACCATCCAGGCTCCCCTTCAGGATCCTCAGAGGTGGCTGCATCTGTTGCTGTGTCTTCTTCAAGTATAGCATATGCCTTTACTAGTTGTTACAGGGCAGATTTGTCAGAATGGATTATGAACTCAGATGCATCCCATCACCTCTGTGGTGATAGAAGTCAGTTTAGTGCTTTTGGTTCAACATAGCCTGGATGATCTGTTGTGATAGCAGATGGAACACATTCTACCATTACTGGTTAGGGGGAAGTGCAGTTAACTCCTGCGATGAGTATTCAAAATGTTCTTTATGCTCCTGATTTTTCAATGAACTTATTATCTATTAGTCAAATCACCAAAGATTTACGTTGTCGTGCCATTTTTGACCCATCTGCTCTTGTGTTTTAGGACATTCTAACAGGCAGGGTGATTGGCACTGGCCGCGAGGAAGGAGGTCTTTACAGACTAGTGCAATCTCCTTATGGTGGTGCTTCTTCCATTCGCACTGGGTCCACGTCTCCTTACTTATGACATCTTCGTTTTGGTCATCTTCCTCTGCAAAAGCTTTGTCACTGTCTTCCACAGATTTCCCCTCGCTCTACCTTTTAGTGCGAGCCCTGCCAGCTTGGGAAGCATCATAGTTCTTCGTTCCAGGGTCGTCAGGGTTGAAGTAGTCATGGTCTGTTTGAGTTGTTTCATTTCGATATTTGGGGTCCCAACCGTGTCCCTGATCATCAGGGGCATAGATTTTATCTAGTTGCTATTGATGAGTTTTCAAGGTTGTCATGGGTTTATCTTCTTAGAAACAAATCTGATGCTGGTCCTGTTATTCAGTCCTTCATTATTGAAATAAAGAACATTTTTTTTTGCAAAAATCAAGTATATACGTTCTGACAATGCTTTGGAGTTTTGTACTAATCAGCTTGCCACATTTCTTGCATCTCATGATATTGTCCATCAAACATCTTGTGCATATACTTCGCAACAGAATGGAGTGGTGAAAGAAAACAACCATATTCGAGATGTTACAAGCACCCTTTTGATCCAAAGTCGTACTCCTCATTCATACTGGGGTGATGCGGTCTTAACTGCTTGTTACCTTATTAATCATATGCCCTCTTCTGCCTTGGGAGAAAAGATCCCGTTCTTGATTACCTTTCCTGAGACGAATCTTTTCTCTCTCACACCTCGAGTTTTTGGTTCTGTGGCTTTCGTTCAGTAGATGTCCTCTGGTCTTGACAAGCTCTCTCCTAGAGCAGTCAAATGCGTGTTGGTTGGGTACTCCAAGACCCAAAAAGGATATCGTTGTTTCAACCCTGTTCGATGAAGGTACTATGTTAGTGCTGATGTAACCTTTTTTGAGTCTATTATGTACTTCTCTCCTACATGTGACAAGCTCATTTCTTCTGAGGATGAGGAAGAGGAATGTATGCCTCTACCTCCGATCTCTACTCCACCGCCACAACCACCTCCACCACCTCCTGCGTCTTCTCTACCACCACCACCACCTCCACCACCTCTATTCTTTCCCCATGTTTATCAGCGTAGACCTCGTGCTCAAGTGCCTCGCCAGTTATCTAGCACACCCGAGGTATGTTCGGAACATTTAAGTTCTTCTAATGGCAATGGTGATTTGCATATAAAACATGTGATGCAGGATATTCAAGATGCTACACCTCCTGTGACAACTGAAGATCTAGATGTGCCTATTGCTCTGCGGAAGCAGAAGTGTGCATGCACTATGCATCCTCTTGCTTCCCACGTGTCCTTGGATCGCCTTTCCGAGGAATTTCAGAAGTTCGTTCTGAGGTTGTTGGCAATAGAGATACCACGTTCTTATCAATAGGCACTGCAGATTAATTAGCGGCATCTAGCAATGAAAGAAGAAATGGCGGCTTTACAATCTCGAGGTACATGTAGCATTGTGTAAGCTCCTTCAGGTGCGTCTATCGTTGGAAGAAAGTGGGTGTTTACTGTGAAACACCGTGCAGATGGTATAGTTGATAGATATAAAGTCAGATTGGTTGCTCGTGGGTTCACCTAAACGTATGGGGTGGACTATCATGATACCTTTTCACCAGTTGCACGTCATTCTACCTCGCATATTCTTATTGCAGTTGCTGTGGTACGTGATTGGCTGCTTTACCAGTTGGATGTGAAAAGCGCTTTTTTGTATGGTGATCTGCAGGAAGAAGTTTACATGCAACAACCATCGGAGTTTGCTGCTGAGGGGGAGTCTACTATGGCGTGTCGACGCCATTAGGCCATTTATAGCCTCAAGCAAAGTCCGAGGGCTTGGTTTCAGAAGCTCTCAGAGTTGATTGAACATAATGATTTTGTTAGATCTACTGCAGATCATTGTTGTTACTGGTAGCAATGAACATGGTATCCAGGCTACCAAGGAGTTCCTTGGACGACAGTGTGTGACCATGGATCTTGGCAAGTTACGTTATTTTCTTGCCTTGGAGTTTGCACGCAGTCAGCGAGGTATGATTATGATGCAACGGAAGTATGTTATTGATCTTCTGGCTGAGACAGGTATGACATGCAACAAACTTGCTACTACACCGATGGATCCTAATGCTAGACTCTATGATGATGACTCTGAGGAGATAGATAAGAGACCTGGTAGGAAAGTTGCTTTATGTTACTATTAGTAGGCCTGACATAAGGCCTGACATATCATTTGATGTGAGCAGAGTTAGTCAGTTCATGGATCAACCTAGACAAGTTCATATGGATGCAGTTTGTATGATCTTGAGATATCTAAAATCCTCTCCAGGTGCAAATCTACTGTTCAGAAGAGACACATCACCGTCAGTTACTGGATGTGCTAACGCAGATTATGCTGGGTGTCCCAAGGACATGAAGTCCACTTCAGGCTTCACCGTGTTCGTTGGTAGCTCCTTGGTCTCATGGAAGAGTATGAAACAAGCTGTTATTGCTCGATTCGGTGCTGAATCAGAATATAGTGCTATGGTCCAAAGTAGCACATAAATGATGTGGGTCAAGTCTATTTTAACTAACCTTGCAGTTGAGGTGCCTCTTCCAATGCATCTCAAATGTGATAATCAAACAGCTCTATTTATAGCTAATAATCTAGCCTTCCATGAGAGAACGAAGCACATCGAAGTTGATTGTCATTATACCCGTGACTTGATCCAAAAGGGGCTTATTTCTACCTCCCATGTTGCTTCAGGAGAATAGGTTGCGTACATGTTTACCAAAGCTCTCGCAAGGGGTCCTTTCCAGCGTTGTTGTTACAAGCTGAGCATGATAGACATATATGCTCCAGCTTGAGGGGGAGTGTTGCGAGAATCCTTATATATCTGTCTTTATTTATATTTCTCATGTTTTCCCATCTTCTTTATGTAATTTCTCTCTAGTGCCTTTCTCCTATATAAGAGGGTTCTAGTGCTACGTGATATACAACTTTTTTCCTCCTTCAACATGGGCTATAGACATGTGCAAAGAATGATAGTAGCAAGATTGGGTTCATTGAGGGGCGGATCAATAGGGCAAGTACAAGGCCCATGGATTCGTAACTTATAGATATGTGATTCCCTATCCAAATATAAATGCCATAGTAGATGTGTGATCATACATGGATGATCAGAATTGGAATGATGTGATTATAAAGAAAGTTGGTGTAGCTATGGTAGAGGATAAGATGAGAGAGAACCACGTAAGTTGGTTTGACCATTTGCAAAGGATGTTGGCTAATGCACTAGTTAGAAGATGCGAGATTTGAGATGTTGAGCTAGCTAAGAGAGGGCATCTAGATGGGAGCAAAGAATCTATGTAGTCGGCCTACTTAATGTGGGAGAAGTCTTTGTTGTTGTTACAAGTTAATCATGGAGAAAACCAGACATTAATTTGAGCTTCATAAGTCATTATGATGCTACCATTTCCCACATATTTCTGTGAGCGAATAACAATTTTAAATCTGTGCATAACCTTTGTGTTTTCTCAAAATACGACTGCTAAAAGTCCTCATGGTCCTAATTGTTTTATAATTAGATCATCTTAGGCCATTTTGCTTTGCTTCTTTTGAGCTTTAAGAGTAATTTCTATCTAATTTCTTTAATATCCAGGGATCACATGGATTTATAACAACACACAAGTTGGCAAAGAAAATTGGCGCTTTTATTAATATTGAAGCTTCTGGCACCGGTGGGCCTGGTTGGTACTTGTAATTCTAGAAAGCCCTTTTCATGGCTTTTAGTTCAGTTTAGATCTTTGCAGTTCCACAACTTTTTTTAATTCTTATGAATACAATAACATGCAAATACTGTATGTTCAGCCAAATGTAAATGCTAAATACAATAATCATTAATTAAAATCTTCCTCAAGTAAGAGTTCATGCCTCACCCTATGTTATGTCAAGTGGTTCCTGTCCTGGGAAGGTAGCTATAGTTTATATTTTGGCTCATTTATAAGTAAGCTCGGGCATTATCTATGATAGATGTCTGGAGGGGAAGAATAACTATAGCCATGACAATAACGTAGAAAAACATCAATATATTATGTATGATCTGTTCCAAATGGCTTATACTTTGAGTGATGTGTACGAGAGAGTAAAGGGAGCAGGAGAAGGGAAGTTGTAGATGAGCACGCGAGCAATGACTGCTACTAATGTGGGGGGTTTTAGTGGAGATGGGGCATTGCTGTGCTCAATGTCTTTGGCGGAGGTGGATGAGCTGAGGATGTCTTGGACGGAGGAGGACAGGGATGTTTCTATGGAGGATGTCATAGTGGGTCCATCAAGCAAGACTGCTCACTGGTGATGTACTAATTGAAGAAGGTGAGCGGGGAACGTCGAAGTGGAGGCATGTTCGCATTTTGGACTTGCCTTCGATACCTTTGAAGAGTTAACTTGCGTTATCACTATGGGAAACATGGTCACTAGGCAAAATTGTGCTGTTCCTATTTGCTTTTGATGTGGTAGAATTAGGCATTGTTCGCATTCATGTTCAATGCATGGGGGATATCATCGTTGGGATGACATAAAGCTGGAGATTAGTGGTCAAGGGATTATTGATGGTGGTGCTCAGACTGTGATGGCATTTATATCGATCCATGGTTAAAGACTGTGGTAGCTGACAATCCTCCGCTTGAAGGCGTTGTGCTGGGGGATGGACCTTTGGAGGATCTTCGTGCAGTAAGGCTCTGGTGGACAAGGTATGCGATGTGCATGCTCACGTTGATGCTATCTGACTAGATTAGTCGATGATGTGGCTTCACATGCTATCCATGGGAGAGGTGAGGTCCTTGGTTATTGAGTTTTTGGTGTGTCTATCGAGATCGGTAAAGTAGCGTCAACCTCATTATCTGGATAGTGCCTCGAAGCAGGAGGATCCAATGAAGGCACTAGTGTTGGGCTTCCCCTTGTGTTGCTGGGTTCTTACCACAATTGGGTGGACTCTTGCGTCTTTGGGAGAACTGGTTGAGGTATTCAGTTTTGGATTGGTTCTGGCTGAGTGATTGGAGGTAGTGGTGGTGATTAAAGACTGACCGATTGTAGGACGCTTGCTGCTGCTGTTGAAGCTTGATCAGACCTCAACTTTGGTGTGGGTTGAGCAATTGACCAGCGAGGGTCGACCTGTCGAGGAAACAATAAATCTTGATCCCAATCTTTGGGTGAATCCTCAGACTAATCACATTGAGGATTTGGTGGCAAGAATGGAAGCAGATTCTTGAAGATCATGGGTGGGTTGTTAGGACAGAGGGCATCTTTGGAGGTATTATTGAAGGAGTCCAACGTTTTCATGTTGTTTCATCCAGATCCATAACAAATTGATCGAGATCCTCATGTCATGAGGACTTTGGGTTAGACCGAATCACTTTACCTTAGACAGCTTCCCCGCTATAACATGTCTGGATGCTAATAATATATCCACCACATATCCAATTATTAGTTCATTTGGATTCTTCACTCTCTGCTTTGGAGACTCCTGTTGCCATGAAGGAGGTGCATGTGGTTTGGGGAGACCAAGGACCATGCTTAGTCATGCGACAAGAAGCTTTGTAGTATGCCGGGATTAAGTGATGGTACGATGGTGGTGGTTGCTTGCCAGCTGAGCCATGGTGATATGTATAGATTTTTGAGCAGTAAGCATACCCGTCGAAAAGACCTTGTCTTCTTTCTCGTTTAAACGACAAAGATTTTTGAGTTAGGAGTTGACTTGTATATTTGAGAAAAATAAATTGGATAAGAGGGTGGTATTCGTGCTCAGTCCTAATGATCCTTTGACTGGCTTGAGGGGCGTGAGGTTTGATTGAATTGAGAATCAGAATGTATATTGCTTTAATAGAATGAAAACCTTAGGGCTCCTTATATAGGTGGAATCCTCGGGTTAGTGTTATAGTCGATGCGATTCTTATATAGTGAACCGATCTGAATACTCTTAGGGTTTACAAAATAAAACTCAACACTCTTCTTCAAGTTGAAACATATATGCGAGCATCCAAAATTACCGGGCTTGTTATGGAAAAAGTTGGAACATATATATCAATCATGCTTACTTATTGTTACATTTCTCGAACTGTGTGTAAGCGAGTGACTTAGTGAACATATCAACAATCTAATCTATAATTGGTATTCTGTAATTATGAAGTATCCCTTTGTATTAGATCTCTATTGTAGTATCAGTCAACCTCCACATGTTTAGTTCATTCGTGAAACATGGGTTGTTGGCTATATACATGGCTACACGATTGTCACATCCAAGCTCTATGGTACTACTAAGAGTCATATGAAGACCAGTGAGAATGGATCAAATCCATACTAGTTCTGCTGATGTATGAGCCATGGTTTTGTATTCACTCTCAGCACATGAGCAAGAGACATTGCTTGTTTCTTTCTCATCCAACTGATTATATTTTTTGCCATGTAAGTGTAAATGTAATCCTATAATGGATTTTCTATGTATTATGCATCCTCCATAATCTGCATCTGAGTAGGTTATGAGATTGAAGTATTGCCTTTGGTTAACAGTAGGCCTTTTCCAAAAGAGGACTTAATCCACCTTAGGACCATCATGCAAGCACCCAAGTGAGCTGAAGCAGGAGAGTCCATGAAATGACTTCATTTTTCGACAACAAGCGATATATTTGGTCGAGTAATTGTAATATACCATAATTTATCCACTAGTTGCCTGTATCGACCATTATTTTTGATTGCACTTGGCTCTTAGATGCATCCCTTAGAATCCATGGATTTCTATGCTGGCTTGGATCATGACATCCATGTTTCTTGAAGTAGATCAATGGCATACTTTTGTTGGGATATGACCAGTACTCACTTGGATCTAGTTATTTCAATCCCTAGAAAGTATCTTAGCGACCTCAAGTTTTTGTTTGCAAATTGTTCAGCTAGTTGCCTTTTCACTTTTGTAATGCAGTTAGAGTCAACTCATGTGAGGATGATGTCATGCACATATACAAGCGTTGCCACATTTTCTTTTCCATTCTTTCGCATGGATTAAGAATGGTGTGCTAATGATCTAGTGAAGCCCAAATTCTCTAGTACCTCTGATAATTTGTGATACCAAGGGGGGGATATGCTTGAGTATATATGTAGCATTGCATAATAGGAAAGCCTTCTGACACTTCCCTTGAGTCGTGAAGTTGGGAGATTGCTGCATATATTCAATCTTCTAAGGGTTTCCATATAGAAAGACATTGTTGACATTATGCTGATGCAAGAGCCAATCAAGATGTACTGCAACTGCCATGAGAATTGGCACCGTGGAGAGACGAGCGACTGGAGGGAATGTGTCGAAGAAATCAACACTGTGGGTTTGTGTGAACCCTTCGTCACTAATCAAGCCTTGTAGCGAGAAATCAAATTGTCGGGTTTGTACTTTACTATGAGCACCCATCTAGATTCAACTACCCTATTGTCATCAGATGGATCAACAAGCTACCATGTATTGCAAGAAATCAATGCAGATATCTTCTCTTCTATGGCTAGGTGCCATCTGAAACGAGGAACGTGTTTGGTGAACTGTCTGTAGGAGGAGCCAAGTATAGAGGACACAACACCGGAGATATGAGGCTTGGTACACTGTCTAGCCCCCTTCTGAAGAGTTATTGGAAGGTCAATTGCACCATTTAACGGGTCACTGGCGATACCTATGCCTATGTCCATGGACGTAGAAACACCACTACTCTATAAAGACTTAGGTGTAGGACATACCCGAGGAGATGGTGCGAACAAAGTAGGCTTTTTTTAGTCCTTTCTCGTCTACACCCGTCAGGATCTCGAATATGTGCCTGTATGGTATGGGTTGGATACGAGATGTGATTGGTTGGGACCTTTCACTCATTCCCCTCTATTTGAATTACTGAACCTTCTTGAGTGCACATTTTATCTGAGTCAAAACTTGGATTTTTCGAATTCGTTTATTTATCAAGTGTGGATTTAGAGTTCCACCTTATGTGAAGACACTAGTCGCTTCCCTTTCCCAAAGCATGAGAAAGGTTAAACCTTTTCCTTAGGAATGCTAGTCCAGTCTAAGCCTTTTTTGCTTAGTGGGTTGGGTTCGAAGAAGTGGCCGAGCTTTAGTCCGATTATCTCTTATACCTGCACATATAAACAACAAAAGTCAATTAGAGCTCAATCCAGGAGGTGAACCATGCATTCATTGATTAACTATCCTTTCTGGATAATATGAATTCCCTTTCGACTAGATTAAAAACCTTCCCACTATATATCAGGAGGGAAATGTCTCTATGGAGAAGTAGTCCTGTAAACAACATGTTGTGGAATTAGAGCAGGAAGAGGAGCAATGTAAAAGGGTGGGGGAGATAACTTGGAGTAGGTGGGAAGGGACTCAGAATTACATCCACACTTATGTAGTGCTTCTTGGAGTGAATATCGTAGCATCTATATCCTGTATGATTCCTATCATAACCTAGAAATACACATTTCGTTGCTTTGGCTGTGAATTATCCTTGCCTGGACCAAGGAGATAAACAAAGGTGACACACACAAAAAATCATGGAGGAACATGGATCACTGCCTTCCCTAGAAATAGGACCTCAATGGTACTTGCTCATCAATAGAGATAAAGTGCATATGATTGATAAGAAAGGTGGCATTGAGGATTGCATCGCCCTAATACGTTGAACAAACATTATAGTCGACGAGCAGGGTACGAGCGATGTCAAGAATATGCTGATGTCTGCGTTCTTCAACCCTATTTTGTTTGTATGCACATGCACAATTAGTACGATGTAAGATCCCATGTGAATATGGAAAAGACTGCATGCCATGAGAGAGAAATTTCCTAGCGTTTTTTGACCTAAGAACTTTAATCGTGATAATAGATTGAGTATTTATTGAAGCAGGATGGGGAGTGTGGAGCAGGAGAGGGTTCGTAGAGGAAGAGAGTACTTCTGCTGTTAGGTGCGACGAGGGGTGTAGAGGTGGGTGAGATCCACCAAACTAGGAGTGGTAGGTTCATCTAGGGCTGTCGAGTACGATACAAAGGGGAAGGAGGAAGGCTGGTCATTTGTTTCTCATCAAAAGTAGGGAAAGCGATGTTATCATTGCGGGCTCTACGACCATCAAGCTTCTACCTGCACGCTTCTGCCGCGATACTTCACTTGCGGCGAAGTTGGTCATCGTCTTACTTTTTATCACAACCAACAGAAGGTTGAAGAAGCACGTATTAAAGAAGCACGTGGGATTTCCATCGCTGTGTCCTCTACATAGGATGGTGAGAAGACGAGAAGTGCACCATGGTCTTATGTGGCGACGGTTAGAGAAGGTGTGATTGAGGAGAAGGTTTTTGTTTATGATCCAGAAATAAAAGATATAATCTTGATTGGTTCTTCGCATTCACAAAATTTGGAAGTTGAATCGATATGTGAACGGGTTCAAGATTTTTTTTGGGAGAATCTTCTTCTGGAGATATCGCCCCTCCGGGTGACAATTATTGTTGGTCCCAGAAAAAGCTATTACTACGATGATCCTTTTGTTCGTATGTTTCTTGGCGACACCCTCGCTTTGCAAATGGTTATGGGAGGAGAAATTGTGTACGGGTGGCACGCATCTTGGGCGTTCCTTTCCTTTCACGTTACGTGGCTGCACTCAGACCAACCTTGAGGAGGTTGGGTTGGGTTTCAAAGGTTCTCTCGTATGGACGCCAACTAGGATATGATCTGATGGCTATGCTCGTCATCTTCAAAGGTGGATGCCCATTCATCTTGGACTACAACTGCTCTTTGCACATGGGCCGTGCCTCTTTCAGACTCGTGGTCGAAGCCATTGCATCGTCTTCGCTGCTGTTGTTAGTGTTGGAGTATTTGGTTGTGCGCCATATGAGTTGTAGGAGGGTAAATGGATCCTAGAGAGATCCATTTACCCCATCCACATGCTTAGTCCCACATCTTCCAGTGGTGTGACTTGTAGGCTTTGTGGAGGCTATATAAGGAGCCCCAGACCTCCTTTATCCATTGAGAAAAGTGCAATAGACACACCAACCCTTTGAGGCATTCTCCTGTGGTTTCATCTCGCTCCTTAGGGAGTAGGGTTCCATGTTAAATCCCGCTATTCTTATTGTTCTTTATCTTTTTCCATGTTCGCTTCCGCATGTTTATTTTCTAACATGATACCAGAGCGGGTCGATTCTCGAGGTTTTCATATTCTTATTTCTGTTCGAGATTCAAAGTTTATGTTGAAGATTTGTTTGTGAACATTGTTATGAAGTTTTTCAAGATCTACTCTAAAATTATTGTTCATCGACTCCAACAAGTTACTCTACAGTTTTTTTCTGCTATGTGGTTCCTGGTGAACCCTAGTTTTTGAGATATGGGCGGTGAGAGGCTCCAAGGGGGAGATTCTCGATCTCTCGGTTTCCCTACGCAACCCTATCTCGAAGATGTTCTCCTCCAGGCGCTCCTATTCGCGCGCGCAGGAGCTCCATGCACTGCCCTGATGCACCCTTGCTCTCAATTCCAAAGCTGATATCCCCATCGGTCATCGGGAGCTGCTCCTGTTCGAGCTTTGGGATATGCGCGTGGTAGTTCTCTAATCTAAAGATTTTCTCCAGCCACCCTCAACCCATCGCAGGTGGCGATGCTGCTATCCATGTTGCCCCTTTCTCCTGGCGGCGACGCTGCAAATCATCCTGGCAGGCTCAACAACCCCAAACTTGCAGCACAGAACCGTGGTATCAGGCGATGCCGACCACTCTCCTTCTTGGCGGCACGCACAAGCCCCAAGGCAAAGGTTGCCATCGCAACCCCTTCCGCCCCAGCATCGTCTCTCTCCCACAACGATGGCCCAGGCGATGCCCAGGCGACATCGTGCCGCACCTCCAGGCGGCGCACGACCTCTAGCCATGCACAACCCTAGCTACATTCAGGCGAGCTCCTCTCAGACGACAACCCCCCAATCGCACCTCCCTTCGTCTGCAAACAACGCTGGAAAGATCCAGTGGCAACTCCCCCTCCTCCGATCGCACGAGCTTCCAGGCAGCTGCATCCGATGCTCTAGGCGATGGCGGCTCCAGGGAGCCCTCCGTGCTGCGACATGCGCAACCCTAATCGTGGGGGCGACGATGATTGAAGAAGGGTTCCTAATCGTGGGAACCCTAGGGCTCGAAGGCCCGTTATTTATAAAAGAATATATACTTGCTTTTATTGTAAAGCCAGAGGGGCCTGCCGAGCATGCTTAAAAGGGAGACATGGGCCGAGTTTTTTTTTAAAATGAACAGCTTAAAAAATGCAAAGAGAAAGGAAAAGTCGTTTAAATTTTTTTTGAACGGTTTAAAGAAAAGAAAAAAAAGAAAAGAATGTGAGTTTTTGAAGAGGCGCATACACTTAGAAAAAGCCATATGCAATTAAAAACTGATTTAAAAAAATGCAAGAAAAAGCCGAAAAAAATGTATGAGTTCGGCTTAATTGATTTCATGTTATTTTCCCCAATTTCTTTATCTTCTCCCAACTTTGTTGATGTTGATTTTCCGACAAGTATGAGAGAAAAGGGAGTCTTATGTAGAGTCACAGATCTTGTTCCAGATTCAGAAGACATATTCAGATATTCTCCATACCAGCTGATTTCCAGACTCTATAGAGATTTTATCAGACTCAGCGTCAGATTCCGAGTCAGTTTCAGTCATGCACGGGTATGTGTTCTTTTCAGATGTGCAGATGCTTGCCATCTTTTGTTTGTGGTCCCTATCATCTTTTGTTTTTTCGGTCAGAGTTTTCATTTGAACCATAGGGACTCCAGAATATAGGACCATTCTCTGAGCCAGATGGGAGAGACCCAGTTCTCCGACGAGGAGACTTCTTTCAGACTCCATTCTCCAGCTACCGTGGACTCCGACGAGGATTGCACTTCCACAACCTTTGCAGTTCGACCCTTTTTCAGAGATGGAGCAGTTGTCCACATGTTGTGGCGGGCCAGAGTACTCCGACGAGGAGACTCATTTTCAGTTGCAATGACTCTGACATGCGCTGTTCAGAGCACATGCTCTCTGACAAGGAGATTCAGTTGACTCACACTCCAACCCGTTCGTCTTCCTCATCTGCACGACATGAGAAGCAACGCGCTTTATAGCAGTCGGTAGTTGCGCGCATTGAGTTGATATTGTTCGTAGTGTCCTGTAGCGTGAGTTGAGTTTCTTTCTGTTTGTCCAAGCTGAGTATTGCATGCTCTAGCTTGAGGGGGAGTGTTGAAGTATTTGGTTGTGTGCCATATGAGTTGTAGGAGGATAAATGGATCCTGGAGAGATACATTTACCACATCCACATGTTTACTCCCACATCTACCAGTGGTGGGACTTGGAGGCTCTGCGAAGGCTATATACGGAGCCCCAGACCTCCCGTATCCATTGAAAAAAGTGCAATAGGTACACCAACCCTCTGAGGCATTCTCCCGTGGTTTCATCCCGCTCCTTAGGGAATAGGGTTCCATGTTAAATCCCACTGTTCTTATTGTTCTTTATCTTTTTCCATGTTCGCTTCCGCATGTTTATTTTCTAACAGTTAGCCGGAGCCGTCGGGTCGTCGACAACTCGTAGTTTCCCCAAGCGCAATCACTACACCAAATCTTGGGAGATTCTCAACAACCCTTGCTAGAAGGTTTTCAAAAACATGCGTTTTGCTCAGATTTTGCAAAATTAAAAGAAATATCGAATGATTGCCATGCCGTTCTCAACTATGAAGCATCACTCTTTCCTTGTTCGGAAATTCCTGACGTTACACCTTCCATGAATGACAGAGGGGGTGCGAGGGTCCCTTTGCATTCTTTGGTGTCTATCGAAACAACCATTGCCAGGGCTTTGTCGCTGCTTCTTGAAATTGGTTGGAATCGGGTCCGCATAATCAGGTCCTAATTGCTAACTCGATATATAAGGTGCTTGTTCTCATAGCATCGTTATTGCTGACCCCATTTAGAGCAGAAATCGGTCCTAACTGTCTGAATGCTGAGCCTATCCCTACGCCCCTCAACACTCGGTCTCTTCCCTAGCTCTTGGTGCGGAAGACACGGGTGCTCCTAGGGAAGGCATTGTTAAACTCTCATTCGATGGGTCTTCCGCAGTACAACCTGATCAAGTGGAATGCATTTCTTGCCCGGAGGATCATCTTGAGACCTCGTTAATTGGAACATCGAGTTTGACAAGAACATTTTTTGGACCCCCGTGAGTTTCCTACATCGGGGTCTTTGAAGCCGCAAGAGCTTTGGTAGGTCCCTGAATGGAGCCTCAATCTCAATCATGCAGTTAACTCGCGGGAGAATGCAGTTGGTGATCGTCTTATCTAGCCTTTGTCCTCTTCAACACTAGTAACCCTTCCCCTCTCCCCATCCAATTCACTACCCTCTGTGTTGGAGGTCGGTAGGAGGCATAAGCCATATATACCGCGAAGACATCAAGCTAGAGGGAAAGGGGAAGATAATGTGATCTCCGAGAATATGGCCAGAGTGGCGCTGGAGTGAACCTGATCACTCAATGAAGGTTTTGACGTGGAATGTGATGGGTCTGGGGGACCTAGAGAAGTGACGATTATTTGGGGGCGCGCTTTTATAATGGTTTTGTGATATTGTGCTCTTGCAAGAAACAAACTTCCTGTCTAGATTTGATGTGGAATTCACTGGGAGCTGGCCCAACTCTGGTTATAGAACTCTTGATGCAATTGATGCGTCGGGGGGCGTGCTAGTTGCATGAAAAGAATTGCTTTTCTTGGCCCACTCTGATCTTAAGGGCAACCATATTATCACGGTTCTATTAGAAAACAACTCTTCGGGTACTCAGCTGGCGGTGTCATGTATCTACGGGCCATGCAACTCTGCGAGGCCCGTCTTGCTTATCCGAGAGTGGCTTGGCTTGTGGGTAGGAATTTCAATGTCTCCTTCATCTCTTCGAACTGCCCACGATGGGGAGGGGGGGGGGGGACAAGACCAAGGCTCAATGAATTTTGCGGACCTAATTGATGACCTTGAGTTTAATGTGATGGATGCAACCGACACAAGGTTTACTTGGAGGAATTCTGGCTTCTGCTCGCGTATCAATCTTTTCCTGGCCTCTCAAGAGCTTCTGAGTGCTTTTCTACTTTCCTTCTGTACTTTTAGGTTGTGAACTAGATCGGACCACACTCCATTGATCTAGGACTCCGAGACTGAATCAAGCCAACGAGGCTTTTTCAGATTCGAGCAGGCTTGACTCCAAGAGGACACCTTCATAGAGCTTGTCTACAACTTTTGGTCCTTTAATACGGTTTCGTTATCGACTGCCTCTCATTTGGTCCAGAAGCTTACTTCGCTCCACAGGCATCTTTGCTCCTTTAAGGAGATTAGAGTGGCTAGTCGTATGGCGGTCGAAGATGAGGTCAGTTGGAGGATGTCGGAGATCTTATGAATGATGAGTTAGCCACAAGAGCTACCACACAGAAGATCATTGTGACGGAGTACACGAAGCGTATTACTAAGTGGAAATAACGTTCTAGATAGTGCTGGCTGAAGGATGGTGATGCAAACACCACCTACTTCCACCGCATGGCTAGCGGAAAGTGTCACCGCAATATGTTCATGTCTGTGGTGGTGAATGGTACTCATGTGGAGGGTGATTGCGAGATGGGCTGGGCTATTTCATATCATTTCCATAATTTCTTGAGGAGACATGGGGGTAGATAGTGGAAGTGGACTGGCTTGGGGGCAACCTGCGTTTCCGAGGCTTACATCACTCACCTAGTACAGAGCTTTACACTTGAGGAAGTAAAAAATACAGTTTGGAAGTTGAATGTAGACGACGCACTAGGTCCAGATGGTTTCCCTATCTTCTTTTTCCGCGAATTCTAGCCCCGGTTGGGTAATGAGGTTTTTGAGGTCGTTAAAGAATTTGCTAGTGTTAATGCAAGCTTTGATAGACTTACAAGACACTTATTTTTTTGCTCCTAAATAAGGCACTAGAGATAGTGGAGGACTTTTGGCCGATCACGCTTTCAAACACAATTTATCTCATTGTTGCAAAAGATCCTCTAGCCATCATACTGAGCATGGTTATGGACCATATCATCTCTCCGTTCCAATCGGCCTTCATCTCGAACATACAAATTGCAGACAACCTTGCCATGGCGATTGAGATCGTTGCCGACTGGAAGCACCGACCTGTAAGGGGTATATTGTGGAAAGTGGACTTCTCAAAGGCATATGATACGGTAGATTGGCGATTCCTTTGGGCAACTCTATGCAAGTGGGACTTTCTTGATCTTTAGATCTCCTGGATGATGCGATGCGTCACTACTGCCTCTTTCTCTGTTCTTGTCAACAGTCACCCGAGCGGTTTCTTCCAATCTCACTGGGGTGTTTGACATGTCTGCCCCTTTATGCCTATGTTTGTCAATTACGACCGATGTTCTTTCATGTATGATGAGGCAAGTTAGTAGCAGTGTCACCATAGGCTTCTCTATTCCTCTTTTTTAGTACACTGTTTTTTTATCGAGTGTGGCTAGGAAGAGGCTTACGAGATGGCCGCAACCTTGGAGATTTATAGTTAGATGTTGGGGCTAGTTCTCAACCACGGGAAGTTCGCTACCATTTCGTTTGGCCTATCTAAGGATGCTGCCAGAGATTGTGTTGCGGAGCTGGGCACTGCATGTTGGAACTCTCCCTATCTGCTACCTTGGCATCCCCCTCACTTGTGGAAGAATCAAGATTTCGGATTGGATGCTGATTATTGAGAAATTGGAGAAAAAGTTGTCTGTGAAGGATATGGTTAGATCCTCAAGTGCATCACGGAAGCGTGATCGTCGTATCGAATACGACGAAGAATGACTAGTCGCACTAGTTGTTCTTTGCAGCGGAAATTAAAAAATTTTCATGTGACGAAACCACATGATCCAAGAACACTTCTCAGATCATTTCGTCTAAACCACAAACAAGTATTAGGTTTACCTCTTGAAGCGTGGTTGCAATCGAGTCTCTAAACGAAGAGACCTCCTGTCTTAAGTCCGATCCGACGAAGGAGACGCTTGCGAGCGCGGGGATGAACCGCGTGCTTCTCGCAATCCATGTTGATGATCCAAGCGGCAGATCTCCTGATCTCGACACACGAGATCCGACGTCTTCTTCACGAGCAAGGCACGTTGAAGTAGACGGAGTTCCACGAACAAACCATCGGGCAGCATAACGACGACACTGCGGCGATGGAGAACCTCTCTAGGACATCCATGGTGGACGTCCATGAGAGGGAGAGCGAGAAAGAGAGAGAGAGATATGCTTCTCAAGCATTGTGTGTCAAGAAGAGCAATGGGGTGCCTCTCCTTTTATAGGGTTTTGGGATCCATGGATCTCAATCCATGTGTCAACACAGATCCAATGGTCCATATTAATTTGTGTTTCTTTCAATGGTCATGATTTGTTGCAAAAAATACAACAATTAATTTAATAAAAATCAAATATATATTAAATATAATTTGATTTATATCAAATCAATCTCCATTGGAGAGATAGGAAAGGAGGCAAGCCTCCTTCCATAAGGAGGGTGGACGGCTACCACATTCCTTATGGAATTGTGGCCGTCCCCTCTCCTCATTATGAAGGGAGCTTCCTTTTTCCTATTACATGAGATTACATTATCTCATGATTCTCTCCAATATTTGCAACAACATTTGTTACAAATTATTTCACAAAAATAAATCCAATTTATTTTGTGAACATTGCAATCATGCCATTGGAAATTTGTGAATCATATTCACAACCCAAAACAAAATGTAAATTACATTTTCAATTCAATGTCCAATGTGAATCCAATTCACATTAACATTTAATTAACAAATGTAAATCACAAATAGCTCTCTCTTATATATTATAAATCACATTTATAATATATATGACTAATATGGATATTGCTATCCACATTATTCATATCCATGATAATTAAATCACATTTAATCATCTTGGATCTTTATTATCTTGTTCTCAAATAATATGAATCACATTCACATTATTCACGTCTTTGATAATCAAATCACATTTAATTATCTTAAATAACTCTCTTTATAATATGAATCAAATTCATATTACTCATGATAATTAAATCACATTTAATTATCCATTTTCTCAATGCTCGGATACATAAATCAACAATAGAATTATCCATGAACTCCTTCAAGGATAATGCGCTTTCTCCGCAGATACTTGGAGATAAGGACATGGCGATTTTATTGTTCCACGTATAGTGACATGGATATTGAGATCATATCTCAAATCCAGATCGCGGGCCTCCCATAGATGCTTGATTAAATCAAGACCGTAAATCTAATCTTCTTATTGCATCTGAATCACATTCAGATCAATGTCCAACACTTGGACCAATATCAGATTACTTCTCTACTGAGAGGAGTCACTAAAATCCAGACCCGTTTCATCACTCCCTAGGAATGGAAGCGTCATGGTTATACAATCGTTTATGATCACATCACCCTCAGGTATTCCCAATACCTGTACATCCTGCATACTGGAAGACTCATACTAAACCCGAAGTATTGGATCAACTTTATACTGTCTACTTCATGGTTTTATCAGTAAGTTTCTCATTCGATCATTGGGAGTCGGTATCGATCATATACTTTCCAAAAGCATATATCATACCTAGGTTTTGATCATATACTTTCCAAAAGTATATATCAAACCTACAAATTCAGTCAAGCTTCCAAAGCGAGACGACCGTGCGCACGGAATTTGATTCTTCCCAATATCTCATGAGTGGGCTCATGTCTTCCGGTTCAGTAACTGAACCTGTATGATCCCTTTGAGAGATCGTATTACTCATATGCCCTTATATGCACACCAGCGCGCCGGTGTATAGACCTTGATTAGGTCATCAACCTATTGGTCTGCCAAATGTACATACTTAGACATATAGCAACACATCTGTCTCCGGTCAGAGGATGCGTGCCTATATCATGACAGCATACGATATAGGACTTTGGTTATCTCGATCTCGTTAAGTCAACTCTTTGACCTAACTAATCTGACACCTCCGAATCTCTATTCCTATGCAGAGGACCTGCATCAAGAGGTCGGTCAGACATCAGCCTTTAGAGATAAGGATTGCCATCTCCTACTCAGGCTGGAGATCATTTCTTAACAATCATTTGACGGTGCTTGATGAGTCCTCAATCTAACTCTTTAGATATTCATCCAAGCACCAGCCTCTATGATTCAATATATTGAATCAACAGCTGTATGATCATCAAGATGGACATGGTACATAACCCTAATTGTACAGAGGGACCTATTATGCAAATTATTTATTCTTCATTTCAGATTAAGGAGTGAATTGCAATAACATTTATTGCATAATGGCTCGCCGTGGGCTTGCATTTCCAACAGTCTGGTTGGAAAATTGCCAACCTATCGAGAGTTGGCCGGCTGGTGATTATTAAAGCAGTACTCTCTGCTACTCCGATCTTCTTTATGTCATCGTGCCTTCTGCTAGATGGTATCATGAACAGATTAAAGGAGATCATGCGTAGGTTTCTATGGGGTAAATCTTGGAAGGACGGTTCTGAAATTCACCTGGTTGATTGGGAGACTGCTATGCTATCAAATTTGGATGGTGGCCTTGAAATCAAGAACTTAGAGGCCATGAATAAGGCGCTCTTCCTAAAATGGGTCATCAGACTTTGGGGTATAGATGAAGACATTTGTTGCAGACTTATTCGAAGAATTTATGATATTGGGGACCCCCTTGGCATGTCGCAGCGTCTGCTTGTGCAGTCCTCGGCCTTTTGGAAAGGAATTATCACGGTGTTGCCTCGATTTTAGGAACTTTTTCGGTAATGCTTAGTAATGGGAACACCTTCTCTTTTTAGAAAGACAACTGGATGGGTGATGGGTCTTTCTCTATGAGATTTCCGTGGCTCTTTACATTGGCTGGCAATCGTGATGCACGAGTCACGGATTGCTGGATTGATGGTAACTGGATGCCTTATTTCTTAGTTGATTTCTCGGACCAACGATTAGAGGACTTCTTTACTCCGTTGGAGTCGCTGAGACATACTGCAAGGTCATCTATGGACAGAGATCATTGGATCTGGAAGGATAATTCTTTCTTTGTAAAAAGGGATTACTATGCAATCTCCCGATCTCCACCTCCCAGGACAAATTCCTTGATCCGGGTCTGCAACCTCTTTTGGGACCTACGTTTGCCGGACAGGATTGTTTTTTTATGTGGCTTTTAAGGAGAAGACGTAATATGACAAGGGACCGTTGTGTGAGACTATTTCCGAACATATCCAATAGATGTCTGCTTTGTGAAACGCACATCAAAACAGTAGATCACCTCTTCTTCCATTGTGCAGAGACCGCCCCAATATGGGATGTGGTTAATTCAAGTTGGCTTAACTATCAGGACCTTGATCCATTCTAGGAATCCATGTTTCTCGCTAGACACCGTGCTGGAGATGGCATCCTACGACTGTTGGCAACAATCTAGGCTATTTGGTTAGGCATAAGTGGTACTTTTCTGTTTTCAGCGCTTCTATTGCGAAAATGTAATCTTTCACTATAGGTATCTTCTTGAGTCCTAGATACTACTGTAAGTCCTTCTGTAACCTTTCTCTTTTTAGTAATATATTCGGGGAGGGCACCTTAGCGTATTTCCCTCTTTTTGGGCTTAAAAAGCAAAGTGAGTATTTATTTCATTTAGGCACTTGCATTTTGATTTCGTGTGTCTATGGACCCACAGATGCTTCCGTCGTTGATAATCTTTGGGCAGAGCTTCGTGAAATAAGAGAGTTGTATCCGGATAGTTTGTGGCTTGTTGGGGGATATTTTAATGTCTCTCTGCTCTCTAACCACCCTAGATCTTGTGGCGACCGGGTCAATGAATCTGGTGAGTTTGCGGAGCTGGTTGACGAGCTTCAGATGGTAGTGCTAGATGCCTGATATACTAGATACATTTGGAGAAATGTCAGTTCTCGTTGGAGGATATATTGTTCCCTCGGCTTGACGGAGCTGTTGGAAGCCTACCCCCATCAAAGGTCTCCTCTCGGGTATGGTCTAGATCAAATCATACCCTCTTATCTGGGATTAAGGAGAGGGCATCCCATCTCACTCATTTGTCAGATTTGAAAGAGCTTGGCTCTTGTAAGATGGGTTCAGAGAGTTGGTCATCGAACATTGGACCACACATATTGCATCAAGATATGTGGCTATCTGACTGACTCAAAAGTTGAACCCGTTGCGAAAAAGACTGTGCCACTTAAGAAAGATATTAGGGAGTCATGGAGGCTCTCTCGTACGAATGCAAAAAGGGAGGTCTTAAGACTTAACATGCAAGATGACGTCAAGGATATGGGGGAGGAAGAATTGAAGCAGAGACCAAACTCTTTGAAAATCATTGAGGAGGAAGGCAAGAAAGCTGTGGCAGAATGGAAACATAAATCAAGGATGAAGTGGCTTAAGGAAGGTGATGCTAATTCAAAGTTCTTTCACAGGGTGGTTAGTGGAAGACGTAGACATAACCTGCAACATGCAGTGGTCGTGGATGGCAGACACATCTAGAGAGACAGAGAGATGTGCATGGAACTTGCTTCTTTCTTTCATGGACTCTCGTACAAGAGTTGTCGGAGATGGATGAATAGCCAGGAGCGGCTCTCCAACCCTTTATATGGAGCATACCATCCTGCTTACTATGCTTTCTATCCTGTAAAAGTAAAAGCGGTAATGTAGAACTTGAATGCAGATGGTACACGTGGTCCTGATGGGTTCTCAGTGGGTTTCTATAAGGAATTTGGGATGTTGTCGGGCCTGATGTGATGGTAATGCTTGATGATTTTGCTGTGGGAAATGTTGGCCTTAACAAGCTAATTAGGGTACTGCTTTTCCTCAAAGAAGGAAGGTTTTGAAGGAGTAGAGGACTTGAAATCAATTGCATTGTGTAACCGAATCTACCTCATTGTGGCAAAAGTCCTAGCAAACATATTAGGCTTCTTGGAACTGTTGTTTCACAACTGCCGTTAGCCTTCATCCCGGGAAGACACATTGGGGACTGCCTGGCAATGGTAATAGAAATTATTGCTGATTGGAAGAGACGGCCCACTAGTGCACTCCTTTGGAAAGCTGACTTTTCAAAGGGTTATGTTACAATAGATTGATGATTCTTGTGGTCTACTCTTGCGAAAATAGGATTTTCGGATACTTGGATCTCTTGGATGAAAAGGTGCATAACTACGACGTCTTATTTTGTGCTTGTTAACTGTTGAGATATTTATACATTCCATGTATCTCTCATGTTATTTTATTTCTTTCTGTCTATTCTATGTAATTTACTCATATGCCTCTCCCTATATAAGAGAGCCTACGGTTACGAGAAATAAACATCTCTTTGTTTTCTTCCAACATGGTATCAGAGCGACGGTCCTAGACCGGAGCTGTCGTACCCAAAAACCCTAACACACCATATACCCATCTCTGAGCGCCGCCACCTACGCACGCCTCCGTCGATCCATCTCCGCACGTCGTCGCCTGCACGTCACCTGCGCGTGTACGCGTGCTGCCACACACCGATCTGCGCCGATCACGCATCGCCTAAGCGTGCTCTTGTGTGCTGATCTGCACACCCCCTGCGTCATGCCTAGCGCCGCCTAGTGCGGTCCAGCGCCCTCCGCGTGTTGCGCTTCTATGCCCCGCCGTCGTTCACCTCATTTTGTTGATGGATTTGGGGACATAAGTCTACATATGCACCCAAATCCACGTATGTCTGTGTAGACATTCATTCGTTGGTCCACGATATCCTAGTCTTTTATATCCAGCAAGATGTCTGAGAACAAGGTTGATGTACCCGCCACATGCGCCTTCAGAGGTCCAACGCCTATTGTCAACTCAGAGGTCCAACGCCTATTGTCAAGATGGACAAGACGAATTATGAGCTCTGAGCTATGCAGTTCATGAGCCTTATGAAGTCGGATGGTAAGAAACACATTCTTACCGAGGAAGAATTGGTATAGAAGACTGGGATAAACGCCTCATGAGAGGCGGACGATGCTTATGCCAAGGTTTGACTGACGATTGTCAATGATGTGTTACATCAACCTACTGCTAAGGCGATGTTGGATATCCTCGCAGCAACATATTCTCAAGTGAGGAATGGGACGAAGATCCTCCAACTTCAGCATGACATATTCACTATCAAGCAGAACGGATGTCCTTTGCATTCACTGTATACATCCCTGCATGGGATGTTTGAGAAGCTTCACAGTTTCATGCTTCTAATGGCAACTCCTGAGCAGCAGAAGATATATAGGAATGCTACCATGGTAGGGGTATTCCTTGCAGCCTTTGACCCTGAATATGAAGCTGCTCGCTCTCGGATTTTTGCAGATACCTCTATTCCTCCCATGGAGGAAGGCTTCCGTAGACTCAGCAGGATTACTATTCCTTCTACAACCCCTAGTCAGACTTCTTCAGCTATGGCAGCCTTTCGAGGAAGAGGAGGCCATTCTACCTTCTGTAGGTGTGGACCTTGTGGTAGAGGAGGTCACATTCGTTAGCCTTGTACCTTCTGTCACCACCCAGATCACTCCGAGGAGACATGCTATACTAAGCATGGGTTCTCGGCATCAGCCCGTGTTGCAAAGGAGATGAGTCTTCTGCTGCTTCTACTCTAGATCAGAGGTTTGATCACCTTGTTGCCATACTGAGAAATATTATACCCCATTCTGCTTCACCATCCTCAGGAGATCACTCAGATGTGGCAGCCTCAACAACTGCCAGTACTTCTACTACAGCTAGCACTGCAGGTATTTATGGTTTATATTTTGTCATGTTTGTGACAATACATAGTGGATTATGGACTCTGGTGCTACACATCATTTATGTGGAGACAGACAGCAACTTGCGTCATATAGACAAGTTGCGCTAGGGAGAATAGTTGTGATAGCTGATGGGACTCATTCTCCAATCACAGGACATGGGGAGATCACTCTGACGCCTTCAATGCGTCTGCAGAATGTGTTACATGCTCCAGATTTGTATATGATCTTACTTTCTATTAGTCAGATTACAAAGGATTTGCACTGCCGAGTTATATTTGACCCATCGTCTCTTATTTTTTAGGACATTTTACGGGCAAAGTGATTAAGTGTAGCCATGAGCAGGGTGGTCTCTATCGCTTGGTTCAGACTTCATATGCTGGCCTCTCTTCTCATTCGTCTGGATCAGTCTCTCCATTCACTTGGCACCTCCGGTTTGGTCATCTCCCTCTTCTGAAGATGAGTCATATGCTACCACATATTTCACCTAAATCTTCCTTTCAGTGCAAAGCTTGTCAGTTGGGAAACCATCATAGGTCTGCCTTTCCCAGTCGTCAGAGTCAGAGCAGTAGCTCCTGTTTTGAGTTATTTCATGTTGACATCTAGGGTCCGAGTCGTGTGCCTGATCACTAGGGACAGAGATTTTATCTTGTAGCTGTGGATGATTTTTCACGATTGTCATGGGTGTTTCTTTGAAAAATAAATCTGAAGCAAGGGATATGATTAAAACCTTTATTACTGAAGTGCAAAATGTCTTCTCTACATTTGTGAAGTTTGTGCGAACTGATAATGCATTGGAATTTTGTACTCGTGACCTCTCTCATTTCTTGTCAATCAGAGGGATTATTCATCAAACGTCTTGCTCTTTCACCTCTCAGCAAAATGGTGTTGTAGAAAGGAAGCATCGTCATCTTCTTGATGTCACGTGGACTCTTCTCATTCAGAGTCACGTACCGTATTTGTTCTGGGGTGATGTAGTTCTCACTGCATGCGACTTGGTGAATCGTATACCATCATCTGTCGTGGGTGAGAAAATTCCTTTTTCCATAGCTTTTCCTGAGAATGAGTTATTCTCACTCACTCCTTGTGTGTTCGGATCTGTTGCTCAGTTGACTCCCGATCTCGACAAGCTCGCTCCTAGAGCTGTCAAATGTGTGTGCGTCGGATACTGTAGGACTCAGAAAGGATATCGGTGTTATTACCCTCTACTCCGAAAATATTATATAAGTGCTGCTGTCACAATTTTTGAGTCTGTGATGTACTTCTCTCCTACATGTGATAAGTTGGCTTCATCGAATGTGGATAATGAAGTTTACATGCCACCTCCTCCCGTGTCTGCCATCCCACTACCTCCACCTCCACCTCTATCACCACCACCACCTCCTCCTCCTCCTACTGAGTCACTTGCACCACTGGTTCCATCTCTATCAAAGTTCTATAGACTACTTCTACTCATGGTCATCACCCATCATGCAGGAGCCCCAGGTTTGTTCTTGTGAAGAAGAGAGACAGAATGGGATGTCTATTTCATAGGGCTATGGTCTTTTATATAGAGAGAAAACCCTAGAGAGTACAAGAGTAAAAATACGTAAATACCCCCGAGAGGTTACGGAATCCGAAGGGTTCAAGGTTACGGAACCCGAAGGGTTAAGTGTTACGGAACCCGAAGGGTTACAAATATAATTGTAATATAATAATTCTAACACTCCCCTCAAGTTGGAGCAAATCTGTCGATCATGCCCAACTTGGATACTAAGTACATTAGGCGCTTCCTTGGAAGAGCCTTTGTGAGGATGTCTGCAAGTTGAAGTTCAGTGGAGATGTGTGGAGTGCTATTTCGTCCTTCTCGTACTGCATCACGAATAAAATGGCAATCAACTTCAATGTGTTTTGTCCTCTCATGGAAAACTGGATTGGTGGCGATGTACGTGGTAGACTTGTTGTCGCAGTATAAGGGTACATGAGCGGTGACTGACATGCCAAGTTCTGTTAGGAAAGAAATAAGCCATGTGATTTCACTTGTGGCCTGAGCCATTGCCCTGTATTCTGCTTCCGCACTAGATCTGGATACCACTGTCTGCTTCTTGCTTCGCCAAGTGACAAGGTTATCCCCAACAAACATGTCGTATCCTGTAGTGGATCGGTGGTCCTCAGGAGAGCTAGCATAGTCAGAATCTGTATAGGCGGAGATATTAGTGTGTCCATTCACCCCATAGAAAAGTCCACGTCCAGGAGATTCCTTTAAATATCGAAGGATCAAAAGAACATCCTGCCAGTGACTGTAAAGGGCTTCTCCATATATTGACTGGCTCTGCTCACAACATATGATATATCTGGCCTAGTAACAGTGAGATAGAGTAATTTCCCACTAAGCTTCTGTATCGTGTTGCATCCTCAAATGCTGGATCAGTAGATGCTGAATATTTTCTCACTTCTGCAGGGATGCCAGATGGCTTGCATCCAAGAAGTCCTTGCCTCAGTCAGAATATCGAGGCAATACTTTCCTCTGTGAAAGATGGAGCCCCTCTGTAGTGCGTATTACTTCGATGTCAAGAAAATAACGAGTTGGCCGAGATCTTTCGTGACAGAGACCTTCTGGAGGAAGGTTCTTGGTCTCTGAATACCATCTACATCATCTCCTGTGATAACCATATCACAACATAGACGGCAAGGATGATCGTGCCAGTAGACCATCGTCTAACAAAGAAAGAGTAGTCAGATGTTGTCCTCTGAAAACAAGTGTGTTGATCTCCGTAGTGAGCCTGTCAAACCATGCCCTTGGACTCTGCTTCAGGCCATAAATGGCCTTGCGTAGTCGACATACATACCCTGACGGTTGCATCATGTAGACCTCCTCAAGATCACCATAAAGAAAGGCATTCTTCACATCAAGTTGATAAATGGGACAAGCCTTGTTGGCAGCTACAGAAACAATGGTACGTATCGACCCCATTCTGGCAACAGGTGAGAAGATCTCAAAATAATCAACTCCAAAGGTTCGTGTAAAACCTTTTGCAACAAGTCTGGCTTTCAACCTGTCAATAGAACCATCAGGCAACTGTTTGGTCGTGAAGACCCATCGACATGCCACTGGGGAACTCCCAGGGGGCACGGCACAAGATCCTACGTACCCCGGGAAGTAAGTGCATCCATCTCCTCATCCATGGCCTAGCGCCAACCTTGATCTTGCGTTGCACTGAAATGATCTCTTGGAACGGTAATAGCATTAAGAGCATCTGCAAATCTCTTGTCACATGTAGACAAACCATCTGTAGAAGTAAAATGTGACATGGGGTGATACGTACATTTCCTTTTTTGCTTGCGTAGAGCTATAGGAAGTTCCCCAGATACATCCGGGACAGCAGTGGTGGGAGCACTTGAAGTGGTCATATCATCCTGCATAAAAGGGACATGCAAAGGTACATACATTGGTGTAGGAGGTATAGAGTTACGCTGGCGAGTATAGACGATTGGTGGAGGAGGGAGGTCCAGAGGAATGCCACATACAGTCTGTGTGAAATAACTTGTTTGCTCAAAGAAAGTGACATCAACAGATACATAGTATTGACGTCCAACAGGATCATAGCAGCGATAGCCTTTCTGGGTACGAGAGTACCCAAGGAAGACGCATTTGATGGCACGAGAGGATAATTTGTTAGCTGCATGAAAGTTACGAACAAAGACAATACAACAAAAAATTCACAGAGGTATGGGAAAAGGAGACTCGGTAGGATTAAGTAAGGAAAATGAAGTTGCCTCTTTGAGAACGGATGAAGGAACACGGTTGATGAGATACACTGCAGTAAGGATAGCATATCCCCAATATTGTTTAGGAACACTCATTTGACTAATAAGAGATCTGGCAACATTTAGCAGGTGTCGGAGTTTCCTCTCAGCTATACCATTCTCTTGTGAGGTATATGGACATGATGTTTGGTGAACAGTTCCCTGGGATGCAAAGAAAGAGGTCAAGTCATGTTGGGTTAACTCAAGAGCATTGTCGGTACGAATGATCTTAACAATGCTAGAAAAGTAAGTTTTAACATATTGAAAGAAATTTCTGACAATTTAATTAATCTCCGAACGCTCCTGTATTAGATAGACCCAAGAAGATCGACTATAATCATCAACGAAAACTATAAAGTAGCGATGAACACTTAATGTGCGGATCGGTCAAGTTCCCCAAACATCACAGTGAACAAGATGGAAAGCAACAGTACTACGAGACTCAGTACGAACATGAAATGAAGTTCTATGGTGTTTCTCGAACTCACATGCCTCGCACTGAAAGGGCTTCAGAGCAGAGAGTTCATGAAACATCATGGAGATGGCCTTGGCAGAGGGATGTCCAAGGCGTCGGTGCCATAGGAGCGGATCTTCGGAGATAGATGCAGCACCAACAAAATTGGAGTCTGAGGGTATGTCAAGGTAATATAGGCCGTTCTATTCATGACCCCCACCAAAAATCTGCCTCGTCCGAATGTCCTGAAAATAACAAGACTCATAAAAAATCACACGACAATGAAGTTTAACACAAAGCTTGTGAACTGACAACAAGCTAAGAGGAAAATCAGGAGCACAGTGAACCCCCGAAAGTCGGAGTTTGGAAGAGAATTCCATAGTTCCGACACTAGTAATATGTGATTGAGTCCCATTAGTGACTCGAACTGACTTCACAGAGGTAGATGATATGGAAGAGGTGAGCAGACTACCTTCTCCAGTGAGATGAGTAGAGGCATCGGAATCAATAATCCAAGCTGGAGTAGAAGTGATAGCAGAGTTGGCTATGGTACCTGAAGGAGTGGCCAGAGCAGCAGTTGTAGTGTTACTAGTGGTGGTAGGCCCTAGAGTCTGAAGGATCTGCATTAGGCGGGAGTAATCTGCATCATTAAGATGAACAGTCTTGCCACTGGAGGTAGGCGATGCTTCTTCTACATCATAAGCATCCTCATAAGCATTATTGGCGTGATAAGAAGGTATGCGAAACTTCTGCCAGCATCGTTCAGTCGGGTGGTTCCACCTACCACAGTGAGTGCATGGGGTGGTAGAGTCTCGCCCACGACCACGACCATGACCAAAGTCACGGTCTCGTCTAGATTCCCGTCCACGACCACGACTTGGATCGCGACCGCGTCCTCCTCGCAAGCTGTATCTGCCTCCTCGCCCAGATGAGGTGATGTGAGCAAAGTTCTCCGTTGAAGGTAAGACAGGAGGTCGGGCAACGTGTGTCTCGAGCTCCTCAAGTCGGCCAAAGATGGCCTTCATTATTGGCAGTTTGTCTGATATAAGAAATTGGTTCTTCGCTGCATGGTACCTAGAATGCAGGCCATCAAGGAAGCAGTATACCTGCCAGTCAGAACGCCCTTGTATCTGTTTGGTGCAACATGAGGACTGGAATATTGCAAGCTCCTCATACAGACTGGATAGATGCCTGTAGTACTCGATGAGGGTGGAATCACCCTGAGATGCCGACCAGATTCACCTGTAAATATCTGCAAGGCGTGACTTCGTCTTCTTTTGGGAGTATGTTTGCTCGAGGTCCTCCCACAGTTCCTTGGCCGTATTTTTGTAAAGAAGATTTGAGGCAATATGAGCCTCAACACTGTTGGTCATCTGGTTGATAACCAAATAGTTATCAGTTTGCCAGTTGTCGTACTCTTTGTCCTTTTCATCTAAAGGATCTTTAGTCAAAATGTAAAGTTTCCTCTGACCATCAATGAATACCATAAAAGATTGAGACCAGAGCACGTAATTTTCTGTGCCCTTGAGTTTGATAGTAGTGCCTTGTGTCATAATATTTGTGGCCAAGGGCTTTGTCTCGGTAGAAGAAGGCGCCATAGTGGCTCCGGCGAGAGCCTCTCCGCCCCCGGCCCAACCATCTCCACTTGCGAAGGAGGGACCGAGACGAGAAATCACGCAAATGCTTGGCAATCAAACGGTCCATCTCCCTGTCCCTCGCAGCCCGCACACCATCCACGACGACCGAATGCAAAGTATTAGAACGACGTCTTCCGCTGGCAATTCGGTGGAAGAATGCAGTGTTGGAATCCTTCTCCACGAGCCACTTGTGCTTAGATCTCTGTCGCCATTCCGCAACTCTTTTCTTGTCCTCCAGCGCCACCTGCCGGAGAGCAGAATCCCGCCTCGCGAGATCCGCGGAGGAGAGAGGGCAGGAGTCCTCAAGCTGGTCTAGGTCGGCAAGGACCTCCTCCGCAGATGCCCTGGCTGCCTGGCGAGCAGGCGCGATTCCGTCTTGAATGTGCAAAGTCTCCCCCACAAGGAAACAAGCTTCTGGAAAAATCTTGAAACAACCAAGCCAGAGACGACCGTAGAGGTCCAATGCGAGGAGACTAATTCGCGAAAGGAATCTTCAAGAAGCCTCTCCTTCTCGTATCTGAAAAAGCTCCGGTGCGCTGACAGTTCCCCCGAGTCCCAAATAAGGGGAGAGTGATCCGAGCGAGTTCAGATCCTTGTCAAGGCAAAGGAAGAAGGGAAGGTATTTAAGAGTTCCGAAGATGCCAAGAACCGGTGGGCGCGAGATCCCGAGCTCCGCCAAGTGTACTTAGTGTCTGAGGCGTGAAGCACCTCAAGCTCCAAATTGTCCACCAGCTCCACGAAGTCGGCCGACCCCGGGTCCTGGTCACCACGCAAGCCCGGCCGGTCGGAGGTAAGCAAGGTAACATTAAAATCACCACCAATCAGCCACGTGCTCCCCGGGAAGGAGGCCCTTGCCGAACGAAGTTCATCCCACAGCTGCCGACGGTCCCCGGCATGGCAAGGCCCATATACATAGGAGACGACAATAGTCGTCATCGAGGAAAGACACTCGAAATGCACTGTTAGAACATGGGAGCCCCTCAACTCCGATCGGAATACAAAACCACGGTCCCTATAGGCAACCAGCATTCCCCCCGCAGATCCAATCGTGTCAACAACACGATAATCAGAGAGGGGGCCAGCGTCGAAAGTGCGCCACACATCCATGGAACAAGAGTGTAACTTGGTTTCCTGGAGCAAAATGATATCACAGCCCCACTCGAGGAAGCGAGAACCCATGACCTTCCTTTTTCTCGGGTCACCCAGAACCATGACGTTCCATGTGAGGATCTTCATTGAGAACTGCCGCAGGTACCCCTGATGTGGACCACTCCGGCCAGAGCCGCCACATGAGCCATATGAGCCGACACTGGCGGAGGCGTGATGTCGAGCCTTCGCGAACGCGTGCGCCTTCTGTATCTTTTACCAATCTGCCTTCTTTGTTAAGATACAACAGAAAGTCAGAAGCCATTGACTACATGTTATTCGAATGTGAATGGACAAAAGCTATCTAGTTGGATTTGGAGATTGATTGGGTTGACATCAATGCTCTTGTAAACTTATGGGACTTTATCTACCATGCTAAATCTCGAGATGACTCGGATATGCTCTGTCCCAGATTTGGAATTGAAAAAAAATAGTATACTAATCAAAATCAAAATCAGATTTGGAATTGAAATTAGAAGCCATTAGTTTCACCACTTGAATATAAAGAGAATGGTTATATGTGCAATAATAACAGAGAAAAACACAGGCCAACAGTACTAGCAACATGATATCATACGTAAGAAATTAAATATTGAAATGATAGGTTAGAACTTGTATCAGACTGAAATATTTTCAATATATAAAAATATTTACTTTTAGAAATAAAATAAGACACACACATTCACAAACACAAATCGTTGTAACGTGTGCGTCTAATAGATGCATTGTAAAGTTTGTTATCATAAAATATATGCTATATAAGACACAAACAAATAAACTAACACAAAGAAACTGCATAATATTCACAAGCACAACCTATATCCAACCTTATAGTAGCCAAATACTTACAATCATGATCGGATGGAGCGCTGGTGGAGAACGAACGCGCCGTGGAGACCGAAGGCAACTGCACGTGAAGATTCCGAGGGAGTATTCGAGACCGAAGGCGACAGGAGACCGATCGTGCCAAGTAGGACTTCGTAGAGACCGAAGGTGTCTATGAGTGAAGCGCTTATCGTTCCTGGTAAACGCATGGAGAGCTCGGCTAGCGCGGTGGGAGGTGGCCGTGCGAGTTGGCCTGACGACAAAGGAAAGGCGGTGCACCGGGGGAGTGGTGGTGATGACATGCAGGCAAAGGCTGTTCAAGGGGGGCTTGGAGGTTGGGTGCATTTATCTCATAAGAAGCCGGGTAAGCGGTGTTTTAGATGCGGCGAGCGTGGTCACGTTGCGCCGACCTGCGGGCTCCCTGCAAGGTGCTTCGGTTGTGGAAGAGTTGGACACAAAAACGACTCCTGCTGGGTCGGCATTGGTCGGGACGCCTCTTCTGCTCGCAAGGAAATTCTCCGGGCCAGAAGTGGGGAGGGAAAGAAAGCTGCGTCGCCGGTTTTGGCTGCTGTGGTGGGGAAGGGGATGAGATCATTTGCGCAGATTGTGCAAGGTTCCAGTAGGCTTGATGGCTCGGTTGGAGCTGGTGGAGCTGTATTGTTCCCTGTTGCTGACTCTGCGAATCTCGTTGTGGCCGGGGGGGGGTCGACACTTTGGGTGCAGGTCTTCAGGGGAGGGGGAGGTCCGAGGAAGTTGCTCTGCTTGGGCGGCTGATGTAGGGGGGTGATTGTGGCGGGGTAGTTGTGGGGATTACCTTACGTAAGGGAATTGATTGGAGCGGTGTCTGCTCGCGTTTGCATGGATTCTTGGGTCCCCTATTCGTTGGGGACATGGTTGTTTTGGATGATTCCCGGTGCTGCGTTCGTGGCCTCTCAGTGGAGCAACGTGAAATGCTGCTTGCGCGTGGTGCGTTCGAAGACATCCTCTGGAGGCCTATGCGTTTTGCAGATGGAGCTTGCACTGACGTCGAGGTGTGTGTTGCGGAGGTGCGGGGGGTTCCTTTCCTTTCTCGGAAGATTCACGGCCTGGGTGAGGCTCTTCGGCGTTGGGGGGAGATGCTTGCGGTTGTGGAGGATGGTCTCAAGCCGGGCTCGGATTGGAGGGTCACACGGGTTCTGATGGAGTGTAGCAAGAGTCTGCTTGACGACGCAATGGACAAGGTGTTTTTTGAAATCCTGAAGGTTGGTCGCTTCCGCTTCCCTGTGGAGTTGTCGTTCTTGGAGCCTCCGGCGCTGCCGTAGGCGGTGGTTATGCCGGTGGCCCCATCTGCGGTGACGAAGGCCCCGTCGGTTGGTGACGTCACCTCGACTTCTGTTGGCCAGGTGGCGTTGCGCGGGGGATCCTCCGAAGCGTCACCACGGTTGTTGGATTGCCCGCGCCCCTTCAGCGACTTTTCTCGGATGTCGTGCAACCTCTCTCTAAGAGACGATTTGTCTGTGGGGGGGCCGCCCGAGATTGATTCACTCTTCGGCTCTCGTCTTTGGAAGGTGGACCGTGCGCTGCATTTTAATTATTCGGGTCCGTGGACGGATCTGCCTGCGGTGGAGATATGCGGGTCAAGGGACCTCGGATCTTGGTTCGGAGCGGGAGCTTACAGTAGGTCCATGTCCTTCTTGGATTCGGATCCGATTCCGGTTTTCATTGGCTTTTTGGATGAGGCGAGTCCAGTATCGATTGTGTCTCAACCTTCAGCTATCGTGACCGGGTCGTTATTTTTCTCGGATGGAGGTTCGGGTAAGGTGGTGGGGACGAGCAGCGTGTCCATTCTGGGGCCTCCTAGTCCTCTTGAAGGTGATTCGCCTCTTCTCGCCTTGCCGAGCTCTGTGGAGGATATTTCGGCCGTGGACGTTGACTGCGATTTGGGGAGACGTTCTGATAAGAGGTCGGGGAAAAGATACCGAAGGAGGAGTAGGCCCCGAGCGGGGTTCTCGAGTCTTCATTCTTATGCTACTTTGAGAGATGCTGTGGCGTAGGCGGTCGGTCTCTCGGAAACTGGGGGGTGTCGCCATTTGTCTTAATGAAGGTACTCTCCTGGAATGTGAGGGGGTTAGGGGAGGTTGATAAGAGAAGGGCGTTGGGGTCCAGACTTACTGAATGGGGTTGTGATATTGCCCTGATTTAGGAATCGAAATTGAGGGGGATTGATGATTCTTTGTGGCGCTCCTTTGGTGCGGGTGCAGTGGATGGTCTTAGGGCTCTGGATGCGGATGGGGTGGCGGGGGGTTTGTTCATTGCGTGGAATTCAAAGGCATTTTCCGTCAGCTCTTCGATTCTGGGACGGCATATGTTATCGGTTTTTCTTGTGAGGGGTGCGACGACCTCTCCGATTGCCTTCTCTTGCATCTATGGCCCCTGCTGTCACATTAAAGGAACGAGCTGTGGGAGGACTTGCGTGAGGCGAGCAATGCCTTTGAGGGGCTCCCTTGGATCATTGGGGGAGACTTCAACGTGACGCTCCACTCTTCGGATCGTCCCCGGTCGAGGGGGGGCCGTGACCCAGGGTCAACCTTGTTTACTGAGCTTGTGGACTCCTTGGCGCTGGAAAATTTGGTGGCAACTGATATTACCTACACCAGGAGGAGCAGCAGTTCTCGATCTCGGATCGATCGTTTTTTGGCCTCTGGGAGGATGATGGAGATGTTCCCTTCCTGCTCGGTTTCCTCTAGGCCCAGGTCTTTTTCGGATCATTCTCCAATTCTTTGGGACTCTGGGGAGGCCCCTTTGCTGAGGGGCCTCTTTAGATACGAGAGATGCTGGATCCAGGAGGCGCGCTTCAAAGATGTTGTGGCGGAGCATTGGGCCCAATCGTGCTTTGAGGGGTCTGCGGCTTCAAGGTTGAGTCAAAAGCTTGATTCGCTACAGAAGAGGTTGGCGCGTTTCAAGAAGGAGTCTAGGGCGACGCGAGTGGCGGTCAGGACTGAGGCGGAGGCTGTTATTGCGAGGCTTGATGCGGTGGAGAACGAAAGAGATTTGACGCCTGACGAGCTTTGTGAGCGGTCCTGTGTGCAGAAGAGTGTGGTGGAGGAGGACAAAAAGAGATCTACTGAATGGCGACATCGATCGAGGTTGAAGTGGCTCAGAGATGGCGATGCAAACACGGCTTTCTTTCACCGCATGGCTAGTGGAAGGAAGCGTAACAATACAATGCGCTCTATTTCCGTTGATGGGTCGCGGTTTGTTGGGGACAACGCGATGGGGCGTGCTATTGTGGAGCACTTCAAGGGATTTATGGCGAGGCGCTCTCCGAGGTCCTGGAGGTGGCTGGGGCTGGGGGTGCCGCAGGTCATGGAGGAGGACTGCGCAATGCTAATTAGGCCGATTTCTTTGGAGGAGACTAAAGCGGCTGTGTGGGAGTTAAATGACGACGGGTCCCCGGGGCCTGACGGATTCTCTGTGGCATTTTATCGTGACTTCTGAGTTGGTGGGCGAGGAAGTTTTTGAGGTTGTTGCCGAGTTCTGCTCGGGGAATGCGGGCTTCGATCGAATTAACAGGGCCATTTTGCTGTTGATCCCCAAGATGACCGCGTCAGAGGATATTGGGGACTTCCGTCCCATCTCAATTTGTAACGCTATTTACTTAATTGTGGCCAAGGTGCTGGCTCGGAGGCTTGCTCCGGTTCTCGATTCGATTGTTTCTCCGATCCAGGCCGCTTTTATTCGGGGGAGGCAGATTTCTGATTGTATTGCGATCGCTTCGGAATTGATGGCCGATTGGAGGATATCGGGGAGGCAGGGTCTGCTTTGGAAGATTGATTTTGCCAAAGCCTATGATCGCATTGATAGGAGCTTCTTATGGTCGGTCCTCAGAAGGCGGGGGTTTCTGGAGATTTGGATTTCTTGGATGCGGCGGTGTGTGACCACCGTGTCCTTCTCGATTTTGGTTAATGGCGGCTTGGAGGGGGGGTTATTCCAGCCTAGAAGGGGGCTGCGCCAGGGATGCCCGCTGGCCCCCCTCCTGTTTGTTATTGCTACGGATGTTCTGGCTCGTATGGTTGATCGGATTGTTGATGCTGGCCTCTCGAAGGGCTTTTCTAAGGGAAGCGTGTCAGTGCCCCTGATTCAATTTGCTAATGACACCTTATGCTTCATTGAAGGAGGTGCTGCTGAGGTTGCTGGCATGTCGATGACCCTTGATTTATTTAGCGAGATATCGAGGCTGCTTATTAATGGGGCCAAGTCTAAGGTTATTCCTTTTGGAATGACGGAGGATTTGGCACTTGATTGTGGTAGGATTCTGGGATCTACTCCGGGCGAGCTGCCCTTTGGCTACCTTGGTCTTCCTTTGGTGATTGGGAGGCCCAGAATTAGGGACTGGAGTGTGGTCGTTGAAAAGGTAGAGGCGCGGCTGGCGGGTTGGCGCGCGGCACTTCTATCCAAGGGAGGGAGGCTGATCCTTCTCAAATCGTTGCTTTCCGCTATACCGGTTCACTTTCTGTCAATTCGTCGGTTGCCGGCTGGGATCCGTAGGAGACTCGACTCTTGTATGAGAAGGTTTTTGTGGGGGAAGTCGGGTGCGTCGGGGAGGGGGTTTCACCTTGTATCGTGGGATGAGGTGACCAGGGGGAAGCTCGAGGGGGGCTTGGGAATTAGACGGTTGGAGTTTGTTAATGACGCGTTCTTTCTCAAGTGGTCGAGCAGGGTTTGGGGTAGGGGTGGAAATTTTTTTATTGATGTCCTGCAGGAGCTCCACGGGGCGGAATGGGCAGGAGAGGAGAGGTTGGGAGTGGTGGGTGCTCGCACCCCTTTTTGGCGTGGTGTGCAGGAGGTATTCCTGAGGATTCGGGCGAGGTTTAAGCCAGTATTGGGGAATGATCGTGCGTTCTTATTCTGGAAGGACTACTGTTTGGGAGGTGACCCTTTATGTGCTCATTTCACGCGGTTGTTTGCGATGGCTGATGACAAAGATGCCTCGATTGCCTCTTGTTGGGAGAGCGAATGTTGGTGCACTCGTTTTGGGGCGATTTTCTCGGATCAAAGGCTGGCTGATTTTCTTTCCCTGCAGGACGTCCTCAATGGTGCTGATAGGCCTTCCGATGGTAGGGATCATTGGGTTTGGAGGGACGGCGGCTTCTTGACGCACAAGGCCTATGGTGTATTGGCTTTCGCACCGCCCGTTCGCTCTGACTCCTTGGTGAGGGACTGCTCCTTTTTCTGGGGGCTTGGTTTACCGTTGCACATTGCTTTCTTTTTATGGCTCGTCCGTAGGAAGAGGCTTCTGACAAAATACCGATGCTCCAAATTGTTGTCATCTGTTTCTAATATCTGTGTGCTATGCGATTCGGAGGTGGAATCCCTTGAGCACTTTTTCTTTGAGTGCCCTATGGTACGTGGGCTGTGGGAGGATCCGATTGTGGATTGGGTGCGAACTATTGACATGGTGGCCTTCTGTGACTCGTTATTCATGAACAAGCATACAGATAGAAGACGATTAATGACTCCGGTTGCGAGATTATGGTCGATTTGGCTTGGACGAAATGAGGCCATATTCTCGAATCAATGCTTTTACAAGGAGAACGTGCTCAATCGCAATGCAAGGCTGGTGGACGACTGGAGCGGCAGCTAGTCTTTTTTTGAGTTTCCTCGTTCTGATTGGAGGCTATCTTGCCTCTTTGTAAGGTTTTTTGGCAGTTTTGTACATTCGTTCCTCTTTTTTGCTTCTTTAATATATTGGGGTGAACACCATTGAGTGTCTCCCCCTTTTTTTGGGCTTCAAAAAAAAATACTTACAATCACGAGATTTTGAAAGTTGCTAACAACCAAGTCCTCACACAACCGTACATGCTCCTTGTAGTAGAGATAAGCTACAAGAATGAAAAACCTTAAATTTTGGATTTCGGTTTCATTTCTCCATGTCAAGAAAGAGAAACAATGCTTGGTTTCCTACCTTTATTGGAGCATTCTCGGATCAATGTGTTTTGGAGTTTCTCAACCTTCAAGGTGTACCTTTTTCTCACTCTGTACCTGGGGTAGGGAGAGATCACTAGATCTGGACTAATGGTGGTTTTTTTGTGAAGAAGGCTTATAGAAGAGTTTATAGGCCGCTGATTAGAGAGTCTGGCATTCTAGTTAGAGACTGTAGATTTATTAGCAGTTTGAAGGTGCCAACACATATTCGAGTTTTCTTGTGGTTGATGCACTGAGGGAGAATTCTTACGAGGGATCTGTGGTCCACGTTCATTGGCAATGGGAATGACTTGTGCCCTCTTTGTTTAGATACAACGTAAACCATTGACTACATGTTTTTCGAATGTGAACAGACAAGCTATCTAGGTGGATTTGGAGATTGATTGGGTTGACGTCAATGCTCTTATAAACTTCTGGGACTTTATCTACCATGCTAAATCATGAGATGACTCGGACATGCTCTGGCCCATCGCTATCATTTGGGCACGTGGTTATCTAGAAATGGATTTATCTTCTCGTCTGATCGCTTTTATTATGTAAAAAGGAGGAAAGCTGGTTCTTTTGAAGCACGTGCTATCGACCATTCCCATCTTCTTTTATTCCACTAGGCTGACATCGGTTGGTGTGAGGAAGAAGATTGAAGCCATGATGAGGAGGTTTTTTTGGTCAGATGGAAAGAAACATAAATCGGGCTTGTACTTGGTGGGCTAGGAAGAGACGACGAGAGCACGAAATGACAGTCGCTTTGGTATTAGAGATGTTGAATGCATAAACAAGGCGCTTTTGGCGAAATGGGTAATACGTATCTGGGGTAGCTCGAACAGGCCGGTGGACAGATTCTTGCGGCAACTGTATGGCTTGAAGGGGGTTCTGGAGGTGGGGAAGGTTTGTTTCGAGTCACCGTTATGGGCGGGGGTTTGTGAGGCTTTGCCGCTAATGGTGCCGAGGTTGCGGTTGAAGGTTGGAGGCAGAGAGGGCTTTCATTTTTGGCAAGATGATTGGGTGGGGGAGGGGAAGCTGAGCGCCCTATTCCATAGGTTCTTCGCGTTGACTGCCTTCAAGGACTGCAATTTGGTGCAAGTGGGGGGTCTGGGTCCTAGTTACCATAATTTGTGATGGAGTTTTCAGACCAAGGTCTAGAGGACTTGGATAGAATGCAATCGGAGTTACCGCCAACATGGTGCATCTCCCAAGGGTCAAGCCAGGGATCACTTCGAATGGGACGGGGACATGTTCTCGATCAAGAAGATTTGCGCTGATTTCAGGAGTGGTGCAGTTGTGGAAGATGATGAGTTATGTTGGGACGCGATGATCATTTGGGTTAGCAAAATTTCGTGCAGGGTCAAAGTTTTTCTTTGGTGCTTGAGAAGAGGCAGGCTTTGTCTTAAAGAAAGGAGGAGTAGGTTGATCGGTATCCAGGATATGCATTGTGACAGATGCAGAGATCATGTTGAATATGCGGAACATCTTTTCTTCACTTGCCAGAGCTCTGTCCAAGTCTAGAGGGAGGTGCGATTGACTTGGCTTTCGATTGCGGGCTTGGCTGAGTTTTGGAGATCTGTTAGGGCCGTTGGATGCAACTCTATGATGATCGTTCTTTGCATTTCGCTACTCTATGGGTAGGGTTGGGCATTGGGCTGGGCCGGCCCGACCCGGCCCAAAACCCGACCCGTATAACCCGACCCAAACCCGAACCCGAAATTTAATGGGCGGGCCGTGGGTCCTAAAATGAGCCCATATTGATTAACGGGCCGGGTTTGGGCCTTAGAAGGCCCAAACCCGTTAGCCCGATAGCCCGATCCATTCTAAAGCAAGTATATTTATATCCAGTACGGTATAATTATATCAATTATATTCATGTTCATTCCAAATACCATGTTCTAACTTTACTATCCTTATTCAAGTGTAGAATAAATGCTTAGATACATTAATAATCATATCCAATAGTGGATTGAGGATATTATTACATTAATATACAAGATTATTACATTAATATGCAATAATGGAATCTGTGTCCTCAAGTGTTACATCATGTACAACTGTAAGTAACCAATTTGTATTGGGTCATAGTGCCCGCATCTACAATAGAATATGTAATGGTGAATTGAATGGTGGTTTAAGTCGCCATATTTTTACCACATTTGTATTTCCAACATACAACTAATGTTAAAATCACAAATTAGTTAGCATACTTTATAGTTTTAAACATGCACACATGCATAAGAAACAACCACACAAATGCAAGAAGAATGGAAGACATGATATTCGTATACATAGGTGTTAAATTGGGCCGGCCCGACCCGAACCCGACCCATTTTATTTGGGCCGGGTTTGGGCTTGGGCCTAATTTTTGAAAATAAAATGGGCCTAGGCCCGACCCGTTAGCCCATATTCTAAAATGGGCTTGGGCCGGGCCAAGGCGAACCCGGCCCGAGCCCGGCCCATGCCCAACCCTATCTATGGGCCATTTGGGGAGGAAGGAACAACCTCATCTTTAAGGGCCAAATGTTCTATCCAGAAAATGTTTTATCTCATTGTAATGCTCCTTTTCGTTTCTGAGAATCCAGGTAATGTATTTTAGCCTTTTTAATATATTGATTTTGTGGTGAATCCCAACTCAGGATTTCACCCTATTTCCATTAAAAAAAGGTCATCTTCCATGCTAAGAGTCTCCTAGAATCTTGGCTTTTTTGAGGTTAACACTTGTATCTTTCCAATAATCTAATATATGTAGGGCAGACACTTTCACATGCTTCCCCCTCTTTGGTCTAAAAAAAATCTAACATTAATTTGGAAAGCACGATATTTATTTTTGAATAAGAAGATCCATGACCCTCGATAGAAATCATCCATAAGAACTAGGTAGAACCTGTGTCCCAGACAGTTAGGATATCGATTGGATCCCCAAACATTAAGATGAACATGCTAAAAATTGCTACTGCAATGAGTAGTACCGAAGGAACGAAAGGAACTCCAGTGGTGCTTCCCCAATTGGCATGCCTCATGCTCTTGGTTGGTAGTAGGACGAAGCTCTTGAATGACCCGACAAAGCTTTTGAAGAGAATGGTGACCTAAGCGTTGATGCCAAAGAACAGATTTATCTGATCAGATGGTGGAAGAATTTTTGAGTCTATCAGGGCGGTTGACAAGGCTTGAGGGCCTTTCTAAGGGTAGAGATTCGTGGTGCTGGCATGATGGATGTTTTACAGTCAAGAAGGCATACAAAGTGATTTCTTCCACACATGTTTCAACGAACTCGGAGGCTTCTCGGGAGTGCTCTAGGATATGGAGATGGGGGTTGCCCACAAGGGTGAAGTTTTCCTGTGGCTGCCGAGGAGAGAGCGTGTTATGACAAGTGTGCACAGGGTCAGATTCTTTCCAGGGGTGGATGAGAGTTGTGGGAGATGTAGGGTGGGGAGGAAGATGTTGATTATTTGTTCTTCCACTATTGTGGTTCGATGGAAACTATGGAGAATCACGAATATTCTAGGTGTCCAATGGGGTGATAAAGACTCCTTTTGGGCTTGATTGGTGAGAACTGGACTGATTTGGATGAGGGACGTCTGAAGGTTTGTGCAATTTTGTTGGCGATGTGGCTAGCGAGAAATGCTCGTCTTTGTGGGAGAGAGTTTTTACTTTGAAAATATACTGAGCCACACCCGAGCACTTTTTGACACATTGGTGATTGTAAATACGTTATTCTTTATAATATATTTTCTGGATGGATCTCTAAAGGAGATCCATCCCATCCTTTCTAAAAAAACTTTGATGCCAAAGAACACCAGATTGTGCAGAAAAAGGAATATTCCAGAGTTGGTAGTAGTCCCAGATGATTAGTCAGCAGTTCCCATGCTTGTTTGCTTTGGCTATTAAAGGAGGGTATTCTGTCGGGGAGTGCTGGGTTGGTGGTAGCTGGTTCGTACGATTTGTATGAATCCGTTGGATCCGGGTATTGCTGAGATCTTGATGTTGGTGGTGGTCTTTTGTACATAGTTAAACGGCCACCTTTGGATTGGGATCATTAAACTTGGGCAGATGGACACTTCTCGGTTGGGAAGGCTTACATGGTTTATGCCGATATGACCATTGTCCTCAGAATTGTGTAGTTTGAGCACGGGCAGATATGGAAACGGAAGGTCCTGTCATGGGTTCAGAGCTTCATTTGGTTGCTGAGGAAGGGTCGATTGACGACTAGTGAGCTCAGATCCAGATTTTCTAGGGTGCATATGGTGCATGTTAGTGGTACTCTGTGGCGGTGGAAGATTCTAATCTTTTATTCTTTTGGTGTGATGGTTGGGGGGATATCTGGGCGGTTGTTGGCCTGAGTATGGATGCAACTATGTGTTCGGAAGCTTTCAAGAAGTCTATTGATCGATTTGGTTGTGATTCTGAGTCTAATAAAATTTGGATCGCAGTGATTCTACGAGCCCTGTGATTGACGAGTGGGGTTATCTTTTGTTGTGAGAGAATGTATGTTGAGAATGTGTTAGAACATGTCAAGATCCTCCGAGTGTCATCATATACTTTAAACTTGTGAGTATAAGCTTTTTAATCTGCACTTCTTGTCTTCATACACTTTTTCCTTTCAAAAAAATAAAAAGAAATGTCACGTCCCATTACGTTAAGCAAATATCAAAAGCTAGAATAAGACATGCCAACATTGAGATTGAGTATTTCAACATGCACCTTAATATTATTGAAAATTAACTTGATCTGAATTTGCTTTATATCAAAAATTTTTGATGCTGTAAATCGTATCTTACATTTGTCCATATTTTAACCCATCACTTCATAATGATTTGGTTCAATTGATTCACAGATTTAGTGTGCCAGTCTGGACCGGGGCCTTGGCCATCTTTTGTTTATGCTCAATCAGCTGTTCACCCTATGGGACAAAGTGGTGCACAGGTTTAAGAAATTTTAATTATGTTTTCATTATTGCATAACCTTTTTTGCTGCTTTGCATGACCTGCTTATTTCTTTCCTGCAATTTATGCATATCTGTATAAGTTTGGTTGTATGACTTGCAGCACATGGTAACATAATCAACTACTTGCTTAAGCCTTTAAAAGCTGTCGCTGTTTGGTTTGGGTTTTAACAACATGTTTCTGTGGCCAAACTCAAATCCAGTGGATATAATAGACAAGATCCAAAAGCACTGTTTGGATCATTCTATTGGAATGTGGCTTAGATAAGATTATTACAGGTATTGGTAACAGTGAAGGGTTGAGTGAATTGGCTAATTGGTGGACTTTGTTGTGTTGGTTTGGCTATAAAATTGGTCCTATACCTCTTGTCTTCGTTAAGAAAGCTGACAGTATGATCAGACCCCACTGGGTCTTCTTCTGTGGAGTAGGGCGGTTATTTTGGGTTGCCATGAACCAATTAATTTCATGTTTTGCTCTTGCTTTTTGATTCTGGGAACTCATTTTCGAGGTTTGATTTTATGTTGTTTATGTTTTTTCTCCGTTTTTCCAAAATTTATGGGGCGGTTCTTTTGTTCCTGAAGTTCTACATGCTGGGAGGTCGTGATGAGGTTGGGAGGTCGTGATGATGTTGATATTCAATGCTGCTTCAGTGCAAACAATGCCAAGCATGGCTGTGACGTGGAGACCCCAAACGCTCAGTTGCAACAGAGAAAAGGAGGCCACCATCAGTGACTATAATGATTGCAAGTGACACGTACACGACAACACAATAGATGGCTATGGAGGCAACGTGCATGATGCACACATGAAGCATGCGATGAGAATCCCATGCATAGATACTCTTCATTGAAATGCGGATGGGTTGGAGCAAGGTACAAAAACTGAGGCGCTTGACATGGGTAGAAGAGTACGTGGAGGCATAAATGGAAGATTGACGACACTTACTGTAAATGTTGCATATATATGGTGTATATATCGGTAAGGTCTTTAAATTCACACCTTGGGGCGTTGAGGAGCACACCTTGAGGTGCTGAAGCGCTTGAGGCATTTTCCACCAAAATCCATCTCGGGGCTATAGCCTCGGTTGCCTCGAGGCTCCAAGGCTGTGCATGAGGAGTTGAGGCGTAAGTGATATGCCACCAGGGTGTCAACGCACTAAAAACCTCTTCGTCCTTATTATAACCCCTTTCCTCGATAAAAAAACCCTAATTTTAAAGCCCTTTGTCTGCGCCTCCTCTTCTCCTCCTCCGTAGCTGCTTCTGCGCTAGCCTTTGGCTCCACCATCAAAGTGTTCCCGCTCATGTCACCTTCAAGGTTTCAACCTCTACTACGGCTACATTGTTTCTCCTCCTTCGCAACTACTCGATCTTTTTCTGAACTTTTTCCTCCAGTGAAACAACTAATCTGATGTTTCTCCCCCGCTGAAGCCCCTCCTCGACTTGCTTCAACTTCCTGTATTATTTTCAACTAAAAAGTCAACAACATACTATTTTTTATGTATTTTTTCTGCTTCATTGATGGACTTGGTATGTTACCAACTAACAAGTAACCAAGTCCATCAATGAAGCAGAAAATATGAGAACCTTGTTTTGATTCAATATTATGTACCTATGGATAGAAATAATTTAGTCACTAGTTTAATCACATTTCTATTGTGTATTTATGAATGGAAAAAGGTTCATCCTATATCATGAACTTATAGTAGAAATCGTTCAGTCTCATGCCTATTGTATGCGACTAAAAAAACTTTTGATAAAATTTACGATGGACCTTATTCTAAACTAGACCCATGCGCTACATGGATGGAACGGATATGAGGTGTCTTTTTTTTGGGCTCGAATTGCATCATTGCGAATTATTCCTTATATGTAAACGAATTGTGTTATTATTTTAGTGAATCTATGCAGTAGTTTTTATGAAGGTTGAATAATGTCATAATATTATCCTCATATGGGCACACTTTTAGCAATATCTAAGGATGTGCTATGCCTACCGCATGTTCGATTTTGGCAATTTTCGTACATCCGTGTGCATGTGTAAAAGTCTTCGATAGTATTTTAGGTACATCAGTTTTTATAGGCATGTATGGACATAAAAATATATTTTTTTACAGCTCTCCAATTCATCCCCTTACCCACTGTTGTAAAAGTCGTCTGACTGCCCTGAATAGTAGGTTCGACTAGTCTAGTCAGTGGGTTGCCCGATCGAGTTTTGAGTCTATTGACTAATTTCAATGGCCGACTAGTCGACTAATTTTTCCTCGGAGATACCCTATTTTTTATTTTTTATTTTTTAAACCAAACTTATTCTAATATGCTTAATGTTTTATTTAAATTCAATTACTTATTTTCTTTAGTTTTGATAGTATAAAAATGTCCAAATCTATGCAAATATATAAGAATACATGTATAAATATGATTGACATATTTAAAATAATTTTTAAAAATTCAAATCTGATTAAAGCCTAACTAAATATGATTGGTCGGTCAATTGCTAATTAATCCTTAGTCAATGACCCGACTGATCGAGTATCGATTATCGATTTTTGCAACCTTTCCCCTACCTACATGTTATAGTATACTAATACATAATTTTTGAATATATATTTTATTTGATGATATATATTATTTAATTTTGGAGGTGAAGATTGGAGACGATAACATTCAGAAGAAAGATCCTTCAAATATTTGGCATCTATTTTATGAAAAGATGGGGAAATTGATGGGGATGTTACCCAGAATAAATTACCATGCCATATTTGACCATACTTCCCTTGTTTTTCAGGATATACTCTCCGGCAAGGTGATTGGACGTGACCATGAGCATGGAGGGCTTTACCTTTTGATCCAGTCTACTTCTACTGGTGCTAGCTCTCTTTCTGCAAGATCGATTTCTCCTTACACTAGACATCTTTGATTTAGTCATCTTCCATTGTAGAAGATTTGTCATCTCATCCCCTAGCATTTCTATCAAGTCCACGTTTCAATGTGAACCATGTCAACTTGGGAAGCTTCATCGGTATTGCTTTCCAAGTCTTCACGGTCGTAATAGTCATAGTCTTTTTGAGTTTTTTCATTTTGATATGCGGGGTCCGGGTCGTTTCCCTGATCATCAGAGGAACATGTTTATTTGGTTACCGTGGATGACTTTTTCCAGATTATCATGGGTCTTTTTGTTAATGAATAAGTTTGATGCTAGTACTATGATTCAGAATTTTGTGATTGAAATGAAGAATCTTTTCTCTGATTCTATTAAATACATTCGTTCTGATAATGCTCTGGAGTTCTGTACTATCAAACTATCTCAATTCTTTAGCTCATGCAACATTATCCATCAGACATCATGTCCTTGTACTTTTAAACAAAACAGTGTTGATAAACACAAACATTATCACTTTCTGAACATCACTACAACTCTTCTCATAGAGTCGGGCTCCTCATTCCTTTTAGGGTGATGCTGTGATGACATGTTACTTTATTAATCTGATGCCTTCTACAATTTTGTATGAAAAAGGCGGTTTTCTCTGTTGCTTTTCCTTAGGAACTTTTCTCTCTTACGCTATGAGTCTTTTGCTTTGTGGCATTTGTTCACCTTTTGCATCCATGTCGTGATAAGCTCGCTCCTAAAGCTGTCAAATATGTGTTTGTTGGGAGTTCTTGTACCTGAAAGGGATATAAGTGTTTTGATCTTGTCCGGGGAAAATACCATGTTAGTGTCGATGTTACTTTCTTTAAGTCCATCATGTACTATACTCCTACGACTGACAGGTTGAGTCTCTCCGAGTTTAAGGATGATGATGTTCTTCCACCTCGTCCTATATATGTACCTCCGCCTGTTCTCCATGCGCAAATGCCTTCCCCAACATCTAACACACCTTAGGTAAATTCTAAAAATTTGATTTTAACCGATGGTACTAGTGGTATCAGTGGTGAACATGAATATTTATAGGATGAGCAAAAAGATATACATGAAGCATAGGGTCCACTACTAGAGGATGATCTGGGGTAGCCTATAGCCTTGCGTAAAGGAAAATGTAGTTGTACGAGACACCCCTCGTTGGACATGTCTTTGGCGCGACTTCGATAGATTTCAAGAAGTTTGTTGTGGGATTATCTTCCGTTAAAATTCCACGCACATACTAGGAGGCTCTCAATGAGAGCAAAAGGAGACTTGTCATTGAGGAGGAGATGGCCGCATTATAGTCACGTGGCATGCGGAGCATTGTTACAACTCCTACATGAGTGTCTGTTGTGGGATGCAAGTATGTGTTTACAGTGAAGCACCGAGCATATTGCAATATAGATCGCTACAAGGTAAGGCCCGTGACTCGTGGGTTTACGCATACATATGTGGTGGACTATCAAGATACTTTTTCTCCAATAGCTCGGTATTATACGTTACAGATCCTTCTCTCCGTTACAGCGACAAGGGACTGTCCCCTATATCAACTTGATGTGATAGATGCGTTTTTCTATGGTGACCTACAAGAGGAAGTCTACATGCAGCAACTACCTGGGTTCACTCCTGAGGGAGAGTGTCAGAAGTTGTGCAGGCTTCATAAGGTTATCTATGGCCTTAAGTAGAATCCTAGAGCATGGTCTCAGAAGTCAGAAGCTCTCGGTCTTGATAGAGCAACACGAGTTTGTGAGATCGACTAGAGATCATTCACTACTTGTTCATAGGTCTCAGAGAGATACTATTGCTATATTGATCTATGTTGATGACATTGTTATTATAGGGGATGATGTACATGACATTCAAGCACCTAAGGGTTTCCTTAGTCAACTGTTTGTTATAAGGACCTTTATAGTCTACTTTACTTCCTTGGACTGTAGTTTGTCAGGAACCAACAAGGTCTTGTGATAACTCAGAGGAAGTATGTTATGGATCTTCTCTCTGAGATGGGCATGACATATTACAGGTTTGCCACCACTCCTATGGACCCGAGCGTGAAGTTGCATGATGAAGACATCGAGGAGGTAGATAAGAGGAGGTACATAGAGCTTGTTGAAAAGCTCCTATACATAACCATCACGATGCCAGATATATCCTTTGCAGTATGCTGAGTGAGTCGGTTCATGGAGCAACCTATATATGCACATATGGATGTATACCATATGATTATGAGGTATCTAAATACCTCACCTGACACATGTCTTTTATTTAGTAGAGGCTCATCCATTGTCATTATAGCTTGCACATATGCAGATTATGCGGGATGTCTCAACGATAGGAAGTCTATCTTTGGCTTTGCGGTGTTCATAGGGAGCTCCTTGGTATCATGGAAAAGCAAGAAGCAGATGGTGATCGCCAGATCTAGTGTAGAGTCAGAGTACAGAGCTATGTCACATGCGAGTACAGAGTTGATGTGTGTCAGATCCATTTTAACTGATCTAGTTGTTTAGGTGCCTCTTCCCATGCGCCTTCAATGCGACAATCATGTTTCTCTTTTCATTACCAACAACTGAGCCTTCCATGTGAGAACTAAGAATATCGAGGTAGAATGTCACTACCCTCAAGATGTGATCCAGAAGGGTTTCATTTCTATATCTCATATCGGCTTCTGTGAATAGATAATAGACATGTTCAAGTCTCTAGCTAGAGGGTTATTCCAGAGATGCTGTTCCAAGCTGTGAGCTTTATTGATATCTACGCTCTAGCTTGAGGGGGAGTGCTGAGATATTAGTTATCTTCCATCCTTTTTATGTATTCTCTTTTGTCCAATATGTTTCAACTCTATATAAGAGAACCCTAGGACCTCATGAATAGATAACTTATCGCATTCTCTCTCCACAAACTAATTGATTGGATTTCCCATCGCTGATTTTCATTTAGTCGACTGATGAAATTGAACAATCAAGTAATTGAATGGTCAACTCGACTATAACTTGTCTAATGACAACCTTTGGACAACCTACCAACTGATGATGCATTTCGAATGTCAGGCTAACGCTTGGGTTCGATTGACTATTTTTTAGTGGAGGTTAAATCTGGTAAGGGTATTCGTTTCGATCGGCTATCAACAACCACTTTAGCCAACCAACACATATTTTCATTATTTAACGTTTGACAATTACCCAAAACAATTAATTTTTGCCTTATATAAGAAAATACCCGTAACTTTGATTATTTGGTTTTATTATTTTTTAATTTTGCACTTTTTTATTGTGTAAATAGAAGGGCTGGTAAAGAAAAGGAGGGTTTTCTAGATTACTAGAACTAGATGGTGGAATCTTCATTTGAAGCAATCAAGCTTTAGGGACAAGGTTATAGAAGACTTATCTTGGGAATGTAGAGGAAGTGCAAGTGAGATGTAGGATGCGGTAGCATCTTGTATCCGAAGGGTAGCCAAAGAGAGGAGGAACTCCGGGCCAAAATGAGTCGTGGTGGTGGAGTGGAGGGGTTGAAGAGAATCTCAAAATTAAAAGAGCATGCTTTAAAGCTATGTCTAAGGATAGAACAGAGTAAACTGCCACAAACTACAAAATAGTGAAGAAGGAAGCAAAGAGGGCTTTAAGCGAAGTTAAGTCAAAAGCTTATGATGTTTTGTACAAAAATCTCGACTCTAATGAGGACCAACGGAATATTTTCAGGTTGGCCAAAGCAAGAGAAAGAAAGACCAAAGATCTTTCAAGTGAGATGCATTAAAGATGAGGAAGGTCATGTGCTTGTTACTTAGAAGCATATAAAGACTAGATGGAAGCAGTATTTCCATATGTTTTTCAGCGAGAAAGGAAATAGAGAGATCATTTTGGATGATCAAGCTAGTTGTGAAAGTTACTTGAGTCGTGCAAACTATAGACGATTACAAAGAAAGGAAGTAGAGGATGCTTTGAAGGTTATGAGACCTGAGAAAGGTGTAAGATCGGATGACATTCCTATTGAAGTAAGGAGAGTTTTAGGTGAGCACGATTTGACTTGGCCTACAAATTTTTTTCAATGTTATTTGACGAATCAAGAAAATGCCTGAAGATTGGAGAAGTATCGTGGTGCCTCTTTATAAGAACAATGTAGACATTCAAAATTGTTCAAATTACAGAGGTATCAAGCTGATGAGTCACACTATGAAAATTTAGGAACATGTGATCGAAAGAAGGTTGATGCAAGTTTCCAAAGTAAAATAAAGCCAATAGGGATTCATGCCAGGTCGCTCAACTATAAAAGCTATCTATTTTCCGAGGAGAACAACAGAGATTTATCTCTTATAGAGCTAAAAGGAAGAACCTTCATATGATTTTTATTGATTTGGAGAAGGCTTATGATCTTGTCCCACGTGAGATATTGTGGACATTTTGGAGAAGAGACAAGTACCTGTCCTATACATTATCCTCATAAAGGATATGTATGATAGGGCTTTATCTTATGCAAGGATTCGGTTTGGAAAGGCTGTTTATTTTGACATCAACATTGGTTTACAACAAGGTTCAACTTTGAGTCCATTTCTTTTTACTTTAATTATGGACGAGTTGACAAGTCACATTCAGTATGAGATACCTTGGTGTGTGTTATTTACTGATGATATTGTGTTGATTGATGAGACTAGAAATGTAGTAAATGAGAAGCTTGGGGTATGGAAACATGCATTAGAGACTAAAGGATTTCGCATAAGTAGGGCTAAGATTGAATATATGGAGTGCACTTTTGATGGAAGCAATGATGAAGGAATCGATGTAGATTGGTGACGTAACATTCCGAAGAGAGATTCTTTTAGATACATAGGATCTATTTTGCGACATGATGGGGAATTGATGGAGATGTTACTGATAGAATAAATGCAGACTGGCTAAAGTGGAGAGGAGCTTCTGCTATTCTCCGTGATAAGAAGTTTTCTTTAAAAATCAAAGAAAAGTTATACAAAGCAGCCGTAAGACCTGCTATGCTCTATGGATCTGAATGTTGGCCTGCTGAACCACAGACATGTGCAGAGAATGACAGTAGCAAAATTGAAAATACTAAGGTGGATGTGTGAACACACACACACACACACGTAAAGATCGGATTCAGAATAATGCAATCAGAAGGAAAGTTGGTGTAGCTCCGATTGAGGATAAGATGTGAGAAAATCGCTTAATGTGGCTTGACCATTTGAAAAGAAGGTCAATTAATGCAACGATTAGGAGATGCAAGCTTTTGAATGTTGAGCTGGCTAAGAGAGGGTGAGGACAACTAAAAAAGTGTTGGAATGAGACTTATACGAAGGGATCTTAGGTTTTTGGATATAAGCCCGCGATTGACTCAAGATAGATATGAATGGAGGCAAAGAATCCATGTAGCCAACCCTACTTTATTGTGGAAAAAGACTGTTGTTGTTGTAATTTGATACTTTTATTAAAGTACTATGATTATTATTATTATTTTATTAAGGTACTTATGTTTATTTTTTATTACTTTATTTTATTATTTTATTATTATTTTATTTTATTAAGGTACTTTTGATTTTATTAGTATCTCATTATTATTTTTTAAGTTATATTATTTCCTGAGATGAATTTTTAATTGTTTTTACATATGCATTATATTTTTTGATATTATTATTTGAATATACGATTCTTATGAATAGCATAAGCTAAATAATTTAAAATGATAAGGAATCAAATAGTTTTGAATTATTTATACAGGTAAATTGTGCTTATAATGAAAAATATGGCTTTTGAATCTTTTATTTAATACTGGTACACATTTTTGTACATTTTCATGTATAAATATAAGTAATACAAGTACATCAAAAATAAGATTAATTAAAAAGGTATAATGTAAATGATTAAAAATCATGAGCTTTTGAAGTTTGTTCTTATACTGGTTTACCTGTACCGTAGGTGATGAAAAACCCAACTTTTGATTTTCAAGTTCTCCCTTAGTAGTTCCTAAGGTCTTTAAAAGTAAATAGAGTTGAATTTTAGTTATATAAAAATGGTTGTCGTCTGAGAAGTTGGTGATGTGATATGTACAAGCTAGAATTCTGGGTTATTTGTCATTTATTTTTATGGAGTCTTCTAATTTGTTCCAAGGGTGATTTATTTTTCTTTAGAGGTAAAAAAGAACTAATGAGTTAGAAATAAAGAGAGAACAATATTTTATGGTTATTTACATGTTTATGAAATGGGGTTTTGTATAAGGGTAAAATGGGGCTGCCCCCTCGGGGAGCTAACTTGGCTCGTCCCGTCCCATTTTCTCCATTTTTTATTTTTTTTTTGAAAAATGCTTTCGTGCTATATCCCTATATTATGCCATTCAAGTTCCGTGCGGAACAAAGACTCCTACGGCTTCCATCTAGACAATCATTTTTAACGGTCGCAGAATTGTTGAAATCGATCCTGTCTGGATGGAGGCCGTAGAAGTCTTTGTCTTGCACGAAACTTGAATGACATAATTGTTAGAAGATAAGAATGCGGAAGCATATCAGAGATAAATAAATACAACAATGAAGAACAAAGGGATTTTTACGTGGAACCCTACTCCCTAAGAAGCGAGATGAAACCACGAGAGAAGCCCTCAAAGGGGCGGATATTCTATTGAACTTTCTCAAAGGATACATGAGGTATGGGGCTCCTTATATAGCCTAAACAGAGCCTTTAAGTCCCACCACTGGTAGATCCGTAGATGTGAGACTAAACTCAGTGATGGGGTAAATGGATTCCGGAGAGATCCATTTACCCATCTCACATTCATATAACGCATATAACAAATACTCCAACAATAATAAAGAGATATAGTGATGAAAATCGACATAAGCATTTTTCAAGAAAAAATAAAAAATGCGGCAGAGGAGCCAAGTTAACTATTCCAGGGGCAATCCCATTTTACCCTTTGTATAATTTGCGTAAATTCTTTTTCTTGTTCATTAGTATTTTTTTAAATTACTACTTTCTTATTTTCTAGGATTTAGGATTATAAAAACATTTTTATAAGTTGTCTTTTATTCTCGGCTTTCTTCGTGTTTATACGATGCGTATTCACAATATTAAAGGGGTCTTTTTATATTATGCTTCTTGTTTATTTATTTATTTTGTTCTTTTTAATGGTAGTTTACTTTTATTATGTTTGAGATTTTCTTAATAAATGTGAATTTGCTTCTATTTACATGTATTTTTTTATGTTTTTACCTCAGCTAGCATAATCAATGATGAATATGTATGCTAGTCATCACTTTATTTATGCTCTTATGCATTATCTCCTGTGTCATGTTGGCCATGCGGATCCTGTAAGCTACACCTTTGCTAGGTCATTGTCCTTGTAGGATGCATTTGTTTGTCTTTTCCTTGGTCTATGTCACCTTCAATATATACTCCTTATCACGAGCCTCTATAAGTTCCGTGAATTGAATTACACCGAAACTGATAGTTGATCCGATGTCTCTTAAAGATCAGGCCTGTGTTTTTTTATATCTTGCTTTGATTGAGAACTCTTACGTCTTCGATATCTACCATAGTTACAGTTGGAAGATGAGCTTTAAGATGGGAATAACAAATATGCAATCGATGCCTGGGGGTTTGTGGGCTTTTAGATCTAGGACCATAATATCTCACATCCTGTACGGCCTGTTTGATATCTGGGTTGGGTTGCAGTAACCTCCTGTGAATAGTAGCTATTTGAATGGTGAGGAGGGTTGGAGAGAGCTGAAACGAGGAATGTGATGTGATATCACTTTGGATTGTGATGGAATTCCAACCTAGGAATGCAGGGGGGTATACCGGGTTACCACTATGTAACCTGGTAACAAACGAGCCTATAGGGAAGACCTAATAAAGAGAAAGGATCAACCAAACCCTCTGGTGAACTGAATCAATCAATGGAGGATGCCAACTAGTAGGGGGCTGCATGCTATCTCCTGCAAAGATACCTGCACTTGCACATTATCAGATCCATCGTTAGTAATAATATCTCGACAAACCTGTGGCGTGCTGGATGATTGATGGGTACCATGAGCAGGGACAGATTGACAGGTATAGAGTTTCGGTAAAGGTGAAACATGTGGTTGTGGAGGTGGAGGTGGTGGTGGTGGTGGCGATGGTGGTGGAACAACAGGAATAGGTACGGGCGAAGACGGACACATAGGAGGAGATGGCACATAGATCTCATCATCAGATGTGGATGAGGCCAACCTGTCACCTGCAGGGGAGAAATACATCACAGATCCAAAGAATGTGACATCGACACTGCCATAATATTTCCTGTTTATAGGGTCATAGCATCGGTAACCCTTCTGAGTCTGAGAGTACCCAACAAACACACACTTGACAACCCTAGGTAAGAGCATGGAAGGCTGTATCGATATCGCTATTGTTTCGATATCGTATGGATACGATAGTTCGACGATATATCGACGATATATCGCCGAAATATCACCCATATCGACGAGCCTTTGCGAAGAAAATACCTGAAAATCGGGATATATCGCCATATCGATGCCCATATCGGTCTCATGTTGATATCGATATATCGGCGATATGTTGTTTGATGGATAATGCCTCGCGACAAGAAGAAATGTGAAAGAGTATGAGTACAAAATTCGAAAGCATTATCCGTACGCACAAATAACAATAGAAGAAAAAACTTTCTGCACTTTATTTATAAGATTTTTGATCACATCCCCCTGCTTCAGATTTATTCTTCAACAAAAACACCCATGACAACCGAGAAAAGTCACCGACAATAACTAGATTAAACCTGTGCCCTTGGTGATCAGGAACTCGACTCAGACCCCAAATGTCAACATGAAATAATTCAAAAGGGGAGCTACTGCTCTGAGACTGACAATTAGGGAAAACAGATCTATGATGCTTTCCCAGTTGACATGCTTTACACTGAAAGGAAGAACTTGGTGAAATCTGCGGCAAGATATGACACATTTTATGAAGAAGGAGGTGACCAAAGCGTAGATGCCATGTAATGGGGAGACTGGTCCACATGGTTGAGAGGAGACACCTGCATAGGGAGTTCAGACCAGACAATATAGACCATCTTGCTCACAGCCACAACCAATCTCCCTGCCCATAAGAATGTCCTAATAAGAGATGATGGGTCAAATATAGCGCAACAGTGCAAATCCTTTGTAATCTGACTAATAGATAATAAATTCATCAAAAAATTTGGAGCATGCAACACATTCTGTATACACATAGAAGGCATTAAACTGATCTCCCTTTGTCTAGTGATGGGGGAATGGGTCCCATCGGCTATTATGATAGATCTCCCCGGTGGAATCTCCCTATATGATATAAGTGTATCTTTATCTCGGCAAAGATGATGTGTCGCGCCGGAGTCCACTATCCATTCTGAAACGTTAGATCCATGACAGGAAGGAAGTAAAGGCATAAGCACTACCTGAGGTGCTAACAGTGGCTGATGTACTGACATACGTTGAATCAACTATATCCGAGTTGCCTCCTTGAGATTCTGTAGAGGCAGGTGGCATAATTTCTCTCAATCTGGCAACAAGTTCCTCGAACCTCTATTCTGGAGCAGATGCTGGTGGAGATGCTACATGCTTGGCTACACGCATCGATGTTGGAAAACAATGCTTAGAATAGCATGTATCCTCCGTGTGACCTGTGCGATGATAGAAGGTGCAGGGTTGACGGATGCAACCACCTCTATCGCGAGGTCCACGGCCACTGAATGAAGAAGAGACTCCTCTGCTTCTGGAGTCATCTTTTTTCCTCCTTCGCCGAAGGAGGCTGAGTAGGAGCATTGTACAAGACTGTAATTCAACTAAGCATGCGGTATACTTCCTCCATTGGAGGAATAGTAGCATTTGCAAGAATATGTGAGCGAGAAACATCATTTTTTGGGTCAAGTGCCGCAAGAAAGACCCCCACCATGGTAGTATTCCGAAAGGTCTTCTGCTGCTCGGGAGTTGTTGTAAGGGGAATGATGCTGTAGAGCTTCTCGAACATCCCTCGCAAGGATGTATACAACGAATGAAGATGCCATCTGTTCTGCTTGACGGTAAATATGTCATGCTAGAGTTGAAGAATCTTGAACTCATTTCGCACATGTAAATATGTTGCTGCAAGTATGTCCCACATCATTAGCAATCTCTATCGTCAGTGTACCTGAAAGCTCGACTTTGGCGTACGAATCATCGGCCTCCCAGGAGGCATAAACCCCAGTTTTCTCTGACGGCTCATCTTCGGTAAGAATGTGCTTCTTATCATTCGACTTCATGAGACTCATGAATTGCATTGCCCAGAGCTCATAGTTTGTCCCCATCCATCTTGACAATGAGCGCTGGACCATTGAAAGCGCATATGGAGGGCATATCGACCTTGTTTTCGGACAATATGACGGAGATATAGAATCAGGGTTTGTAGAACCAAGGAATAAATGTCTATATAAACATCAGAGGATTTGAGTGCATATGTAAACTTATGCACTCAAACCCATAGGGGCCGGTGGCGGGAAGAAAGGAAGGAGTGGGAGGGGGGGCGCCGACAGCGGGAAGAGAGGGATGGGGGGTTTGGGGCCGGCGACGGGAGGGGGGGGGGCGACAACGGAAAGAGAGGAGAGGGGGGGGGGTGTCGAGAGGAGAGGAGGGAGGGGGTTGGTGGACAGTGAGAGAGAGGGGAGGAGGTTGTAGGCGGCTAGGGTTTTGGGGTAAGGTTTTAGGTTGGCTCTGATACCATGTTGGAAGAAAAGGATTCGTTGTTTATTCTAGAGAACCCTAAGCTCTCTTATATAGAGAAGGCCTATGGATAAATTACATAAGATGGAAACACGAAAACAAAAGTAATAGAAAAAGTACATAGAATACAGAAATATCTCTACGATACAATATTAACAAACAGATTGTATTGTTCTCTTAAATAAAGAGGTCGACTAGTCTATAGAGAGGAGACCAATGTGAGTAATTACATAACATACCAAAACATACAAATATGTGAAAGAAAGTCCGTATACCCTAAAACTCTCAAAATCTTGGGTTCTTTTTTGAAAATGATGCTGTTCGATCTATAGATGATATGCTTTCTCTAGTTTTAAGTTTCCACTTTGTGGTCCTTTTTTTGCAGGATGTATTTGGTATCATCCCTGGAGACACTGACTATAGAATATTTGCCCAAGATTTTGGGAGCATTCCAGGCCTGGATATTATCTTTCTTCTTGGTGGTTATTTCTATCACACCTCTTCTGATACTGTGGAGAGACTATTGTACGCATAAAATTACTGTTTGCGTATAGTATATTATTTTTTGAAATATTTTGGTAAATTTTTTCTTAGTCATTGTAAAGCGACACTTTATATTTCTGTTAATAGACCTGGAAGTATGCAAGCAAGAGGTGATAATATATACAGCCTAATCAAGGCCTTCATGAAGTCCCCTCTATTGCAGAACAGTGAAAGAAAGCCTGTTGCTGAATTTCAAAATGGAATACAAAGTGATCGTGCTGTTTATTTTGATTATTTGACATGGTTCATGGTGATATTTGCACTACATATTTTTTTGTCCTGCCTCTTGAACCTAGTTGATTTGTACGTAGTTTTTTCTATCTTCTCTTTCAGATATACTACTCAAGGAGGGCTTCTCTTATACTTCACAGTTTTCCTGCTGTTGTATTTTTCCTCCTTCCATTGATTATACAGTTCCCATGCGTAGAAGCTCGTCTTCTAATGAATACCTTTGTTGATCTGCTAAAGGGTATGGCTTGTTTTAGGTTTTCTCAATTCTTTGTTTTAATTGTCGAAAAGCTGTTCTCTTCATTCATAACACCATAAAGAAAATTTAGTTTTATTGATAGAATTCCTGTTACTTCTTTATTTATAATATGATACTGATAGAGTACTGGTTATTTTTAAGATGCTTGCATTGAAATGAAACTCACCAATATTCTTTTTGTGTAATCCATCAGGCAGTCTCTTCTAGCTTAAAATAACTGTAGTCTATCTTATGGGATAATTTCTCCATAGACCTGGATATTTACTTTAGGGAATTCCTATTACTTTCCTATTCGTCATTGTATGATGCGATATATTGCTGGTTACTGTTCTAGATGCTTGCATTTCTATGAAGCTCGCTGATACTTCCCCATCACTGTCTTCCAACCTAACAAAGATGTACCCTATCTTGTGTATAATTTCTCACTAGGCATGGGAATTTCCTTCCAGAAGAGGAGTGAACAGTACTTGTAGTTAAGGTGCAAAGGCACCACTTCATAACTTAGCTTTTTCTTTGGTTGTCGTGTATCATTGGTTTCCCTGATTTTTGGACTACCTCGACGAAGAGATGCATATTTATAGGGATTCCCCTCTTCGGAGTTAGAGGAGTATCAACCCTTAAATCATGGAAAATTGGACTTCCATCTGGCAACATGATGAATCTCATATTCGTCAACTCAAGAACAGCTTCTTGAGCTCTTTTTCTCAGTAAATACTTGCTAAATAAGGATAAATCCACTTGTTATCATTGCATGTATATGTGCAATATTGCATAATTAGCATTATAATACACAAAAATCCATAAAAAGTAGAAGCTAGAAAACAAAAAGGATGTACCCTGTATATGTTGAGCATAAGAATAATAAATCAATGAGCTGTAAGCCCATTTATTTTGCTAACGCCAAAGACCCAGGTAGCTTGGCCGTGTTGACAAAATGACAAATTGAGAAAAGAAACCAACAAAAAAACTCCCAAATATTGAAGAACATGTGTAAATATCACATGTATACAATTCTCAAACTTCAGTGATATTTAATAAATTCATGTTAACTTCGATTAGCATGAAACCCATGTAATTAATTTAAACGCATGAATAATACAAACATCTACTAACTTGTATATACGGAGAATGGACCAAAACCTTGGTTACACTCTGCTTAGAATTAAAAGATTCATACCTTTTGCATACATACACACGACACTTTTCTCACCTTTGAAAATTGTATGTTTATTTATCTACATAACAAGATTAATTTCAAAACATGAGAGCTCATATGTGAAACTGGAGTTTTGGGCTTTTATTGTATATAGTATCATTGTACATTTCAGAATCTTGTTATCTCATGTTCTTAATATTCTCTTTCAATTTCTTTCTTTTTGGTTTTACTTCTTTAGTTTGTAAAATAAGTAGCTGCAAAAGAATCAAAATCCAACAAAAATCATAGAACACCTGAAAAAGACCAAAAAAATATATTTATATTCCATATATGTCATCCTTTTTATATTATTTCCACTTCTTATCAAAAAATAAAAGAAATTACAGTAACAATATATAAATAATATAATAGTAATATATTAAATTATAATATGTATATATTATTAAGGAAACACCTAAGGAAAACAGAAAATAAGAAATACATACTTTAGACCTATTAAATACCTTTCAAATTAATATATATATATATATATGTATAATACCTCTTTGGTTTTGAGTCATGCCTGAATGTTATAGAGATCTTATTGAGATCTACAACTTGCATGTTTACTACTTTTGTCCAACATTTTTATTTAGAGTTAGTCTCCCTACTCTTTCTGGAGATGCAATCCTAATTGCCTACAATCTGGTCAACCATATGTCGTCCTCTGTATTAAGAGAAAAGCCTTTTTTTTCTGTGGAAATGCAAAGAATGAAAGGTTGTATTTCTCATAGCCCTAGAGCTCTCATATATAGGAGAAAAGCCCTAAGGGAAATTACATAAAATAGACTAGATAAACAGAAAAAATAAATAAAAACCATAGAGATATAAATATCTCAACACTCCCCCTCAAGCTGGAGCATATATATCTATCATGCTTAGCTTGGAATAACAATTGTGTAAGGGATCCCTCGCAAGAGCTTTGGTAAATATGTCTGCAATTTGATCTCCTGATCCAACATGAGAAATGGAAATAAGTCCCTTTTGAATCAAATCACGAGTGTAATGACAATCTACTTTATGTGTTTCGTTCTCTTATGAAAGGATGGATTATTAGCAATTAACAGAGCTGCTTGATTATCACATTTCAGATGCATAGGAAGAGGCACCTCAACGGTTAGGTCTGTCAGTATTGACTTGACCAACATCATTTCCGTGCTACCTTGAGCCATGACCCAATATTCTGATGCAATGCTGGATCGAGCAACTGTTTGTTTCTTGCTCATCCATGAAACCAACGAGCTACCAAGAATCACAATAAAACCTGAAGTGATAGTAACATATAACAACTTCCCCACTAGCTAAACTGATTGACTCTACTAACAACAAAAGATATATCATGCCTGGTAATAGTAACATATCACAACTTCCCCACTAGCTCTCTGTACTGTCTCTTATCTATTTCCCCAGAGTCATCATCGTAGTGCCTATCATTGGGATCCATTGGTGTAGTGGCATGCGTGCATCCCATCATGCCTTTCTCAGATGGAAGGTCAGTAACACACTTCCTTTGCGTCATAACCATACCATGCTGATTTCGTGCAAACTCCAAGTCAAGGAAGTAACGTAGTTTGCCAAGGTCCTTGGTCACAAACTGTCTCCCAAGGAAATCCTTAGCTGCCTGAATGCGATGCTCATCGCTGCCAGTAACAACTATGTCATCAACATACACTGGAACAACAACCGTACCTCATGGAATTCTCTTTACAAAAAGAGAATGATTTGCAGTAGATCTGACAATCCATTCTACTCAATCAACTCTGAGAGCTTCTGAAACCAAGCCCTCGGACTTTGCTTAAGGCCATATACGACCTTATGAAGACGGCATACCATATGGGACTCCCCCTCAGCAGCAAACCATGGTGGCTGCTGCATGTAGGCTTCCTCCTGCAGATCACCATAGAAGAATGCATTCTTGACATCTAATTGGAAAAGAGGCCAATAAAGTACCACGACAACAATGATAAGGATCCGTAGCGTAGAGTGTCTCGCAATAGGGGAAAAAGTATCATGGTAATCCGCCCCATAAGTTCAAATGAATCCACGAGCAACCAATCTGGCCTTATATCTATCCACAGTACCATCAGCTCGGTGTTTCACTGTAAACACCCACTTTCTGCCAACGACAGATGCACCTGGAGGAGTCTGAACAACACTTCAAGTACCACGAGACTGTAAAGCTGCCATCTCCTCCTCCATCGCCATACGCCAATGACTATCAAGTAATGCCTCCCGATAGGATTGTGGTATCTCCACGATTGACATATTTACAACGAACCTCTGGAAATCCTCTAATAGACGGTTCGAGGAAACATGAGAAGCAAGAGGATGCATAATGCATGCACGCCTCTGCTTCTGTAGAGCAATAGGTACATCCAAGTCCTTAGTACTCTTAAAGAATGTAGCACCTGAAACATCCTGTACCTCAAGCTGTACATGCAATTCACCAGTGCCATTAGAAGAACTCAATTGCTCAGAACATACCTTAAGCGTGCTGGATGGAGGGGGAACATGAGCACAAGGTCGACACTGGTAAACCTATGGAAATAATGTGGGTATTGTAGGTGGTGGTGGTGCTGGAGTCGGATGAGATGGTGGTGGCGGTGGTGGTGGCAATGGTGTAGTGGAGGTCGGAGGTAGAGGCATATAAACCTCTTCCCCATCCCCTGACGAAATGCGCTTGTCACCTGTAGGAGAGAAATACATAATAGACTCAAAAAAGGTGGCATCAATACTAACATAATACCTTCGTCGAACAGGGTCGAAGCAACAATATCCAAGGTTGCAAAAGACGGTAGTCGGTACTCGGTCGGCTGGATCACTGACTAAGGATTAATCGGTAGTTGGGCGATTAGTCGGATTTAGTCAGACTTTAATCAGTCTTGAATTGTATGATTATTTTAAATATATAACTCAATTTTATACATATATGTACATAGATTTTGTACATTTTCATACTATCTTAATAAAATAAAAGAAGTAATTGAATTAAGTAAAATATTAAGTATATTATAATAAGTTTGCTTATAAAAACATCAAAACATAAAAAATATGGCATCTCCAAAGCAAAAATTGGTCGATTAGTGTATCTAGTCGGAATTAGTCGGTACTCGGTCGGCCACCCCACTGACTAGAGTAGTCAAACCTACTAGTCGGGCTAGTCGGGCGACTTTTACAACACTTACGATATCCCTTTTGGGCATTGGAGTACCCAAAAACACACATTTGAAAGCTCTAGGAGAGCTTGTCCTGACCAGGGGACATCTGATGAATAAAAGCTTCGGAACCGAAGAGGGCATACAATTACCAGATAACATGCAGTTAGAATCGCATCTCCCAAGTACGAATGAGGAGGACAACTCTTAATCAAAAGAGTCCTGGTAACATCCAGAAGATGGCGGTGTTTTCGTTCATCAACCCCATTCTGTTGGGAAGTATACACACAAGATGTCTGATGTACAATACCATGAGATGCAAGAAATTGGGCAAGCTGAGTACTACAAAATTCAAGGGCATTGTCTGAATTTATAAACTGGACTTTTTCTAAAAAAAATTCTTTATTTCATTAATAATGGATTGAATAACATGATCCGCATCATACTTGTTTTTAAGAAGAAAGACCTACGACAATTAGAAAATTCATCAACTGCAACAAGATAGAATCCATGCTCCTGATGATCTGGGACACGACTGAGACCCCAAATATCAAAATGAATTGACTCAAACAAACTATGACTGCTCCGCCCCGGATGACTCTGGAAAGTGGATCCATGATGCTTCCCAAGCTGGCAGGCCTTACACGGAAAGTAGAGCGACGATAAATCTGTGGAAGAATGTGACAACTTTTGCAGAGGATGATGGCCAAAACGAAGATGCCATACATAAGGAGATGCATACCCGGTGCGGAGGGAGGCGACACCAGTATAAGGAGATTGCACCAATCTGTAGAGGCCTCTTTGCTCACGACCAGATCCAATCACCCTCCCCGTGAGAATGTCATGAAACACGAGAGTAGATGGGTCAAATATGTCACGACAATGTAAATCCTTGGTGATTTGACTAATAGAAAGCAATTTCATAGAAAACTCTGGCGCGCAAAGAACATTCTGAAGCCGCATTGCTGGAGTTAACCACACCTCTCCCTGACCAGTAATGGGGGAGTGTGTCCTATCTGCTATCACAACTGATCGTCCGAGCTGGGTTGGACTGAAGGCACTAAACCGCTCTCTGTCACGACAGAGATGATGGGATGCTCACGAGTCCATGATTAATTCTGATAAATCTGCCCTGTAGCAACAAGTAAAGAGATATGTTGTACCTGATGTAGATGCTGATGCAGAAGCAACTACCTCTGAGGATCCGGAAGGAGAGCTGGTTAACCCAGGAGTAGACATAAGCTCCCTGAGCCTCTCCACAAGTTCATCAAATCTCTTATCAGATGCAGGTGAAGAACTGCCAACCTGCTGAATCTGCTCTACTGCATGTGCTGAAGCTAGGAACCCATGCTTGGAATAGCATGTTTCCTCAGAGTGACCTGGCCTGTGACAATAAGTACTAGGCTGACGAGGGGGTCAGCTACCTTCTTCTTTGCCACAACCACCTCGATCACAAAATCGTGTCGGACCCCCCTACTACGGGATGCTGCCATGGCAGAGGAGGTCTGAGATAGCTGAGTACCACCATAAGATATGGAGAGCCTACTCAACTTGCGATATGCCTCCTCCATTGGAGGTGAAGTATGGTGGCATCGGTAAGAATCTACACTCTAGCTGCATCAAACTCAAGATCAAGTCTCGCTAAAAAAACTTCTGTCATCACTGAATCCCTATATGCCTTGAGTTGCTCTTGAGTGGCAGTCAAGGGAATGTAACCATGTAGTTTCTCAAACATACCTCTTAGAGAAGTGTAAAGTGTATGGAGAGGATGATCTTTCTGTTTCGAAGTGAAGATGTCGTGCTGAAGTTGCAGAATCTTCGACTCATTCTTCGCTGGAGAATATGTAGCTGCAAGAATGTCCCACATAACCTTTGCCGTGGACTGACTCAAAATGTCATTGGCTATCTCCATGGAGACTGTACCAGAGAGCCATACACGTGCATACGCGTCGTCTGCCTCCATTGAGGCGTTAACCCCAATCTTGTCGACAGGCTACTCATGTGTGATAATATGCTTCTTGCCATTACATTATATCAAACTCAGGAATTGCATAGCCCACAGTTCATAATTCGTTTCATCCGTCTTCACAGTAGATGCTGGACCCTTGAAGGCACCCAGAGATCGAATATCTGCTTTGTTGTCTGACAAGATGACGACGATCTCTCAAGACAAGTGTTGAATTGAATTTTTCACGGGTTTAAAATACGTCTCACACAAGGCGGAGATGCAGTCGTTATGGCGACCCGCAAGAAACCCCGATTCAAACAACAATTAACCCACAACAGATAAATCTAGTAAAGAAAGTAAGTGTGCGGAGTTAAAATTTATTATAACTCTACAACAAAGATGTGTATAGGTGCAAGTATGTGTATAGGTGCAAGCAGGTAGATCGGGGCAAATGATGCTAAAAAATGACCATGATCAAATTGTCTATATGTGTGCTATTTTATTGTGGGTTTTTAATTTTATATTTTTTTATTTAGTTTTTGATTTTTGATTTTTATATTTTGTTTTTTTGATTTTCTGATTTTGTATTTTCTTTTTGTATATTGTATTTTTATATTTTCTTTCTCTTTTAAAAAGGATATAAAACTATATAAGATATATACAAGAGAGATGAGAGAGAGATAGAAATAGTCAAATAGGTGAAAATATCCAAAATACAAGAAATAAATTCTTTTTGTGCTTTTTATGTTTTTCTATTTTTTTTGATTTTTCTATATTTTTGCTAATATTCGTGGTATTTTTAAAGTTCTCAATACTCAAAACAGGGAATGAAATAAATGCCTGAAATTAAAATGGAGATGAAAAATATCAAACAGTAACCAAAATCCTCCAAATTAATTTTAATATAAAGGTAATAATATATAGAAAATTCAGAGACAGAAAATAGATTTTTAGGATTTTTTCTGGATTTCATATTTTTATAGAGATTTTTAGAGTTTTTCTATTTTTTTGATTTTTCTTTTATATTTTTAGTGGTTGTTGGTTAGGAAGTTAAAGGCATAAAAAAATACACAAAATATATTTTTTAGGAATTTTTCCAAAAGTTTTTATAATTTTTATATATTTTCTAATGCAAACAGGGAAGAAAATGCATGTTTTTAATTTTTTATAAATAATAAAATGCTACAAAAGTACCCACTTAATGGTCTAGTGGTTGTACAGTGTGTCTACCACATAAAAGACCAGGGTTCAAATCCCACTCTTGTAGTGGTTGCGTTAGGTAGTCAACGGCCAGCGTAAAAAATAGTCGAATCTTTCAACATGGATTTGAGCAAGAATCCATGTAGCCGACCCTACTTGTAGTGGGAGAAGGCTTAGTACATTTTTTTAATAAAATGCTACAAAAATGTAAAATAAAAATATGGCGTAAATGTGCGATGCAACGTGCACACAATGATATTTTTTTATGTTTTTTTAGAGATTTATAGACGCATGAAATAAATGCTAGAAGCAAAGAGAAAATACACATTGACGGGGGTATCATTTGTAAATATGAAACATGCCAGGGGCCTGCATGTCAATTTCCCACAAAAGAATAACTGAATAAAAAACTTTCTGGACTAAATATTAAATCCAAAAGCCGCAGGGGCTTCTCTGCGAAAATGCCAAGCCCACGTGCATAGGACACGTGACCTAGCAAGGACCTGATTGTAATTAACAAAAATCCCAGGGGCTAGTACGTAAAATGACCAAAAATATTGTATTTAAAAGTTTCAGGACTTAATGAAAATATAAATATTCCCAGGGATCCCGATGCAAAATGTCACGCACGTGCGCCAGGCACGTGAGGTGACGTGGTCGAGGGCCTTAGTGTAATTCTCTAAAGTCGAGGGGGCGATTTGTAAATTTACCAAACTAAATTACAAATCAAAGTTTATGTATTAAATAAATATTACATCAATGGGCGAGGGTTAGAGTGCAAAATACCCACGCCCAGCAGATCGAACGACGGACGATGCTTCACTTAATCCACGTGGCAACACGAGAAGCGTCGATATCGCTTCGCCCGCTGACAGCTGAGATTAGATGGTTCGGATGGATCAGATGGTTCTGGGTGCGGACAATCCAACGACTGACGCTGACCTGGGCGGAAGTTCTTGATCCATCGGTTGCGAGGTCCCTTCGACGAACTGGGAAGAACTCGCGGAGGTGTGAGTTTCCCCAACTATGATCTCCTTCCTCCGTTGCTCGGTGAAGCTCCAAAAAGCCCAAAGTTGTTCCTACGGCCTTCCTCTAGCAACTGGAGGCTCCAAAACACCTCGACGACGGCTGAGGCTCACCAGCGGGGACAAGGACACTTGGTGGCTCCAGGTTCCTCCGGTGAGGCTCAAAATGAGGCTCCAACGATCTCTTGGGCACCAGGTGCTGCAAAAAAGGGTTACGAAGGTCACGGGCAGAATGCCGCGACCTTCCAGAGGGGTAACAGGGCGGAGGTGGCGCAGATGGGAGCTCGTCGGAGTGCAGCTCCAACGAGGTGATCGATTGGATAAAAGGCGAACAGAAACGCTAGAATGGATCCTAAGACTACGGTGCAGCAACAAATGCAGAAAAAATAAAGAGAAAGGGACCTCAAAGGCCTTTACGCCTGAGATGGTACCTCATGACCAAGTTGGTCGGAGATGGGTGGAAGCCACTCCTTCGGCCACGCGAGACGCTCCCAAGACGACTGGTCAAAAGAGGGTTCGAAAGTTGAAGGGAAGGTCAATAGGGGCTCCCAAGATCGAGGCGCAACAGACCATTCAACGATGCACGATCCAAGAAGAGACGCCGACGTGCATCCTCGATAATAGGGGAACAAAAGTCAAGAAGGGCACGTAGCTATTTGGTGAAAGGAACGCCCTCGAAAAATGGTCGAAGACGGGTCACAACATCGGTTCTGACAAGGGCCAGACCTCGGTCAGACAGTTGACCGGGGCTAACCAAGGGAAGAATCTGGTTGGTCCACATGGACCAACCATAAAAACCTTGGCAACAAGATTTGGAAATTAGATAAAAAATAATAAACGAATTTATTAATTTTTGGTTATTAAATAAAAAATGTTTATTATTTTATAAATTATTTTATTATGATTTTTATTTTTTTTAGATTTAAAATTACAAGTCCCCTTTTATGGGCTATATAGGTATATTCATCTATATATTTTAATGTTTTATTTTTATTTTGTATCATTAATTTGATTTATTATTTTATATATATATAACTTATTTTTATACACTTATATATATTTTTATTTTATTTTTCTCATGTATTATATATATTTAAATAAATAGATGTATTATTCATATAGGTTTAGATATAGGTCTTTTACCTATGCATTTTATACAAGTATTTTATTTTTATATTTTCTTGAACATTTTATTCCTGTTGTAATATACACATACATTATAAATAATATTTACAAAATTATAAAAATATAAAATTATAAAAAATAGTGAATAATAAATAAAATGAATCGGTATAAGTATACAAGAGGGGTTTAAAACTCAACTTTCAAACTGTAACTCCGAAAAATATGAAACCACCTTCATTAAATAACCTATTAAAAGTTATATACAATTAAAGGTGATTTTGATATATTTTGAGTTTTTATTTGAGAGATATGGGTCTGGGAAGTTGGAATTTTGGAATCTTATTTTGAGTATAATTTGTACACTGTATATTATTTTTGTGTAAAACAATTTTGTATTTTTATATATTTAATTATCTACAACTTTCATGTTCAAAGTTTCTTTATTCGAAGTATAAAAAGTGGATCTAAAAATAGGTCTCACAAATGAATAAAGAATGAATACTATTCACAACCGCATTTATATACGGAGTTTTTCCTCTTGAACCAATAGACTATCCCTCTTTTGAAGCTTTATTACAACCTACACTCTCCTGTCCTTAAAACTCACCATCACCGGACGGGTTGGGGCGCACTACCCTCCCTAGAGGAGGACAAATGTTTCCACTTATGTGCATCTCATACCGGCAAATCCAACCCCCTCACCACTTCCACTGAGTTGAGTCAAGTGAAAGGTGCATGTGTTCAAGTTAGGTCATTATCGACAAGAGTCGTGCGTGTGCTCCGATATACTCTACTTGGGAAGTCAAGAATCCCTTGAACCAAGTCCTATGATTCTCAAAGAATTAAGTCAACTAGACCTGAAGTACCTCAATTCTAGTTCCTATAAGGTTCCTGTTATTAGGTAGATTTTAAGGTCGAACTGTGCTCTAATCTTCGGATTTTACTTAGTCTTGTTCAATTATCAAACTCAATCCGAAAAATACTCATGTTATGCAAATGCTATGCATAATGCAGAAAATATTTTTGTGATGCAATTTTCAAGAACTTTTTATGGATTTTTTGAAAAGATGATGCATATTCATTTTTTGGTATTTTTCAAAAAGTTTTTTCAAATGTTTTTGGTTATTTAATTTTGCAAATGTTGTTTGAATTTTTGAAAATAAAAGGTTTTGGATAAGAACTAAGTACAAATATTTACACATGGATGCATCTTATATTTACAAGAATTTAGTGTTAAGAATTTACAAGAGGTAAGTGGTCAATTTTAAATAAATATATAGATAGAATGAATTTTGGTGTGATGTATATATTCCTCAAACTTATTTGAAAAGGTTTTTCAAACAATTTTGGAAAACTATAGTCCAAAATAATTTTTACAAACATTTTTACAAACATGTACATACATTCGAAAATCATTTTGCAAAGGTTTTTCAAACAGTATATATAGATTTTTCAAAAAGTTTTGCAACCATTTTTCAAACCATTTGTATATCCTTTTCAAATATTTTTATTTCACGCAAAGAAAATAAATTCTACAAGCAAAGCAATTTTACAAAGGTTGAAAATATGTAACAAAATGTTTTTCATATAGTTTTCAAAATATTTTTCAAAAGGATTTTCAAATTATTTTTCAAACATTTTGCAAAAACATTTTTACTTGATTTATTAATAAGTAAACACAAAAAGAATTCGAGGAATGATCACATCATTTTGTTAAGATTTTTTATGAATTTTAATAGTATTATTAGCCATTATTAGTAAAAATATGAAAGTACGAGTTATGGCTAAAGTATATACGACCCCCTATACTTAGCTTGAGCTATGTCCTCATAGATCAGAGCGAAAAGAGAAGACGTAACTCGTACTGAGTATAGAAAAGTCTAAAGAATAAATGAATGAATTAATGAGAAGTTGACCGTCCCCCCTATACTTAGGATCAACTAATTCGAAGTATAGCAGATTGTACATAAAGCATAGAGGGTCAAGGGTGGGATTGAAAAGATCGTACTCAGACTGTCTCCCCCTATACTTAGGGTAAGATATCCCTAGGTATAGACAAGAAGAGGAGACAATGGAGACGACCAAAGAATAGAAGAAACTCGGGGTGCACACCCCCTATACTTAGGACAAAGTACGTCATAAGTATAGAAGATTGACAAAAAGGGGCGACACCTTTTTGGTAGAAAATGAAGATAGAAGAGGAAAAGAAGAAAAGGGATCAGAAGATGGAAGAAAGATATAGAAGGATGTACACATCACTCCCCCTATACCTAGGGTAAAAGAAGCCTAAGTATAAGCGACAACAGGAGTAATGAAACAGAACGATGAGAGAACAGTAGACTCGTCCACCCCCCTATACTTAGGACAAAGGAAGTCCTAAGAAAGGCATACATGAGAATGTAGTGGATGAGCGAAACGGGAGAGGGACAGAGATGAACAAAAGCGAATATACAACAAGATGGATGTACAGAGGGTCAAGAGGGTTGAAAGCGAACCTTCTTGCGGGATCGCTGAGGGATGGATCTGGTATGGTGCAGGTTGACATCAGGGTTCTCAGATGACACAAACCGATCAGGGTCGACATGGTGTAGGTCCTCAGTGGTCTTAGGGTGAAGAGACACATACGGATCAGTGAAAGAAGTACGACTAGGTCTGGCCTTGGGAGTCTTGCTGATATCAAAGTGGAATAGGACGAACTTCTCATCATTGGAAGAAGTGTAATAAATGTCATCCTGCGAGGTCTCGTCCAGGCCAAAACCAAAAGGAACGAACTCATCAATGGAAGTAGTCGAACTCTGTTCGTCCTCTACAATCTCAACCGGATCATCTTTCTCATCAGAAGGCCCAAATCTCCAAATAAAAGCAACCAAATCAAATTCGGCATTTGTCTCATCAATATCCAAATGAACGGAACAGACCCATCAGTGAAAGTAGTCGAGTCATGTCCATCCTGTCTAGTCTCTGAATCTGCCATCCGCTCAATGGTATCAATCGTGTAAATCCCGCAGATATCATCAACACAATACCAAGTCCCAGAAGAAGGAACTTCGAGGTCCATGCTTTCCAAGTCTTCCTCCTTGGAGAGGAATTCTTGGGTTTCAGTGGAATCCAACATACAACAAAAATCTCTGATGGTCTCATCTAGGTCATGGTCCTCAGGGTCAGCTAAGATAGGTGTGGTCACATCAGGTGCATGTCTCTGGTCGGCAGTGGGTGCAGTGATGACCACCTCGCTCTCGTCAACAAGACGGAAGTGAATCTCTCCTGATTCATAATCAATAACGATCCTCGCAGAGGCGAGGAATGGTCATCCTAAGATGATTGGAGAGTGCTTTCCTGTGGAGGTCTCCATGGACAAGACGACAAAATCAAAATTGTAACTTGTGCCCTGTATCGATATGATGGTGATTTCTAGGATACCCTTCGACCTCTTGATAGATCCATCAGCAAACTGAACTATCATCCTGGTTTTCTTGAGATGCCCTAAGTGAAGAGGCTGTACCAACGAGAAGGGTAATATACTAATCGAAGCACCGTCGTTGAGGAGAGTGTGATCACATGTAAAGTCAGAGATGGTGCAACTAATGAAAGGTGTGGCAGTGTTCCTCTTCTTAGGAATAGGACGGTGTGTGATGGCGTGGGCAGTGACCATAGTCAATATATGACGCTCAGATATGCTCCTCCGTTTTCTCTTCTTGGGAAGAGGAACAAATAAATCAATCACGGCCTGCTGAAGTGGGCCACGGATGATCTCATGAATGGTAGCTACCACTTCGGGTTTAGTCAACATTTTTTTGAATTTTTGGACCCCCTCCATACAAGGGAGGAAGTTGGAATCAACATATACACGAGGCATGCCAAGAGTAGTCTGTACAACGGAATCCTCGGGGTCAAAGGTGGGACATGGTGTGAAAGGTTGTGTAGTCAAGGTATATGGGAGATGGGCACTCTCCTCATAGTCCGAGTCAACCATGGTTCTCCTGAAATCTCTTTGTGTTTTTAAATTATTGTCATTTTTTTTAATTTTGGGCGATTGCAAGCTTTCATGATATTCCTCAAATGAATCCTCATCCTCAAAGAATGGAGCTACAGTCTGGATCTTATTTACGCTAAATATACCATTCGTTCTTGAGTTCATATGCTCCATCATCTGATTCAAGGTCTCAAGAGTGGAAATCATGAAAGGCGACACCAAAATCTCAGGTTCGGGTGAGCCGAGCGCTGGTGGTGGGTGTGGACAAAAATCACATTCCGGATCAGGATACTCAAGGAAGAGCGGTTGTCGAAATGTGAGGGTAATGGTGGTGGAAATAATTAGTGAAGGTCAAAGTCCAAATCCTGAAATAGTGGGTTGGTCAGATATGTACAAAAATCAGGAGTAAAGTCCTTGAAAAAGAGAGGTGGACCGTCTGGAGTGAACGAGGGGTTCGCAAAGTCCGGACAAAAAATGCTCCAATAAGCCATCTCGAAAAAAGGAAATGATCGGGAGAGCATGATGGTCAAGTCAAGAGAAATGAAGAAAAAGGCACAAATGCGCAGTGGCGATCTAGAATACACAAACAATCACAAACAAAACTCACACAATACAAACCCTCAATTCACCTACTCAACTCGGTGAAGATTGCAAATGCGGTCTTTTTATCTTGTCTGTTTTAGAGTTGGGAGAGAAGTCCAAAAGTATTGCGCAACCACTTAGGGGATTGAAATGAGATTTTGGCACTAATCCTTAGCATGTGCGCGAGCAATGTAAAATGAAGATAATGAGGGGATTACTCGCCCCAAAACAAATTTTTCTTTTTGGTTGATTTTAGGGTCAAATAATGTTAACAGTCCCATTTTTATTATTATCACTTTTTTTTGGATTTTTTAGTGAGAAATGCACGAGCCTAACAAGGAGTAGATTTTACTTAGCACCTTGGTTGGCAAAATCAGAGGGAGAGTCGGAAAAGTAATGCAAGCGGCAAATCAATGATGTATGCTAAAGAGAAATGCTCACCTTGCCTCCAACATTCTACATGCAAAGATGCTCAGCAGAATTGAAACCTTTCTATATGCAAATGCAAGCCGATGAAATCGCTCGAAGTTCAGAAATTGCTATTAGCGTGAAGAACCAATGCTAATGACTTAGAATAGAACCGAAGTGTCCGGTCTTGGAGTCTGCTCGGAGTCCACCACAATGGGTCCTGCAAGCGCTGTATGGAGAACTCTCGCGGCGCGTTGGTTCCGAGAAACAATTCAAAATTTGACTAAGTCCAAATGATCTATAGGCATATGCAAATATAATTAGGTGTTTGGCCTTAATCTATCGCAAGCAATCCTAAAACTATGGTCTCAATCACACAGAATAAAGAAAATCGAAACCGAGAAACAAAATAAAGAAAATGCAATGAAAACCGCGGTTAGCCTCCAAGTGAACAATCACTTGGAAATTAGGTCCGAAAGTCCGAAGTCCAGAGTACCTGTTTTATTACTAATTAAATAAGATCTCTCTCTCTCACTTGAATTACATCACTAAATGCAATAAGATAAAATGCTCAAAATTTATCTTCAAAGTTCTTCCAAGTCCTCCTTTGCGCTAGGTCAATGCTGCCTCACGTGGGTGCGCAGGTGCTCTAAAGAGGAGCTCCTCCCTCAATCCGCGTACCTCGTACAAAATTCAAACAAGGAGCGTGGTTAGATAATTCAACAATGTATAACAAATAAAAGAGAAAATAATGGAGCAAAAATATAGATAAAAATCGTAATCAAGCAAAAAGCCAATCGATGCGCTGTTGCTCCTCGGCAACGACGCCATTTGTTGAACCAAATTTTTCACGGGTCTAAAATACGTCTCATACAAGGCAGAGACGTAGTCGCTGTGGCGAGCGACAAGAAACCCCGCTTCAAACAACAATTAATCCACAACAGATAAATCAAGCGAAGGAAGTGTGCGGAGTTAAAATTTATTATAACTCTACAACAAAGATGTGTATAGGTGCAAGTATGTGTAGAGTGTCGAATACAGGAAGCAAACAGGTATATTGGGGCAAATGATGCTAAAAAATGACTGTGATCAAGTTATCTATATGTGTGCTATTTTTTGTGGATTTTTAATTTTTTATTTTTATTTAATTTTTTTATTTTTTTATTTGATTTTTTAAATTACATTTCCAATTAATTGCTTAATGTGAATCCAATTCACATTAACAATTAACAAATGCTCTTTACAAAGATGCTCTCTCTCTCTTATATTATAAATTACATTTATAATATATGCTCAGATATTATGGATAGCACTATCCACAATTTGCATTTACTTGATAATTAAATCCCATTTAATTATCTTGGATAATTATTCTCACAATATGAATCATATTCATATTATTCTTGATAATTAAATCTCATTTAATTATCAACATCTTGTTGCTTGGATATATATAATTCATCAAAGGAATTATTCTTGAACTCTTTCAAGAACAATGTGCTTTCTCCGTAGATACTTGGAGATAAGGACATGGCGATTGTATTGTTCCACGTATAGTGACTTGGATATTGAGATCTTTTCTCAAATCCAGATCTTAGGAATCTCCCACAGATGCTTGATTAAATCAAGACCGCAAATCTAGTCTTCTCATTGCATTTGAATCTCATTCAGACCAATGTCCAACATTTGGACCAAGAACAGATTGCTTCTCTACTGAGGGGAGTCACTAAAATCCAGACCTGTTTCATCACTCCCTTGAAATGGAATCGTCATAGTTATACAATCGTTTATGATCACATCACCCTCAGATATTCCAAATACCTGTACATCCTGCATACTGGAAGACCTATGATCAACCTGAAGATCAAGATCAATTTTACTCTATCTTCTTCAGGGTTTGATCACCAAGTTTCTCAATCTTGGTCATTGGGAGTTGGTATCGATCATATGCTTTCCCAAAATATATATCATACCTTCAAATTCATGTCATGCTTTCAAAGCACGATGACCATGCATGGAATTTGATCAGTCCCAATACCTCATCAGTGAGCTCATGTCTTTCGATTCATTGAGAGATCATATTACTCATATGTCCTTATATGCACACCAGCTCACCGGGGTCTGCCAAATGTACATACTCAGATATATAGTAATACATCTGTCTCCGATCAGAGGATGCGTGACATCATTCAACATAGGACTTAGGTTATCTCGTTCTCGTTAAGTCAACCCATTGACCTAACTAACCTGACACCTCTGAATCACTATTCCCATGCAGAGGACCTGCATCAAGAGGTTGGTCAGATATCAACCTATGTGAGAAAGGATTACTATCTCCTATTCAGGCTGGAGATCATCTCTTAATAATCATTTGACGGTGCTTGATGAGTCCTTTATGTAACTCCTTGGATATTCATCCAAACAACAGCTTCTATGATTCATTTAATGAATCAACAGCTGTATGATCATCAAGATGGCCACGGTACATAACCCTAATTGTACAGAGGGACCTTTTATGCAAATTATTTATTCTTCATTTCAGATCAGGGAATGATATGTGTAATAACATTTATTGCATAATGGCTCGCCGCGGGGTCGCATGTCCAATCCGATCTCCTTCCTCCGTTGCTCGGTGAATCTCTAAAAAGCCCAAAGTTGTTCCTACGGCCTTCCTCTAGCAGCTGGAGGCTCCAAAACACCTCAGCGACAGCCGAGGAGGATGCTTGGCGGCTCCAGGTTCCTCCGGTGAGGCTCAAAACGAGGCTCCAACGATCTCTTGGGCACCAAGACCTGCAAAAAAGGGTTGCGAAGGTCACAGGCAAAATGCCGCGACCTTCCAGAGGGGTAGCATGGCGGAGATGGTACCTCATGTCCAAGATGGCCGGAGATGGGTGGAAGTCGCTCCTTCGGCCATGCGAGACGCTCCAAAGACGACTAGTCAAAAGAGGGTTCGAAAGTTGAAGGGAAGGTCGGGCGGTGTTTTTAATAGGTGGATGCGGGGCTCCCAAGATCGAGGCTGCAGCAAACGATTCAGCGATGCGCGACCCAAGGAGAGATGCCGGCACACATCCTCGATAATAGGGGAACAAAAGTCAAGAAGGGTGCGAGCTATTTGGTGAAAGGAATGCCCTCAAAAAATGGTCGAAGACGGGTCGAAACATCAGTTCTGACAAGGGCCAGACCTCGGTCAGAGTTTTGACCGAGGTCAACCAAAGGAAGAATCTGGTTGGTCCTCGTAGACCAACCAGAAAAGCCTTGGCAAAAAGATTTGGAAATTAAATAAAACATTATAAACGAATTTATTAATTTTAGGTTATTAAATAAAAAATGTTTATTATTTTATAAGTTATTTTATTATGGTTTTTATTTATTTTTTTGAGATTTAAAATTACAAGTCCCCTTTTATGGGTATATAGCTATATTCCTCTATATATTTTAATGTTTTATTTTTATTTTGTATATTTAATTTGATTTATTATTTTATATATTCATAACTTTTTTTTATACACTTAATACATTTTTATTTTATTTTTTGATGTATTATGTACATTTAAATAAATAGATGTATTATTCATATAGGTATATATATATATAGGTTTTTACCTATGTATTTTATACAAGTATTTTATTTTTATATTTTCTTGAACATTTTATTCCTGTTGTAATATACCCGTACGTTATAAATAATATTTACAAAATTATAAAAATAAAAAATTATAAAATAATGAATAATAAATAAAATGAATATTTTAATCAGTATAAGTATGCAAAAGGGGTCCAAAACTCAACTTTCAAATCGCAATTCCGAAAAATATGAAACCACCTTCATTAAATAGCTTATTAAAAGTTATATACAATTAAAGATGATTTTGATATATTTTGAGTTTTTATGTGAGAGATACGAGTCTGGGAAGTTAGGATTTTAGAATCTTATTTTGAGTATAATTTGTACACTGTATATTATTTTTGTGTAAAAACAATTTTGTATTTTTATATATTTAATTATCTGCAACTTTCATGTTCGAAGTTTCTTTATTTGAAGTATAAAAAGTGGATCTAAAAATAAGTCCCAAAAATGAATAAAGAATGAATTAAATGAAACAAACTTTTATTGTATTTCGGCCCTTATCTCCCTACTTTATTCATTGTCGACCTAGTCATCGAGATGCCTAGGTCTCGGGGTTTTGGGTCATAAAATATTTACAATATTTTATTCTTTTTCTTTTCTTTTCTTTATTCTATAATTTTGGCTTTAAAAACCGTATATTGTACACTATTTACATAATGATGCATGAATGCTAAAATGCCTAAATTAAGCCTATTTACACGCATTTACTAGGGTTTTTAAGGCCAAAATGATAGAATAAAGATAATGAAACGGAGATTCATCATCCACCTATACTTGTCTTTGCTAGTCCCTTGCAGACACTTATGCAATATGTGCAGAAAAAGAAAAACAAAGAAAAGAAAAAAAGAAAGATGGATTGAATTTAATTATCAAACTTGTCTTCACAAAATCAAAGTTTGGAGCTTATGTCGGACAATTGAAATTTTAGTGCGGTAATGAGAACCGGATTTGAAATCTAACAACCTTCCAGAATCCCGAAACTATGCTCAAGTCTCCTCAATAGCCAGGTCAGAATACTTCAACTCATACACAAACCCTTATGACTATGAATCTGACCCGTGCAGTGTAAGTGATGGTGGCTCTCGCCAACTGAAATGACAAAGAGACTGACTTCTCCAGTATGACAACCCAATGATTCCCCAATTCAATAACTCATTCCTCGAGGAGCAGGGTATTCTCTTCTAAGTTCAAGTAACAACCAGCTCAAGAGGAGGGGGTGAAGAAAAGAATGGACGGTAGCTAGTGTAGCTACCTATCCTAAGATGCAAGACCAGTGTAGTCAAGTCATCCAGCTGTAGGCTCACTTGATTTGACTTTGAAGCTGAAGCTTGCTTATTGACTATACAAATATGTACACTTCAGCAGACATTTTTATTTTTGTACAGGCCTGTACACTTTTTTGGAGTTTTTTTCTCTTTTTTTTGCTTGCTTTTTTTGGAATACCATTCACAACAACATTTACATAAGGAGTTTTCCCTCTTGAGCAAATAGACTATCCCTCTTTTGAAGCTTTATTGCAACCCACACTCTCCTGTCCTCAAAACTCATCATCACCGGACGGGTTGTATTTCTCATAGCCCTAGAGCTCTCTTATATGGGAGAAAAGCCCTAAGGAAAAATTACAGAAAATAAACTGGATAAACATAAAAACATAAATAAAACTGTAGAGATATAAATATCTCAATATTTTCAATTGCGTTTTCTGATAAGGATATTTTCTTTCTAACCCCTCGTGTTTTGGGCTCAATGGCTTTTGTTCACCAGCTGACCCCTGGTTGTGACAAACTCTCTCCCAGAGATATCGTCTTTGTGAGATATTCCTGGTCACAGAAAGGATATAGTTACTTTGATCCAGTTATACATGAGTACTTTGCTAGTGCTGATGTACTTTCTGAGTCGGTTATGTAGTTTTCTTCTAGAGTGACAGAATGGCCCCATCTGATTCTGGTGAGGTATTTACATTCGTCCTCCTTCGACGTCACTGAAGGCAAGGTGTTAGCCTTACGCTACACGGAGGCGTGAAGATTGGATCAAATCCGATCTAGGTCATCTAATCGCTCTAGTTGGTATGGCAACGAAAAAACAAAATTTTTAACACGAAACCACATGGCACAAGAACTTTTCCCATGTCATTTCTTGAAGACCACACGAGTTTAGACTTACCTCTTGAAGCGTGGTTGTAATTCTCAAAGCTTCTAAGGAAGAAACCTCCTAACTCAAGTCCGATCCGACGAGAGTGTACTTACGGGTGTGATGATGAGTTATGGACATTTCGCAATCCTGAGCGGCATTCCAACTGTGCAATCTTTTGATTTTGTCTCAAGAAATCATTTGTCTTCTTTACGAGCATGATGCACGAAGAGGTCATAGTCACTTAGGCAATCGGTCTGGCAACATGATGTCATCACAACAACGATCACAATCTCTACAACCTTGGGCGGGGCGACGACCTATGGTTGTGGAGTGAGAGAGATTGGACGTGTGGAGTGATAGAAAGGGAATTTAGTTCATGCAATAATTGCATATAGCTTATGTAAATAGGGCTAGGGTTAGCCACTCTTTTATAACATTTTGAAAGTCCATAGATCCCAATCCATGTGTTCTCAATAATCAATGTTTTAGATTGATTTGTGTTTCCTTTTAGTTCACAAAAAAAAAGACAAAGTGATAATTAAAAAATAATTTCCTACTTATATCAATTAAAAAAATTAGTCATTAAATAGGTTTTAATTTAAAATGCTCCATCCATTTATTAAAAATAGGGTGGGCGTCTACTATGGTTCAACAACCTATGGATGCCCACTCTAAGGAATGGAATAAGTTAAAATTTAATTTAACCATTATGTTAATTAATTAAATTATCATTAAATAATTCCAATTATTTTTGATAATTGTAATTACCAATATTTCAATATTTAATGTAAATTTTTTTACATTAAATTATGTAATATGAATCCAATTCAAATCAACATATAAATTGTGAATATCATTCGCAATTAATTCTCTCTAGGATGTTGCGGATCATATCCACATTATACATAATTAATGTGGATAGCATTATCCACATTAATCTAATCCATGTAATTAAATTTAATTAATTATGTCGGATGTGTCTATCTACGTTAATTGTGATAATTAAATTTTATTTAATTTTTTTTTCAATGCTTAGATAAAATTTCTCATGAAACAATTCGAATTCTTTCAGGAATTGTGTGCCTTCTTAGTTGCAATGCGAGACAAATAAATAGGATTTTTTAGTCCATTAATTTACTTTAGGTCGAGTAATTTTATTTCGTCCATTGCAATTTTATTTTAAATAAAGAGATCGCATGTGGGTCGATTATATTTAGCAGTTAATCGGTTCGAGATATTTAGAGTCCAAATTAAGATAAACTAGAATTTGAATTTTGATTTTATTTCTAATTTTGTTATCCCCCCCATATAAAGGAGATGACAATCCCTTGTAGACTTTTCAAGTTGAAATCATATTGAGATTTATCTCATCTCTTTTCTTATCTCTTCTCCCTCCACACGATCTTCGTGCTTCTCTTTCTCGAATCTCGTGCAACCGACACGTTTTCTCTTATTCCTCCCTCCAACTTCTTCCACCAAATATTTTTCTATCACATTTATTTTTTTCACCGTTGCAAATTTTTGTTTGCATATGTTGGGAAAATAGAAAGAAATGTTTATTCTTTGGGCCTTAAGCTCTCTTATATAGGGAGAGACCTTTGGGCGAATTACATAAAAAAGATAGACGAACAGAAAAATATATAGAAGGTACAGAAATATGAAATATATCTCTACACTCCCCCTCAAAATGAAGTATTGATATCTATCATGCTTAGCTTGGACAAACACTTCTGAAAGGACGCTCTAAGTAGGGCCTTAGTGAGAATGTTTACAGTTTGGTGCCTTGAGCTGACATGAGATGTAGCAATGAAGCCCTTCTGGATCATGTCACGTATATAATAGCAATCGACCTCAATGTGTTTTGTCCTCTCGTGGAGTGCATGATTATTAGCAATAAATAAGGCAGCCTGATTGTCACATTCCAACGATATGGGAAGAGGTACATCTATATGTAAATCATTTAGGACTGCTCGAACCCACATCATCTCTGCACATACTTGTGCCATAGCTCTATACTCAAATTCAACACTAGATCTAGCCACAATAGTTTGCTTCTTACTTTTCCATCTGACTAGGGAGTCTCCAACAAATATAGCAAATCCAGTTGTGGACTTCCTGTCCTTGGGACACCTTGCATAGTCTGCATCTACACATGTTGAAATAGTAATAGAGCTACCCTTTTGGAATAGCAGCCCTGCACCTGGAGGTGATTTAAGATACCTTAATATCATTTGTATCGCATCCATATGAACATGGTGAGGTTGTTCCATGAATTGGCTCACCTGACTGACTGCAAATGAGATATCGAGTCTTGTAATGGTGACATAAAGAAGCTTTCCAATCAATCCCGATATCTTCTCCTGTAAACCTCATCTGTATCATTATGATATAGCTTCATGCTTGGATCCATGGGTGTAGTTGCAGGTATACATCCAAGCATACCCGTGTCACTTAGCAGGTCAGTAACATATTTTCTTTGAGTCATTACAAGCCCCTGTTGATTTTTGGCAAACTCCAATCTCAGAAAATATCTTGAGTTCCTAGATCCTTGGTAATAAATTCATGTCCCAGAAATTCTTTCGCCCTCTTTATTCCCTGCATATCATCTCCTGTAATAAGAATATCATCCACATATACCATAATAACAGTCATACCTCTGGATGTTTTCTGTATAAAAAGGAAATGATCTGCATTCGAACGTTTGTATCCCTGTTTCTCAAACAAATATGAAAGCTTCTGGAAGCAAGCTATAGGGCTCTGCTTATGGCCATAGATCGCCTTATGAAGTCTACACACCTGGGAATACACACCTGAGAACACTCCCCCTCAACAGTAAATCCCGACGGCTGTTGCATGTAGACTTCCTCTTGAAGATCACCATATAAAAATACATTCATGACATCCAACTGAAACAACAACTGATGGGAGAAACAAAGTCGATGATTTAGACGTACCCGAGGGTTCTCTTATATATGAGAATAGCACTGGTTAATTACGTGACAAGTACATTGAGAAAAAGAAATTAGAATAAGACACCAATAATATGATAACACTCCCCAGAAGGTGGTGGAGAAGATGTCGATGATAATGTGGTAGACGAGGAGATCCGAGTTGATGAACAAAGCACGCAGCAGATTGTACCCCGTATACCCTTTTTTGGGGTTAGAAGATCCAATACTTGTTCAACATATGAAGACGACATTTGAAAGAAGTCTCGACTTGATGGCGTTGTTGACGAAATACGCAAGGGTAGAACCTTCAAAAGTAGGGAAGATTTGATTTACGTTGTAAAGAAGTATCACATTCTGCCACACTATGACTTCATTGTCAAGGAATCCACCCGCTTGATATGGTCGGTTTTTTGCATACAGAGATCAAATGGATGTGTTTGGTATTTACGATGACATTTTAGAAAATTTGATGAATTGTGGGTGATCTCCAAGGTTGTTGGGGCACATACTTGTATAAACCCTACAGTTAATCAGGATCACCCTCAGTTGGAATACAAATTCTTGTCCAGATCGTTGCTAACTCTTGTGAGGGATGACCCTAATGTTACTGTTTCGAGTTGTAGAGCTCACATCCACGAGATGTACAACAACTGGGTTACCAAGAAAAGGTCTAGGGATGCTCGGAGGAAGGTAATCGAAATTGTATTTGGTGCTTGGAAGAAGTCATACGCTGAAATGCCTTATCTATTGCATGAAATGAAGGCTGTCATTCTTGGGACTAAAATTGATATTGAATACAATGACCATCCTGATCCTCGGAAACCGCATTGCCGTAGATTTCAACGATTCTTTTGGGCATTTGGGCCTTCCATTGAGGCATTCAAATATTGCCGCCCTTTGATTAGTATTCATGGGACCCATTTATATGGGAAGTACAAACAGAAATTGCTCATTGCTTGCGGGATTGACGGGGATAAAAATATTTTTCCCCTTACGTTCGGAATTGTTGACGAGGAATCCGACCCTTCATGGAAGTGGTTTCTATCGTTGGTACGTATCAGGGTAATTGGCATGCGAGCTGAGCCAATATGTATCATTTCCGACCGAAATACAACAACAACAAAGCCTTTTCCCACAATTAAGTAGGGTCGGCTACATGGATTCCTCGCCTCCATTCAGATCTATCTTGCGCCAATCCCGGGCTTATATCCACAAAACTAAGATCCCTTCGTATGATCTCTTTCCAACACTTTTTGGGTCGTCCTCGCCCTCTCTTAGCCGGCTCAACATCCCAATACTCGCATCTTCTAACTGGTGCATCTGCTGATCTTCTTTGCAAATGTCCAAACCATCTTAAACGGTTTTCTCGCATCTTATCCTCAATCGAAGCTATGCCAACTTTCTTTCTGATTGCATCATTTCGAATCCAATCTTTACGTGTGTATCCACACATCCACCTTAGCATTTTCATTTCTGCTACATTCATTCTCTGCACATGTCTATGGTTCACAGGCCAACATTCAGATCCATAAAGCATAGCAGGTCTCACGGTTGCTTTGTAAAACTTTCCTTTAATCTGTAAAGGAATTTTCTTATCACAGAGAACAACAGAGGCTCCTCTCCACTTTAGCCAGCCTGTATTTATTATATTAGTAACATCTCCATCAATTTCGCCATCATGTTGCAGAATAGATCCCAGATATCTAAAGGAATCTCTCTTCTGAATGTTATCGTCACCAATCTTCACCTCGATTCCTTCACCATTGCTTCCATCAAAGGTGCAATCCATATATTCCGTCTTAGCCCTACTTATACGAAATCCTTTAGTCTCCGACTCATATCTCCAGACCTCAAGCTTCTCATTTACTCCAACTCTAGTCTTGTCAATTAACACAATATCATCAGCAAATAACATACCCCAAGGTAACTCATCCTGAATGTGACTGGTCAACTCGTCCATAATTAAAGTAAAAAAGAAATGGACTCAAAGCAGAACCTTGATGTAAACCAATGTTGATGTCAAAATATCCAGTCTTCCCAGACGGGGTCCTTACACAAGATAAAGCCCTATTATACATGTCCTTTATGAGGTTAATATATAGGGCAGGTATTTGTCTCTTCTCCAACACTCTCCACAATATCTATCGTGGGACAGAATCATAAGCCTTCTCCCAATCAATAAAGACCATGTGAAGGTTCTTCCTTTTAGCTCTATAAATCTCCAATGTTCTCCTCAACAAATGGATGGCTTCTGTCGTTGAGCGACATGGCATGAATCCGCATTGGTTTTCTTTTACATTGGAAATTTGCCTTAACCTTCTTTCGATCACACGTTCCCAAATTTTCATAGTGTGACACATCAGCTTGATACCTCTATAATTTGAACAATTTTGAATGTCTCCTTTATTCTTATAAAGAGGCACCACGATACTCCTCCAATATTCAGGCATTTTCCTGCTTCGCCAAATAACATTGAATAGATTCGTAAGCCTAGTCAAACCACGCTCACCTAAAACTCTCCATACTTCTACAGGGATGTCATCCAGTCCTACACCTTTTCCATGTCTCATAACCTTCAAAACCTCCTCTACTTCCTTTCTTTGTATCCGTCTATAGCATGCACGATTCAAGTAACTTTCACTACAAGCTAGATCGCCCAAAGTGATATCCCTATTTCCTTCCGCAATGAAAATTTTATGGAAGTACTGCTACTATCTAGTCGTTATATCCTTCTGAGTAACAAGCACATGACCTTCCTCGTCCTTAATGCATCTCACTTGAGAAAGGTCTTTGGTTTTTCTTTCTCTTGCTTTAGCCAACATGAATATATCCTTCTGTCCCTCCTTAGAGTCGAGATTTTTATACAAAACTTCATAAGCTTTTGACTTAGCTTCGCTTACGGCCTTCTTTGCTTCCTTATTCGTTATTTTGTAGTTTGTGACAGTTTCCTCTATTCTATCCTTGGACATAGCTTTAAAGCAAGTTCTTTTTATTTTTAGCTTCTCTTGCACCCCTTCACTCCACCACGAAGCCTCCTTTTGACATGGAGCTCCTCCATTTGACTCGCCTAGCATCTCTTTGGCTACCTTTCGGATACAAGATGCTATTGGCTCCCACATCTCGTTTGCATTACTGCTACAATCCCAAGATAAGTCATCTAAAACCTTCTCCCTGAAGCTCGCTTGCTTCAGTGGAAGATTCCACCATCTAGTTCTAGTTATCTTAGAAACTCTCCTTTTCTTTACCAACCCTTTCATTTGTACATCCAAGACTAACAAACGATGTTGGGTTGTCAAACTCTCTCCTGAGATTACTTTGCAGTCTTTATAACACAACCTATCTCTTCTCCTCAACGCAAAGTAATCTATATGTGTGTTGGGAAAAATGAATGGCTTGTTTATTCCATAAGCCCTAGGCTCTCTTATATAGGAGAGTAGCCTATGGGTAAATTGCATAAAGCATACAATGAAGAAAATAAAACAGAGAAGAAGTACAGATGCTACTACTATATGCGTTAACACTCCCCCTCAAGCTGGAGCATAGATATCAATCATGCTCAGCTTGGAAGCACACTTCTGAAATGGGCCTCGTAGCAATGCTTTGGTGAATATGTCCGCAGTCTGATTCTCCGAGGTAACATGAGGCGTAGCAATGAATCCTTTTTGAATCATGTCACGTATGAAGTGACAGTCCACCTCAATGTGCTTGGTCCGCTCATGGAATGCTGGGTTGTTTGCAATGAACAAGGCAGTCTGATTATCACATTCCAAGTTCATAGGAAGTGGTACATCTAAACATAGATCTGTAAGCACAGCTTTCACCCACATCATTTCTGTAGTAGCCTGGGCCATAGCCCTATATTCGGATTCAACACTAGATCTAGCTACCACCGTTTATTTCTTGCTTCTCCATGAGATTAGGGCATCTCCAACATAGACGGCATACCTTGAGGTGGACTTCCTATCCTTGGGACATCCTGCATAGTCTGCATCTGCACATGCTGAGATAGAAATCCCCTTTCCTCTCTTGAATAGCAGACCTGCACCTGGAGAAGATTTGAGATATCTAAGAATCATATGTATTGCATCCATATGCACCTGACGTGGTTGCTCCATGAACTGGCTCACACGACTCACTGCAAATAATATATCTGGTCTAGTGATCGTGACATACAACAATTTGCCTACCAGTTCTCTGTATCTTCTCCTGTCCACCTCCTATGTGTTATCTTCATAAAGCTTCATGCTGGGATCCATTGGTGTCGTAGCAGGTCGACACCCAAGCATACCTGTTTCACTCAACAGATCTGTAATATATTTCCTTTGTGACATTACTAGTCCATATGAATTTCTAGCAAATTCAAGCTCCAGAAAATATCTAAGGACACCAAGATCCTTAGTGACAAATTCACTACCCAGCATTTCTTTCGCCTGCTTTATGCCCTGCTCATCATCTCCTGTAATCAAGATGTCATCAACATAAACCATAATGACAATGATACCTCTAGCAGTCTTCTGTACAAACAAGGAATGATCAGCATTGGAGCGTTTGTATCCTTGTTTCTCGAAGAGATCCGAGAGCTTCTGAAACCATGCTCTGGGGCTCTGCTTAAGGCCATAGATAGCCTTATGTAACCTGCATACCTTGGAACACTCCCCCTCAACAGCAAAATCAGGTGGCTGTTGCATATAAACTTCTTCCTGCAAATCTTCATATAGGAATGCATTCTTCACGTCCAACTGATGAAGGGGCCAGTCTCGAGCAACTGCAACTGACAACAAGATCCGTAGAGTGGAATGACGTGCCACATGCGAGAATGTGTCAAGGTAATCCACCCCGTTTGTCTGTGTGAAGCCACGTGCAGCCAGACGCGCCTTGTACCTGTCAATAGAGCCATCTGCATTGTACTTCACTGTGAACTCCCACTTGCAGCTTACCGGGTTCACATCTGGAGGTATAGGAACCAAACTCCAAGTTCCTCTGGACTGAAGTGCCGCCATTTCTTCCTCCATTGCTAGCCGCCATCTGCTATCCTGTAGAGCATCATGATGATTCCGTGGAATATCAATAGCTGAAAGTGCCACAACAAATGACCGGAAATCTCCAGATAGCCTCTCAAAAGACACGGATGCTGATAATGGATATTTGGCACAGCTCCTCTGCGACTTGCGTAGAGCAATGGGAACATCCAAATCAGCTGTAGTCTCTTCTGGCCCCTGCACCATATCCTGCTCAGACATATCGTCAGATCCATCAACAGTTATATTTTCATTACATACCATAGGCGAGCTAGTGGACGAGTCATGACCATGAGCGGGAGGACGCCTGCGGGTATAGTGGAACGATAGCGGTGAGATAGGTGGTGGTGGTGGTGGTGATGGCATATGAGGTGGTGGTGGTGGTGTCATGTATATGGCATCAGGAGGTATAGGTGCTAGTTGCTTATCTTCTGAGGCTGAAAAATACATAACAGATTCAAAAAATGTAACATCTGCACTGATCATATACCGCCGACGCAGAGGATCAAAGTACTTGTACCCCTTTTGAATTCTGGAGTACCCAACAAAGACACACTTGACAGCCCTAGGAGAGAGCTTGTCAGTACCAGGCGACAACTGATGGACAAATGCAACCGACCCAAACACACGAGGAGTAAGAGTGAATAGATCCTTGGCAGGATGAATGAGTGAAAATGGAATATGTTCATTCAAGACAGAAGAAGGCATACGGTTGATTAGGTAACATGCAGTGAGAACTGCATCACCCCGGTAGGAGTAGGGAACATGACTCTGTATAAGGAGTGATCTTGTGACATCAAGAAGGTGACGGTGTTTTCTTTCAGCAATCCCATTCTGTTGAGATGTACGAGCATAAGATGTTTGGTGAATAATCCCTTTTGAGGAGTAATAATTGGCATGAATATTGGAGCACAACTCTAAAGCATTATCACTTCTCACAAACTTCACAGATGTGGAGAAAACATTTTGTATTTCATTCAGAAAATGGATAATGATATTTCCTGCTTCAGATTTATTTTTCATCAGAAACACCCATGACACTCTAGAGAAATAATCCAAAAATACTATATAAAATCTGTGTCCCTGATGATCGGGTACACGACTCGGACCCCAGACATCTATAAAACTTGGAGGGCCTCCTTGCTACTCCGACCTGGATGACTGGGAAAGGACGACCTGTGATGCTTTCCCAATTGACACGCCTCACACTGAATAGGTGTGTGAGGGAGACCATAGGGTAAAACTTGACGCAACTTCTGAAGCGGTAAATGACCAAAACGCAGATGCCATAAGAAGGTTGATACTTGTCCAGAAGAAGAGGATGAGGATCCATCAAAAGGAGTCTGATTCAGGCGGTAGAGGCCTCCTTGCTCATAGCCACGACCAATCACGTTGCCCGTATGGATGTCCTGAAAAATCAAAGAAGATGGATCAAAAATTGCCCGACAATGTAGATCCTTCGTAATCTGATTAATTGACAATAAATTCATTGAAAAATCAGGTGCATGTAGCACATTCTTGAGCTGCATAGAAGGTGTCAATCTAATCTCCCCCTGATCTGTGATGGGGGAATGAGTGCCATTGGCAATCACTACTGTCCGACCTGGAGGGATCTGAGTGTATCCTGAAAGCAGACTCTGGTCGCCACATAGGTGGTGTTTAGCGCCCGAGTCCATAATCCATGGTAAAGTATCTGATCGACTACTGTTCAGTGCAAGTATACTACCTGAGGTACTGGTAGAAGCGGAGGCGGAAGCAGCGGCATCAGACTGAGGCTCTGTAGTCGGTGCTGGGCCAGATGGTGGAATAATGCCCCTTAGACGGGCAACTAGATCGTCGAACCGTTGGTCTAAAGTAGCAGCAGATGGAGGCTCTATCTGCTCAGCAGCTCGTGCGGATGCAGGAAATCCATGCTTTGAGTAGCATGTGTCTTCATTGTGTCTAACTCTGTGACAGTTGGTGCATGTCGGTCTAGTGCGGCCACCTCTTCCACGAGGTCTACGTCCACGGCCCTGCTGATGAAATCCGCGACCTCTGTTGGCTGCCATGGCTGAAGAATTCTGACTAGGGGCTGTGGAAGGAACTGTGATCCGACTCAATCTATGAAAAGCTTCCTCCATGGGAGGAATAGTTGAGTCAGCCAAAATCTGTGATCGTGCTGCCTCATACTCTGGATCGAGTGCAGCCAGGAACACACCCACCATTGTCACATTTCTGTACGTCTTCTGCTGTTCTGGCGTGGCAGTAAGGGGCATGAAGCTATAAAGCTTCTCGAACATTCCTCTCAGTGATGTGTAGAGAGAATGTAAGGGGCGACCATTCTGCTTTATTGTAAATATGTCATGCTGAAGTTGCAGAATCTTCGCCTGAGAGTATGTTGCCGCCAGAATATCCCACATATCCTTGGCTGTGGGTTGATGTAGGATGTCATTGGCAATTTCAATTGCCAACGTACCAGATAGCCAAACCTTGGCGTATGCATCATCAGCCTCGCAAGAGGAATTGACTCCAGTCTTCTCTGCAGGCTCAGGTTCGGTAAGAATGTGCTTCTTACCTGTTGACTTCATCATACTCATGAACTGCATTGCCCACAGTTCATAGTTTGTACCATCCATCTTGACAATAGGCGCTGGACCACGAAAGGCGCCAATAGATGGGATATGCGCCTTGCTTTCTGACATACTGGAGATGGAAGACTGGAGCGATTGACCGAAGATGAGCTTTGTCTACAATAACATAGACGGGATTAGTTGCATGTGTAGACCTCAAGCAACTATCCCCATGAAGATGTGTGTGCTAAGCCCTACACGCACGCAGGAGTCACGCACAGGCACAGGTGCTACAGCGCGCGCACAGGGGATATGTGCACTGGACACGCACTAGGGATACACAGGCGATGCACTGGGTGCGCACAAGCGCACAGGTGATGCACTGGGTGCGCACAAGCGATGCACTAGGCCTGCAGGGAGGCGCAGATGATCGCGCACAGGTTCACGGTGCGCAAGGATGCGCGCAGCACGGTGGAGGCGAGACGAGGCGAGGCGCCCAAGTTAACGGTGAGACGCGCAGGTGCGCAAGGAGGAGGCGCATACCAACGCACAGCACGCGTGTGCTAAACGCGATGGCGCACAGCAACTGGAGAGGCGGCGTCGATGGAACAACGCCGAGTTCGGGCGACGCTGATGTAGCGAGAAGAAGAGGCCGGCGGGTGTGGTGGTTAGGGTTTTGAGAACTCCGGTCTAGGACCGTCGCTCTGATACCATGTTGGGAAAAATGAATGGCTTGTTTATTCCATAAGCCCTAGGCTCTCTTATATAGGAGAGTAGCCTATGGGTAAATTGCATAAAGCATACAATGAAGAAAATAAAACAGAGAAGAAGTACAGATGCTACTACTATATGCGTAACAATGTGTTCTTGTTGTCCCCACTCTTATAAGTAATTAAATGTTCCTCCCTCTTCTTGAAGAGAGTGTTTGCTATGAAAAGAACATATGCCCTTGCAAAATCCAGGATGGCTTTTCCCTCTTCATTTCTATCCCCAAAACCATGTCCTCCATGAACACTAGCATACCCTGATGCATCTTTTCCCACATGTCCATTAAGATCTCCACCGAGGTAAATCATCTCTCTTTGTGGGATTCCTTGTAGACTCTTATCCAAATCCACCCAAAAAGCTTGTTTAGTCCTTTCATCTAAACCAATTTGAGGTGCATAAACTGAGATGATATTCAGAATTTCTTCTTCAAGCACCAATTTTAGCAAAATAATTTGATCCCCAAATCTTTTCACCTTAACCACACAATCCTTCAAATCCTCATGAACCACTCCAACACCGTTTCTACCCTTATCTTTACCTGAATACCAAAGTTTAAAGCATGTCTTCTCAATCTCCCTTGCTTTCTCTCAAACCCATTTAGTCTCTTGAAGGCATAGTATATAAATCTTCCTTCTTTCTATCGTATCCAGTATCTCCATCAACTTTCCCAGTTAAAGTGCCAATAAAATCCGCTATGAATAAAATCCGCTATGAAAGATGCTGACGTGGACTTATTAGAACCTTTTGCATATTTGCGGTTCTGTTCAAGGCATGTCGCTAGCAACTTCAATAGCATTTTCAAAAACGGCTTCATGAAAGCCTTGGTTCAAGCAGCAACATTACAAATGACTACTAGAAAGTTCGCTTACTTCATGAGGAAATTACAAGAGTGGAATACAGAAGCGGGTAAATGGTTTTCAACTCATGATTGTCGTTGTGAGCAATGGACCTTGGCTTATGATGGTGGTTATAGGTTTGGTCAGGTGACAACAAATTTGAGTGAAAGATACAATGCAGTTCTCAAAGATGCCCGTTGCTTGCCAATTTTTGCGTTGATTAAGAAGACTTTCTATAATTGTGTGTTATACTTTAACCAACATGTTGAAGAGGCAAGCGCAACCATTGTTGTAGGTCGCAAATTCACGCATTACGCATCCACAGAGTTGAACCGTTGGAGTGCAGTTGCGAACAGGTACACAGTAACTCAAATACAAAGGCAACCGGATATATTGTTCGAGGTTTCTAGTGGTGTTCGACAGATGTCTAGCGGTCTTCGCGGTCGCAAACAATACACGATAAATTCGCTCCAACGTAAATGCACATGTAATAGGTGGCAAATTTTCCGTATCCCACATTTCCACACCATTACGATTATTTCTAACCGTCGAGCAGAAGTAGATTCCTATGTTGGAGAGGGGTACACGTGACAACACCAACTGAAAGTGTATGGAGGGAAATTTTTTCCCATCGGTGATCGGGAAACGTGAGCTCCTTTAGACTATCCAGAACTACGTCCTGACTCAAAGCGTAAGCGCGGCAAAGGTCGACCATGCACAACAATAATTCATAATGAAATGGATGTTAGAGATGTGATTCGCCACAATACTTGTTCTTTTTGTGGGATACTGGGTCACACACACTGTGGATGTCCCAATAAAACTGCAAGGGATTCTCAAGCATCTACGTCTAATGCGCAGACAGCGGGAAGGAATACGAATAAATGTGGTAATTGTGGTGGCATAGGTCATAACAAGCGCAAATGTCCAGTTTTGAGTAAGTTTGCTTCTTTTTCTTTTAATTTGCAGCATAATTACTCTTATCGTATATTCTTCTTTTTTACATTGTATATTCTAATATTGAATTTTTAAAATTGCAGATGGATCCCGACCTACTTGACCCATCTGTTTTGACTTTACAGGAGCGACATCGTTCTCGTCGTGTCTGGGCTGGCGATGTAAGTCTTTTTAGTTATCATTTTTCTTTACTCGTTTTGCTTATATAATTATCTGGTAGGAATCTTCATGGTTGCGTTGTCGACGTAGGGAGACACATGTTTGCCGTATTCCTTTGGATGATCGACTCCAGCCGTATGTAGCTCAAGCGGGTTTTGGATGCATATCTGAGCTGGAAGTCATCACGCTAGATTGGCATTTGGTAACGACATTGGTTGAACGTTGGATGCCCGAGACACATACTTTCCACGTGGCTAGTGGGGAGATGTCCATTACCTTGCAGGACGTCGCGTTCATCATGGGGCTACGAATTGATGGACCTGTTGTTACATGGGAGACTACACCTGGAGCCACATGAGCGGATACATGCGAGGAGCTGTTGGGTGTAAGTCCTCTATCCGAGATCGTTGGCAGCAGGGTGTTAGGGAGTTGGTTATTCACCCATTTTGCAAACTTGCCAGAAGATGCAGACGAGGTGGTCTTACAGAGACATGCTCGAGCTTACATCTTGTAGTTGCTTGGTGGTGTATTACTTACGAACAAGTCAGGATCGTTGGTTTCCCTTATTGTGCTACCACATATGCATGATCTGGAGTACTCTGGGACGTTGAGCTGGGGATCCACCGTACTTGCATATCTATATAAACACATCTGTTTAGCGGCGGATATGGCGACCGAGGAGATTAGAGGGTCAGTCATACTAGTTCATCTATGGGCATGGGAACATTTCCCCCACATTGCTTCTGTTGTGAGGGAAGCAAACAATGGCACGGACGCCCGTAAGGAGTTCATTGGGCAACGGCGTTTGCGCATTGTCAATAGCCTACACACGTTGTGAGGCCATACCGCGACGCTTTTGACACGTAATCACCCAAGCAGGTAATTTTACATCCACAAATTAATTCAATTTCAACCAAAAAAATTATTGATCTAAATACAATTTTCTCATGCAGGTATTGTGGACGTCGTACAATGATGACATCCGCGCAAGTCTCCCTGCCAACTGTCTTGAAGGCGAAAGCATTTGGAGGGCGCTTGTACCGTTGATATACTTCCACATTGTGGAGTATAAATTCCCGGATCGCTTTCTGAAACAATTTAGCGGCCGTCAGGACATTCCACGCCCTTGCTTTACCTTTCAAGACCTCCATGAGATCGACTTGAGGCGACCACGTGATGACATGCCAACGCCGCAGGCACCGTCGAGGCAAGGCATGGATGCTAGAGAAACACAACCCACGTACTGCACGCTCACGCCGCCACCGATGCCTACCTTCGACGAAGATGGTGCTGGACCCTTGCAAATCAACATGATAGACGAGATGAACCGTTTGTTACCCTTCCATCTTCGTGATACACGAGAACATATCAGCGTAGGAGAAAGCGTTGAGTTGTATATTTTGTAGTTGTTAATGTGATACAAATATGACAATGTATCTCCGTGGACAATTGAATATATGTACTTTGTGTGATTGTCTCTGTGCATTAATATATATCCTTTGTGAATGTGTGTGCATCGATAACCTACATTTGTGATTGTGGAGACGTGTATTCCTTAGGAAGACCGACACTCTGCAAGTTAAAATGCAACTATGAAAGAACTTTAAGGAAAGATTAGGTTAAATGGAGATTGGTAAATTGTGTTTAAGCAAGGTTATCGGTAACAATTACTGCATTTTTTCCAGGAAGAACCTCATATGTCACATGTTGAACATGCGCCATATAAGAAACTTCCTGGAATCGTTCCAGGGAGAACCTCATATGGTGCATGTTGAACATGCGCCATATGAGAAACTTCCTAGAATCGTTGCAGGAAGAACCTCATATAGCGCATGTTGAACATGCGCTATATGAGAAACTTACTGGAATTGTTCCAATAAGTTTCTCATATTGCGCATGTTCAATATGCGCTATGTGGGAAAGTTCCTGCAATTATCCTGGAACATATCCAGGGAGATCGGTGGATATCGCATCTTTAAGATGCGCTACCTCTGTAGTTACAAGGTAAAAAAAAAACTTTTCAGGTGTCGCATGTTGAACATGCGACACCACTGTAGCATCGGTGTAAAAAAACATTTTGTAGATGGGTATTTACGTAAATCCCAGGTACTACTTAGGAATTTGGTTCTCAGTCTCCCCTCCAACTACCCCGTCGAGGCCACTCTCATGGAGATGTCCTCCATCACCTCCACTGCCTTGGGGAAGGTTGGAGGCTTCCTAGCCCTCAACTGGTGTGATGTCGGCACCCTCTAGGATCTCGTGTGTGCTAACTTCCACCTCCACCAGACCCTCGCCTGGCGCTGAAGGTAGGGTACCGCCACGTACAGACGATCAGCATCACTTTGCTGCTGGTGAGGGTGATAGGAAGAAGGTAACAGGGAATCATGTGTTTGTCTGTTAATGAGGATGGGAATCTTACTAGATTAAGTAGGGTTTGTTATGTCCAAATAATACAATCTGATTACAAATAATTTTCTTGATATTGTTAAAATCGAATGCGATTACATGTAAAGAAAACCTCATATGTGTTTTGAATAACATTGGAAGATCATGATGTATTGTGGTAGTCCAAACAGAGTAAAGGAGAAGAACGAACAAGATTGTAACGAGAATGGGCCAATATAATCGATGATTCCTCACGAAATTTTCATTGATGAAGTACATGCAGGTTCAATGAAAATCATTTTTCGGAGGCTGTCAAGAGTAAGAATTTTTGTTAGGGAGAACCGATCTCAATAAAGAAGATGAAATGAGATGCAAAAAGAAAAGAAGACAAATAAGAGAGAAACGAAAAGGAAATGAATGTCTAATGGAGCGATGAGTCTTTCTATAAAGGTTCGTTATTGGATCTACAATTTATTGGACAATATCTGGAATCGATTGAAATGTTGAGGGAACCAATCTTTCCACCTAAAAGAGATTAAAAGGTTAGAGAATTCGTATGAAGAGTCTATATACATAAAATCTCACAAATCAAAAGCAAGTTGATTCAAAGGTATAATTTTTATACCTTAATAAGTTTGTATTACTTCAACTGCATATTATAAAATTTTAATAAAAATATCTCAAGTTACTTAATATTGTACAATATACAATATACAGTATTAATGTTTGTTTGAAAAATAAATATGATCTTATATTTTTAATAAATCAAAATTGAATCATAAAACCACAAACAAACTTTAAAAAACATAAAAAAAATCAATAAAACTTTTTAAAATCCCAGAAGATCCACCAAATATTAGCATGGAAATTATTTATTATTCCAAGATATATGTTTTTTATGATTTCGAAGTTCCAATTTTCAGATAAATCCACTTAATCGATATGTGAAATGACATTATAATGTGAAATTAAATTTAAAGCATCATATTACTTTTTTATAAATAATTTTAGATGCTCAGGGGATACTATTTCGTTAAGTGTCACAAATAGTTCTTATTCATAAATAGAAGACTAGCACATAAAAAATAGAAATTGAAGAGCTTTGGTTTAAATTTTTTATGTATATTTTAGTTAATATTATATGTAGATATTATTAAAATTAAAAAAACAATAATGTGAATTGAATAATATAAATCTAAATGTAAACAACAAGAAGAAACTGTTGATTACAAACAATATGGGTGAAATTGTTGCAGAATTTCCAAAAAGATATGGTTATTCATAGAGATAATCCAACAATTATTATCTTCTCAGATATCACTATACAAAACTTCAAAGGTATATTTTTTCATTTTCTTTAAAATAATAAATATAAAATTTATACTATCACCTATAATTTTTCACACTGACTCTTCTACGGAAAGACCCTCCGTTTGTTTAATATTAGCCTATGAGTTCTTCATAAACTTAAGATATACCTGAGGTAGCATGGATTCGATGCATGTGTATATACTTTATTTGAAAAGTTTTTATACTAGATTACATTTTTCACATATTTCTATAATTTTGTTTTCTAATTTTTCAAATCTTTTTAGGATTCAATGTTGGTTGACCACCTCATAGTATATTTGTTTATCTACTTCAAAACTCAGATAACTCATCAATTAAGTATTCTTTTATATTATATGTAGAAAACAATAAACTTTTTAAAATTAAATTATAAAATGTCAACATAAAAATATATTTATACTAATCTTCAATGTTTCATCTATCACATAGATGCGGTATCAATGGAAAGAAGACAGGTTCTCTTTTTTTAATCTTTTTCCTACTTTTTTTGTTTATGATGTTTAATATTTGCTTCTGATTAAATCAATTTAAGTTTGGTATATATCAATTGCAAGGAAAAAATACAACTAATTTATTTAGACATATTTCTTTTCATTTCTGTTATTTAACTTAGGATTTCTTATTATTTTATTTAAATATTCGTTACAAGAAAACATCAATTAAAATTTAAGTCAATATTAAACTGACACCGCATAGCTGTATAATTATGTTAGTTAATAAGATTTTCTTGCAGTATAATTATAAAAATTCGATATTCCTTTATACTTCAATAATGGTTGTTATCTGCAATTGTCTTATATGAACTTATTCCATTCATAGCATAAATACATGTATCTTTTTCCGCAAAAATATAAATTAAACTTTTCGCAACACAACTTTTTTAATTATTTTTTAATGTTTAAAATGAATAGTAAAACTTGGTGTTTTAAAAATCACAGCAACTCAATTTTGTTCCGCCGCGAAGCGCGGTATACATCCTAGTTAATAGTAACAGAAAAGAAAATAGATTCTTTACTTCAACTATAAAAATTTACATTATGGCAAGAAAATCTAGGAAAATCAACAACATCAACTAATTGAATATGTGCCCCTAGTAATCATGGACACGACTAAGATCCCAAATATCAAAATGGAACAACTCGAATAAAGAAGGGTTACGACTATGACAAGTGGGAAAAATGGTAAGATGATGCTTCTCAAGCTCGCAAAAAAGACTAAGACGAGATCTAACAAAGCACTCTATACAGCTTTTGTAAAGGTAGATGACCAAATCGAAGGTGTCGTAGGTATAAAGACATCGATTCAAACGAAGCGGAAGATCTGCCAACATATGGAGACTGGACCTATTTATAAAGATCCCATGGTAACGACCACATTCAATCACCATGCCCTTGAGTATTTCGTGTAATAAATGAGAAGAAGGGTAAAAAATGACACACTCAGATCTTTGGTAATTTGATTGATAAAGAATAGATTCAAAGAGAATTGATGTGCATGTAGCACATTTTGCATACACGAGGAAGGCAAAAACTGAATATCTCCATGTCTCGTTGTGACAAGAAACAACTGCTCACTCATTCAGGAGGTCATTTTTTTGAAAGAAAAATAATAAACAATATATATATGTGCCGGTGTGTGAGAGAGAGAGAAACCCTACGAAGAAAATTACATTATAGAGATGAAAGAATAGAAAATTCATAAATAATAATAATAGATAAATATATTTCTCAATACTCCCCCGCAAGATGAAGCATAGATGTCACTCATGCTCAGCTTGGTACATCTCCAAATGGTCCTATGGCTAGAGCCTTGGTGAAATCATATTGTTTGTTACCCTGAGTTGATGTGTAAAGTAAAGATAATACTCTTCTGAATCATGTCACGTGTATAACGACAATCTATCTCAATATGTTTGGTTCTCTCATGGAAGCAATGTTGTTGGAAATGAAAAGAGTAGTATGGTTATCACATTGCAATTGCATAGGATGAGATCAAAGGCTAACTCTATCAGAACAGATTTCCCCCACATCATCTTAGTGCTTCCAAATGTCATGGCTATGTATTTTGACTTATCACTCGATCTTTCAACCTCTTCCATGACACCAAAGAGTTTCCTATGATAACTGCAAAACCCGAGGTAGATTTCCTATACTTGGAGCGTCCTATATAGGTTGCATCTGCATATGTCGTGATGGCGTGGGATGTCCCTCTGCTAATGAACAAAGATATACACGAAGAAGACTTCAGATACCTCATGATCATGTAAATTGCATTCCTGTAGGCATGTCTCGGCTTCTCTATAAACTGGTAAACTTTGCTCGCATCAAAGGAAATATCTAACATGGTAATGGTCACATAGAGATCATAAATAGTCTTATGAGGTATGCATACCATTTGAAATTCATGCTCTAGAACTCTGCTTAAGGCTATAAATAGACTTATGAAGTCTGCAAACCATTTGACACCCCCTCTCAGTAGTGAACCCAAGTAGCTATTACATATATACCTATTTGTGCAGACAACCATATAGAAAAGTGTTCTTCACATCCAATTGTGACAGGGACCGGTCTCATACCACTACAACCGAGAGAAGGATCCGACGAGTAGAATAACCGGTCACTGGAGAGAATGAGTCACGGTAGTCCATCCCATAGATCTGGGTGAACCCACGAGCCATAAGCCTAGCTTTGTAGAGATCGACACTACCATTTGCACAATGCTTCATTATAAATACCTATTTACAGTCAACGACGGCAGATGTGTCTGCAGGGGCAGTAACCAAACTCCATGTGTCACGAAACTGGAGTGCTTTAATCTCCTCCTCCATAGATAGACACCACGAACTACCTTACATAGCCTCCTAATATGTTAATGGGATCTCCACAACAAAGAGACCCACGGCAAACCTCCTGAAACTCATTGAAAGACGCTCCAAAGAGACATGGGTAGCAAGAGGATAGATAGCATATATACGCCTTCGCTTCTTGAGAGCAATGGGATGATCCAGATCTTCTAATTGATAAATAACCTAATATGCTACATGCAAAACCTATAAAGGTGCCTGCAATATAGACAATTCATCACTGCCATCAGTAGAAACTAAGTATTCAGAATTTACCTGTAGCGTGATGTATAATGGGAGAGGCACATGAGCAAGAGGTGCAGTCGGCGACCTACGAGTGTAAATGTAAGGCAAATAATGACCTACATGAATCGGTTCGGTATCACGATAGGAGATGGAGGAGGTGGTTGTGGATGAGATGGTTGTTAGACATGTAAGACCTTAGCGAACTATTTCTACAATAAATGTTATTATAATCCTTTTATATCAGTAAAAGTTGTTTGATTCTCACTTCATATCTGAGATTATAAGGTCCTTTCATGTAATTAAGGTTATGTACCATAACCATCTTCATAATCATACATATGTTGATCTAATGGTTGGATCACAGAAGATGGTGCTGAGATGATATCTAAAGAGTTAGATTGAGGACTTATCTAGCATTCTTAAATGAATGCCAAGAGAGGATCTCCAACCTGAAGAAGATGGCAATCCTCACTCTCAAGGCCAATATTCAACCGACCTCTTTATGCAAATCCTTTGCATAGGAATAGAGATTCGACGGTGTCAAATGTGTTAAGTCAAAGAGTCAAAGAGTTGAGTTAGCGAGATCGATAGAGCTAAGAACTTTGTCGTACTCTATCACGATATAACCATGCATCCTCTGACCAGAGACAGATGTACTACTATATATCTGAGTATCTACATTAGGCAGACCATTAGGTTGGTCACCTAATCAAAATCTATACACCGGCGAGCTGGTGTGCATACAAGGGCATATGAGTAATACGACCTCTCAAAGGGATCATACGGGTTCACTACTGAACCGGAAGACATGAGCTCACTCGTGAGATAATGGGACCAACCAAATTCCATCGATGGCTGTCTCGCTTTAGAAACAAAACGGGATTTGTGTGTATGATATATGTTTTTGAAATGCATATGATCGATACCGACTCCTAATGATCGAATGAGAAACTTAACGATAAAACCCTAAAGGAGACAGTCCAAAATGAGAGCAAAACTTTGGATTTAATCATGATCTTCCAGTACGTAGGATGTACGGGTATTTGGAATGCTAGAAGGTGATGTGATCTTAAACGATTGTGTACCATGATGATTCCATTACGAGGGACTGATGAAATAGGTTTGGACTTTAATTACTCCTCTCATCAGACTTGATATTCGATCATGATCCAATTGTTGGATATTGATTCGAATATGATTCGAATATGATTCGGATGCAATGAGAAGATGGGATAACATGTCTGACGTGATCAGAGATTTCTGAGTGGTCATCTAGATCTGGATATGAGTTTGGATCTCACTATCCACATCATTATACATGGCATATGCGATCGCCTTGAACTTCTCTCCAAGTATCTGATCCAAAAAAATTGCAACAGTGGAAAAAACATTTTGTGGTGGAAAAATATTTGGTGGAAGAAGTTGGAGGGATGGAGAAGAGAAATCGCGTTGGTTGCGCGAGATTCAAGAAAGAGAAGAGCGAAGATCGTGTGGAGGGAGAAGAGAAAAGAAGAGAGATGAGATATTCTCAATTTGATTTCAACTTGAACAATCTTTAAATAAGGGGCTATCATCTCATTTATATGGGAGGTGTGGGATTACAAAATTAGAAATAAAATTAAAATTTAAATCCTAACTTATCATAATTTGGACTCTAAATATCTCTAATCGATTAAATACTAAATATAATCGACTAATTAAATAAATTGAGATAACATGCGATCTCTTTATAAAATAAATTGCAATAGACTAAATAAAATTACTCGACCTAAGTTTAATTAATGAACTAAAAATAAAATCCTATTTATTTATCTCGTGTTGCATCAATTATCCCGCGCTTGAAAAATTCGTCCCCCGTCGAATTGTTGGATCTTCCGTCTTGAAGCTTGATGATTTCAATTCAGTGTTCTCGATCACAATTTGGAAGAATTGATGTGGAGCAAACGGTGGAATCCAGGTGTTCTTTGTGCAGTTGTTGGAGCCAATAATTTCATAGTGGAAGAGCGTATGAGGCGCAAATGTTAGCGCCCACGCAGAATTTTCCCATCGATGTGGAGCTCGAGCAATTATTAGTGCATCTTCATATCGAGCTTCACAACCTTTGGAAAACCCATAGCAAATGAATCACACAATTTAGAAGGGATGAAACATGGGTAATGAACTAGACCATAGGGCCTTTAAATATGTAAAACCCACATTCTTAATCCTAATTAGAAAAGATAGCAACCCCAATTTCTGTCTTTGAACACTTCTCTTTCAATATTTTTACTCCAAGGGGTGGAGAGCAATTTTCATACCCCATCATCCCTCATAAGCCTCACCCTTTTATAAAGAACTTTAGAGGGTGGGAGCTTTTTATAAAATAAACATGTCAAACCAACATCCCAAAATTTATGGGATTCAACCTTCGATTGGGTGTCATCTCCCTTTCGTAAGAAAACCCTCGTTAGGGTTTGCTTTCTCCCAAGGCAACGGTAGCAGCAACGACTCATAAAGGGTAAGCGGCATGGACAATGGTGGAGGGGTGGCAACGGGATTGCAACAATCTGGAGTAGTGGTGGCAGAGGGGTAAGATGGGGGGGGGGGCAGCGGTATCGTGTCGAGCAGGGAGAGGGAGGGTGGTAATGTTGGCGGCAGAGAGGGGGATGGGGAGAGATGATACCGATAGTGTCGAGCATGGGTGGAGGGGTGATAGGGGGTACGGAGGGGGAGGGTGGAGGCGAAGGGGGGGACATGCAACAGCAGAGGTTCTGGGTTGGGTGTGGAGCGGTGGAGAGGGTGGTGGTCGTGGTCGGCATGGCCACCAAAGGCACGAGAGAAGTGAGGAGGGACTGCGAGGGAGTTGGTGGTGTCTGTTGCGGGTATAGCAACAACGCAGAAGGAAATCCAAGAACGGCAGGCTAGGTGGGGTCCGTGTTCGCAGGGGGAGGCGAGAAAGGGTTGCGAGGGTGCTGAGGGTATCGGTTGCAGGCAGTGTTGTAAAAGTCGCCCGATTGGCCCGACTAGTAGGTCCGACAAGTCTAGTCAGTGGGGTGGCCGACCGAGTACCGACTAATTCCGATTAAGGACACTAATCGACCAATTTTTGCTTGAAGATATGATATTTTTTTAAATGTTTTGCTTTTTTTATAAGCAAACTTATTATAATATGCGTAATGTTATATTTAAATTCAATTACTTCTTTTATTTTATTATGGTAGTATAAAAAAGTACAAAATCTATGTAAATATATGTATAAAAATGAGTTATATATTTAAAATAATCATAAAATTTCAAGCCGATTAAAGTCCGACTAAGTCCGATTAGTCGCCCGACTGCCGATTAATCCTTAGTCAGTGACCCAGCCGATCGAGTACCGACTACCGACTTTTGCAACCTTGGTTGTAGGCAGATGTGGGGCTAGACTGCAGCTTCGGGATTGGTTTTGGGATGGAAAGGTGCTACAGTGGGGCCGACGAGGTCGCCAATGGTGTTGGAGGGGTGTAGGGGACCTGCGGGTGCATTGTGGGCGTTGGCAGAATTGATTCCATGGGTGTCGGTTGGTCGGAATATTGCTGAACAGCAAGCATAACATCGTTGACAACGAGTTTTTCTCTTTGTTTTTCATCGAAAACTTGGACAGCGGTTTCCTTAGCGGGAGACTTCGATCTGACAGCACTCAAGATCCAAAAATCAACAACCAAATCACGTAGATTTGATTAAAATTCGAGCAATACGAATATTAGATCCTTGTAGGCTTCGTTGCCTCACCGTTTACGTTCCGATCAATGATGGTCTTTCATGGCGTGCCTGCGCGAACATCGGTACGGATTGTTAGATCGTAAAGATGATCAGGATGCCATGCTCTGATAGCAACTGATGCTGTAGAGATATATTTCATATTTCTGTACCTTTTATATATTTTTTTTGTTCATGTCTTCTTTATGTAATATGCCCATAGGTCTCTCCCTATATAAGAGAGCCTAGAGCCCAAGGAATAAACATCTCTTTCTATTTTCCTAACATGCTATCAGAACGGCGGTCCTAGACCGGAGCTCCTGTACCGAAACCCTAACCCTTACCCCCCACCTCAAGCCCCTCTCCTGTGTGTCATCTCGGGTGACTCTAACCGCGATTGCCGCCTAGGCCCCCCTCTCCTCTCCCGCCAAGGTTCACCGCCAAGCCATCCACCCCCCTCCCCGCAGTCACACAGCCCCCAGTCACGTACCCGACATCGACGCGGCTTGCCGCCTAGGCCCCCACCGTCGTCGGGCTCTACAGTCCCTACCGTCTAGGCCCCCGCAGCCTGCCACCTAGGCCCTGCAGCCCCTGTCGCCTAGGTAACGCCGCACCTCCTCTCAAATAGGTGATGTCACTGTTTCCCTATTAAAAGGAAATACCCCCGCCAAGTCTTCTTCCTTGATGGGTTTGGTTGCTCGAGTCTACACATGCAATAAAACCCATGTATGTCAGTGTAGACAAAAGTCTATCTAGTCTACAACCCTAGTGTACTCTTGTCATCATGTTAGAAAGCAAGGTCAATATTCCCTCCACAGGCGCCTTCAGAGTTTCTGCGCCTATAGTAAAGATGGATGAGTCAAACTATCAACTGTTGGCTATACAGTTCATGAGCATGATGAAGTCTACCGGTAAGAAACACATTCTTACCGCGGAAGAGCCAGCTGAGAAGACTGAGGTTAACGCCTCACGGGAGGCAGATGATGCATATGCCAAGGTTTGGGTTTCATGTATGCAATAGAGATCGCCAATGATATACTCCATCAGACCACTACCAAAGCAATGTGGGATATTATTACTGCTACTTATTCGCAGGCAAAGAATGAGACAAAAATTCTACAACTCTGACATGATATCTTCACTAACAAGCAGAATGGGCGGCCTCTCCACTCGTTATATACATGTTTGCGTAGGATGTTCGGGAAGCTCTATAGATTCATGCCTCTCATATCTACCCATGAGCATCAGAATACTTATAGGAACGCCATCATGGTCGGTGTGTTCGTGGCAGTGCTAGATCTTGAGTATGAGGTGGCCCGTTACCAGATTTTGGCTGACTCTACTATTCGTCCTATGGAGGAAGCATTTCACAGGCTTAGTCGGATCAATGTTCCATCTTCTACTGCCACTCAGACTTCTTCAGTGATGGCAGCCTCCCAAGGTCGATGAGGCCCTTCTCAGTTTTGTGGATGAGAACCTCATGGCATAGGAGGTCGTGTTCGCCAGCCATGTACTTTCTGTCATCGTCCTGGACATACGGAGGATACATGCTACTCCAATTATGGACTACATGCCTCTGCTTGAGTAGCTGAACAGATTGAGCCTCTAGATGCTTCCACTCTGGATAAACGTTTTGAGGATCTTGTAGCACAACTGAGGGGCATTATACTGTCTTCCGGCCATGTGACGTCTTCGTCGGTCCTAGGGAGCCATTCAGATGTAGTTGCTTCAGCCTCCTCTAGTACCTCAGGCAATACTTATGCACTCACCAACAATAGTGGTTCTGATGGTATAGAATGGATTATGCACTCTGGTGCCACACATCACTTGTGTGGAGACAAGGGTCAACTTATAGCCTACAGACAGGTTCCTTCAAGACGAACTGTGGTTATTGCAGATGGGACTCATTCCCCAATCACTAGAGAGAGGGAGATTAATTTGACGCCCTCTTTGCATCTACAGAATGTGTTGCATGCACATGATTTCTCTTTGAATTTGTTGCCCATTAACCATATTACAAAGAATTTACATTGTCAAGCTATTTTTGACTCATCTAATCTTGTTTTTCAAGACATCCTTACGGGCAAGGTTATTGGGTGTGGTCGTGAGCAGGGCGGTCTCTATCGCTTGGTTCGAACTCCCTATGCCAGAACCTCCTCTCTATCCGGTGGACTTGTTTCACCATTTACGTGGTACCTACGCTTTGGTCATCTCCCGCTCCAGAAATTATGTCGTGTTCTGCCACAGATCTCGCCTCACACGTCCTTTCAATGTGAGGCATGTCAGATGGAAAAGCATCATCGTTCTGCCTTCCCGGTATTCAGAGTTGGAGTAGTAGCTCTATTTTTGAGTTGTTTCATATAGCTATTTGGAGTCTCGGTCGTGTTCCTGATCACCAGGGACACTGGTTTTATCTAGTTGTTGGTGATGATTTTTCTCATCTGTCTTGGATTTTTCTATTAAAGAATAGATTTGAAGCTGGAGATGTTATCAAAAATTTCCTAACCGAAGTACAAAATGTGTTTTCTACTTCTGTGAAAAATTGTGAGAACTGATAATGCCTTGGAGTTTTGCACGAATATTCTCTCCAATTATTTTTCAACTCAAGTTATCACTCATCAAACATCACGTGCCTATACTTCCCAACAAAATGGTATTGCAGAAATATAGCATCGCCATTTCTTGATGTTACTAGGACACCTCTCATTCAGAGTCGTGCTCCTCATTCTTTTTGGGGTGATGCGGTTCTAACAACATGCTATCTTATTAATCGCATGCCCTCATCGGTCTTGGGTGAGAAAATTTCATTCTCTTGTCTTTCCTGAGAAGGAATTGTTATCGCTTACTCCACTTGTGTTTGGTTCAGTAGCCTTCATCCACCAGTTATCTCCAGGTATTGACAAGCTCTCTCCTAGAGCTATCAAGTATGTCTTTGTCAGTTATTCCAGTAGACAAAAAGGATACAGGTGTTATGATCCAATGCGCAGGAGGTATTATGGTTGTGCCGATGTCAACATTTTTTAGTCTGTGATGTACTTTTCTCCTACTGGTGATCGGTTGACATTTTCTGACGTCTTATTCTAATCTCTCCAGCTTGAGGGGGAGTGTTATCATCGGATCCCCAAGGGATGAAATCATCCAAATTGTGATTAACCTTTCACATCAACGAGTCACTCATGCGCCATTCCTGATCTGTACATGGCTGTGTTATAGGCACATCAGTGTCAAAGGAGGGTTCCATGCTAGGGACAACTGTTGGTTGTATGCTAGGAAAGATTGTTGATTGTGTGCTACAGACAACTGTTGGTTGTGTGCTCGGGAAAACGGACGGTCTCGTGGTATCCACAACATTGGGGACTTCGCTCGCAGAGACATCTTCAACAATAATGTCAGTAGGCATTGATTTCCCAATGGTCCGAGCATATACAAAAGCTCCCTGCACATCGTCATCATCGACGATAGACGAAAATGATTGTTCTTCCCCTGGGCCTCGAGGGATGCGATGTAGTAATCGGATTTTTTGACTATTGGCATCCATGTTGAACTTACGGTAAACCAAGTTCAACATCTCATCAAACGTCATAATAGGCATTAATCTAAACCCCCGTACGTTGGTCGTCGAATCGCCAATAAGCGTACTCTTCAAATGAAACATACAATACAACGCCTCCATTCCGACCTAATACGTGACACAACATACAAGTAAAAAAATACTTTTATGAAATGAAGAATAATATGCATATTTTATAATCAATAAGCTTAAGATTTTTTTACCAAGTCTCAATGTATGCAACAACGGCTAAGCCATAGTGGGAGGCGGTGGAGGCTAGGACGGTACCGACCAAAGAAGCTACGGAAAAGGAGTTTTTCATGCACCTAGGAGGCATAAAAAATGAGGTTTGTGGGAGAGGGGGAGGCCGAGGACGGCAGGTGGCACAGTGGGAGTCGCGGGCGGCAGAGGAGGACGATTGGGCATGAGGAGCGCGTGGGGAGTGAATCGAATATGCGCGACTTTTATTTAGCCCAGAAATCGCATATCCGATGTGCGCTTTATATATCGCATCTTTAAGATGCGCCACCTCTGTAGTTACGAGGTAAAAAAAACTTTTCAGGTGTCGGAGTCGCGGGCGGCAGAGGAGGATGGTCGGGCATGAGGAGCGCGCGGGGAGTGAATCGGATATGCGCGACTTTTATTTAGCCCAGAAATCGCATATTCGATATGCGCTTTATATATTGCATCTTTAAGATGCGCTACCTCTGTAGTTCCGAGGTAAAAAGAAACTTTTCAGGTGTCGGATATTCAACTGCGACACCACTGTAGCTTCGATGTAAAAAAACATTTTGTAGAGCCTGGGTATTTACGTTAATCCCAGGTACTACTTAGGAATTTGGTTCGGGAGACTGAGGCCGAAGGTTATGGCGACGACCAAGAGAGGTTGAAATATCGAGCCATCTAATAAGACCCTTTTGCAGGTACAAAGCAATAACAATACATGAAGGTCCATCATGAAGCTTAACCTTCCTCCTTCGTACTTCTCCCAAAAGTCGTAGTAGAGAGTATCATCGGACCTCTATGGTGGCTGGGCATGTGTCACTGGAGCTGTGATCCGCTGTGTATCTCCTTGAGTCGGTCGCGTGTCGACTGATTTGGGAGGTAATCAGAACATCATTAATCTACTGTAGCGCCTTCAATATTGGTCCTCGAGATAGCGACAGACGAACCGATGAACAACAACAGCTCCTTCCTTGGAACCCACTTGAGTAAAAAATCCAGTGCTTGCTGTCGGCATTACATGCTTTTTGTATTCTATTGGTACGCGTACGCATACAAATACGCGCAAACTAAATCTATGTACATTCCCTAAGAGCAGGATCTGATCAACCCCAAATTATAGAGATTCCTCCTAAACAAGCTCTCGATCGAGAACATGCCGCTAACTGCCGCATCGTTCGACGATGTCTTATGGCACGCCTCGGGCGGTGGCTGCCACACTTTCAAATAATTCGTCCTGATCATCTCTCTCACCGCCTCGATGACCTTCCCATCCACTATGCTGCCTCCCGCGTCCCTTACGTAGAAGACGTTCGTCACCATCTCGTCCCTCGTCACGAGGAGAGCATTCTCGCGGAATGTTCTCGTCACGTCGGCGAGCAGACCCGGGCGATCCATCGTGCTGAGATCCATCCTCACACCTTGCGCAATTCACAAATAATCAGAATCAAATTTGTTGGGATATGAGGAAATTGGGCATGACCAGTCTGGGCAGAGCATCACCTCTGTCGACCTCCGCTCGATCGTGACATGGAGGCATTGGATTACACGCTGTTGTTCTGCCTCCGAGCTTATCGGGATCCCGTCGGCATGTTGAATGTAGAACACCTACATCCCGACAAAATCTACATCAAGAATCAAAGATTAAATTCTTCTACGAATAGGATCGGAGAGGTTATGTTCATATGCAACGAAGTTGCCGGGCGCGGTTGCCGTCGATGTCGATGATGCCGTGGAAGACGACGTAATCAAGGTCGGTAAGCGTGCACACGATGTCGAACATCAACTTGGGTTGATCGAGGCACTGCACGTTCGTGACGGACTACCCGCGATCGCCACTATTCTGAATGGAGATTGACGCAGATGCTGGCGGCGAAGAACGATCGTAATCACAGTCCTTTAGCATCAATGATGGAGCCTCCGCTCGGCCTTTGATGGAACAAAGGCCGATACCACAACCTTTGCGCAACTAAAGCATGATTATTAACAACCATGCAACCTCGGGTTGAAAGATAAAGACGGAGAGAAAGAGGGAGATGAGTCGTGCGTAGAAAGAGAGCTCTCTCGAGAGACTTCCACGTATTGATCAATCCGATAAAACTGGACTTTAAAATAGGTATATAGATTATCTTCACGCTGACAATGCTTTGAGTTTTGTATTGGTCAAGTATCTTGGTTTTTGAAGTCTATTAGGATCCTCCACGAGACTTCTTGTGTATGCACTTCCCAACAAAACAGTGTTGCCAAGGTGCAAACACTATCATCTCTTTGATGTTATTTGGACTCTCTTGCAATAGAGTCATGTTCCTCATTCTTATTTGGGAGTCCGCCACTTGCTATCTCATCAACACTTTGCTGTCTTCCGTAATAGAAGAGAAGGTTCTTTATTCGATTGTGGACCTGAAAAGGACTTCTTCTCTCTAATACATAATGTCTTTGATTGTGTGGCCTTATCCATCATCTGACTCTTGGTTGTAAAAAATTCTCTCCGAGATATGTCAAATGATCTTGAGGTACACTGCTAGATCAATGTTAGAGATATAGATAGAGAGAGAGATGAGTTATAGGTCGGGGGTTGGCTCCCTAATGTGAGGTGATCATTTAATTGAGATCTACATCCCCTCCTGAATGAGGTCGATATTCATAACACGTATATAGCCCTTCGTACGATCTACCCTTTGTGCAACCGTTGGGTTGCGCATCGACCAACATTGGTTTTTTGCGTGAGGTCGCCATTTGGATCCGTTCGAACATCTCCAAGTTGACCGAAGCGGTCAAAACTTCTACACTCCCACTCATAGAAGGGTGTATCGATATCGATATCGTATCGGTCCGCCCGAAAGTTTATATCGGGATATATCGTCGATATATCGACGATATTAGTACAAATGTCGGAAATGGCATTTTTTGTTGTTTTTTTCAGAAATTAAGATCTTCCAAGTTATTAAAACAACAAATAATGTACAAATACATACTTATGTCACACATATCGGTCATTTATACCCCATATATCGCATGCCGGTCATTTCGAACATATCGATGTTAATGTTGATTCCTGACTTATAGAAACTGCAACGGAGTTCGTCCAGATTCTTATAACACTAAATAGCTTATAAATATACTCATAGATCACATATTGATCATTTATGACCCTTATATTGCACATACCAGTCATTTCAAAAATATCTTCGGTGCTGTTAATTGTTGACCTATAGATATTGGAAATGGAGTTCGTCTAAGTTCTCAAAACATTAAATAACTTAGAAATATACTCTCAGATCACACATATCGATCAACTATGACCCTTATATCGCATATGTCGGTCATAACGAACATATCGTTGTTACTGTTGATTGCTAACTTATGGATATTGGAAATTTAGTTTATCCAAGTTCTTATAACTTTAAATAACTTACAAATATACACTTATATCAATTGAGTTCGGATTCAACCATAAAAAGATAGAGTTATATACAATTACAAGTCGAAGGATCGGATGGAGAGGCGAGTGAGGGCGATCTGCGTGCGAAGGGCGAGGGAGAGGCGAGCTCGTCGAGGGCGAGGGGGAGCTGTGGGGGGTCTGCGAAGCGGGGTGGTGTCGAGCTATCGGCGCCTGGTGGGGGTAGTGAGGAGGGGAAGATAGGGTCTGGCGCGACGCGGGATGGCGGGGAAGGTGGCTGGGGTGAAGGTATCGCATAAGAAGATGGGGAAGAGGTGCTTTTGGTGCGACATGCATGGTCATCTGGCGTCCTCCTGTCGTCTACCTCCGCGATGTTATGCATGCGGAGGTGTGGGCCATCGCATGATCGCATGCAGAGGTGTGGGGAGTTCTCGTGGCTTCTTTACGAGTTCGAAGCCGACGCGGTCGATTGCGCCAGGGGTGCATAGTAGCCTTGCTTTCAACTTCGGCGATGGAGGTTCACGGTCCTTTGTGCAGGTGGTGCGTGATGGTGAAGTCGAGGGTTTGGGTGGCGTTGTGGAGGAAAGTTCAGCTACGTCGATGGGACGGCGTGATGAGCCGGTTGGTGTCGAGCCTTTACAAGGGGAGCCTCCGGTTGGGGAGGAGGAGCATGGAGTGGAGATCACCGGGGTGCCGGCTAAGGTGGGAAGGTCTCGCGTGGCTGGTGGCTCCCTCACTGCGGTGGGGGTCTTGCAGAGGCCCGACTTGTCTTGGGACTTGGTTCAAACCAACACTTTGGAGGTCATGGGGCGTCTCTTCGGCGGGGACTTCGTGGTGCTCGACTCCGCCCGCTGCTGCGTTCGTGGTCTTTCCCTGGAGCAGCGGGAAAGGCTCTTCTCTTTTGACGGTGATGGTGATGTGGTGTGGAGGTGCTTCGGGGTTGCTGACGGTGCATCTTTTGCTTCGGAGGTTTGTGTGGCGGAAGTCCGGGGAGTTCCATTCCTCTCTCGCACGGTTCCAGTGCTCTCGAGGGTGGTCGGAGCTTGGGGGGATGTTTTGGCTGTTCTCGATGATGGTCTATCTCCGGGTGCGGATTGGACATGCACTAAGATTCTGCTGGAATGCTCCTCTTCATTCCTGGTAACTGCGATGGATAAGGTTCTCTTCGAGACATTGAAGATCGGACGTTCGACGTTTAAGCTGGAGGTCTCCATTCTCTCGTCTGCGGCGGCGCCGGTGGTCGCGCCGATGTCTCCGGCGGTCATGATCGCGGTTCAGTCTCCGAGCGTGGGGAGGGACGGTTCATCTACTGGACGCCATGTGTCAGCTTTTGGAGGGCTTTCCGAGGGGTCACCTGCTATGCGTATCCCTTCGGGCCCACTTTTCTTGATTCTCGGAAGACGTGTACGGATCCTAACAGGCGCTATATCTTTTCCTTGGGTTCCTTCGAGGTCGATTCACATTCCCTCCAACCGCCACCTTTGTCGACTATATGTAAACATGTCTCTCTTTCGGGCCACGTCAACAATCATCCAGCGCTCTCCCCTATCGGATCCGTGCGTTTCGGATCATGGCCTCAGATGCGGGCTTCAGCTGATCCGGTTACGATACCGGATCCCTTGGCAGGTCTTCCATTGAGACCCGTTAGTTCGGCAGTTCTGACTACGCGGATCCTCTTTGAGGAATTCGATTCCTCTGTTATGATGGCTCAGGCACCCTCACCTCTACCGGCTTGGACTCCGCCGGCTATTTCTTTGCTTGGCGACGCTGCGGTCAATCAGCTCGTGGATCCCATAGGGATTGATGTCAGCACATGGGCAGAGGGTGTCCCCTCTGCGGTGGAGGCCTCGTCCTCTTCAAGATTCGGGAAAAGCTACAGTAGGCGAATCCGCTCTCGCCTTGGCGCCCCCGTGGTTTCTTCGTGCTCGACGCTGCGAGAATCGGTGGCGGAGGCGGCTGGCCTCTCTTCTGTAGGGGGACATTCCGCTGGTTTTTAATGAAGGTCCTTTCATGGAACGTTAGGGGGCTCGGGGATCCTGACAAGCGGCGGGCCTTGGGCTTGCGTTTCTCCGAGTGGGAATGCGATGTTGTCTTTATTCAAGAGTCGAAACTTTCTGGTGTCGATGAATCCTTATGGAGAACTTTCGGTGCTCATGTCATTGATGATTTTCGTTGTATTGATGCCATCGGCGCTTCGGGTGGCATTATTCTGGCTTGGCGTTCGGGGATTTTCAATTTCTCCTCCATGCGCGTGGGGAGGCATTCGCTGTCGGTTGTATTGACTCGCATTGACTCGAATGTTTCTATTGCTTTTTCGGCTATATATGCTCCCACTTGCCACTTGATGCGGCGGGCTCTTTGGGAGGAGTTGGGGGAGATTGCCTCTGAATTTGCGGACATTCCTTGGCTGTTGGGAGGGGACTTCAATGTTACTGCCCTTTCCTCGGATCGGCCGCGCGGCCGCGGGGGAGCGGGATCCTGGATCTGATGACTTTATCGCCTTCATCTCGGATCTGGGCTTGGAGGGGTTGGTGCCCAATGATATTTCCTATATATGGCGGAACAACGCTTCTCGCTCGAGAATTGACAGGTTCTTGACAAATGGCAAGATCATGGATCTCTTTCCTTTGTGCTGCGTGGCCTCTCGACCGCGCTCTTTTTCGGATCATAACCCTATTATTTGGGACTCTGGGGAAGAGCTTCATCCCAGGGGTCTCTTCCGATATGAAAGGTGCTGGTTATTGGAACCAGGGTTTAAAGACTTGGTCAGGAACCATTGGACCCAGGTCTCTTTTGCTGGCTCGGCTGCTTGTCGTCTGGACCACAAATTAGCCTCGCTGTGGAGGCTGTTGGCTACTTTCAAGAAGGATACGCGCCTAGCCCGGGTGGCGGCTAGGAATGCGGCAGAGGAAACTATTGTGAGGCTTGATCGCATGGAGAATGGCCACGATTTGACGTCGGAGGAACTTCTTGAGCGTTCCGCAACCCTTGATGTTGTTAAAACGGAGGACAAAAAAAGGTCAATCGAATGGCGGCAGTGCTCTCGCTTGAGATGGATATCGGAGGGGATGCTAATACCACCTACTTTCAGCGGGTGGCTAGTGGTAGACGTCGCACCAATTCCATCCGCTCTATTCTGCTCAATGGCTCCCTCATTTCTGGTGACAGGGAGTTGGGCGATGCCTTTGTGGGGCACTTCAAGAATGCATTTGGTTGCAGGTCGCCTCGCCGCTGGCGTTGGCTGGGGAGGGGGGCTCCAACGATATCTGACTCCGATGCTTTGTCATTGGTCAGGCCTTTCTCCTTGGAGGAGCTGAAAGACGCGGTGTGGGACCTTAATGACGACGCCGCGCCGGGCCCTGATGGGTTCTCTGTGGCGTTCTACTGCGACTTCTGGGACCTGGTGGCTGGCGATATTTTCACTGTAGCTCTCGACTTCTTCACCGGCAATCGCGGGTTCGACAAGATAAATAAGGCCCTGATCGTGTTGATCCCCAAGGCTCGCCCGGCTAATCGCATTGAGGATTTCCGTCCGATCTCTATCTCCAATGGGATTTATTTAATAATCGCTAAGGTCTTGGCCAGGAGACTTGCTCCACTTCTGGCATCGCTTATTTCGCCTACACAGGCGGCCTTTATCTGTGGCTGACATATTTCTCATTGTTTTGCTGTGGCTTCGGAGCTCGTGGCGGCGTGGAAGAGATCCAATGCTAAGGGAATCCTTTGGAAGATTGACTTTGCTAAGGCGTATAATTGCCTTGACTGGCGTTTTCTCTGGTCGATTTTGAGGCGAAGGGGCTTTCATGCGACATGGATTTCATGGATGCGGAGATGTGTTTCGACGGCCTCTCTCTCCATTTTGCTGAACGGTTGCCCGATGGGGGGCTTCTTCCAACCGAGGGGGGGGGTGCGGCAGGGGTGTCCTCTCGCTCCTCTGCTCTTTGTGTTGGCGGCTGATGTCCTGCCTCGGATGATTGATGGCGTGGCTGCGGCGGGCCTGACTAGGGGTTGTTATATTGGGCAGCTCCATGTCCCATCCATTCAGTTCGCTGATGACACTTTATGCTTTGTTGAGGGGGGTCCCGATGTGATGGCCGGTATTGCCACCACTGTCCAACTTTTCAGTGAGGCTTCGGGACTGGTCATTAATGTGTCGAAGTCTAAAGTGGTCCCTTTCGGCATGTAGGAGGGTGAGGTTCGGGAATGCGCGCAGCTCCTGGGGGCCGGCCCCTCTTCTCTCCCCTTCGACTATCTTGGGCTTCCTCTTACTGTCGGCCGTTCTCGGCTCCGCGATTGGAAGGTTGTGGTCGAGAAGATGGAGGCCCGTCTCGCGGGATGGCGAGCGGTTTTATTGTCCAGAGGAGGACGGCTGGTTCTTCTAAAAGCGGTACGTTCATCTATTCCAATTTACTTTTTCTCGGTTCGCGGTATGCTCAAGGGGATTCACCAACGGTTGGAGAGGTGTATGTGTGGGTTCCTGTGGGGTCGGAAGGGGGAAGGTGGTAGGGGTTCACCTTGTGGGGTGGGAGGTAGTCTCTCGGCCCAAGAGGTGCGGGGGCTTGGGGGTCAGGCGCCTGGATTTGGTTAATGAAGCTCTTTTGCTTATGTGGGCTTCTCGGCTGTGGGGAAATGTGGAGAGCTTTATGATTAATGTCCTGCGGGAATTGTTGGGCGCGGATTTGTTGGGATGCCTTAGGGGCGATTCGTGGGGCCGCTTATCTCCATTCTGGCGTGGTATAACAACTGTTTTTAGGCATAATCGCTTGCTTTTTAAGCCACTGTTGGGCAACGGGAGATCCTTCCGCTTCTGGACCGATGACTGGACCGGAAGGGGTGCTTTAAACTTGATGTTTCCGCGTCTTTTTGCCTTGGTCGACAATAAGGACGCGTCTGTGGCCTCGTGCTGGGAGAACGGCTGCTGGAGCCCTACGATCGCTGCTACCCTGTCCGATCATCGGGTGGATGATTTTTTATCGTTATTGGCACATCTTGGTGATGCTCCTCGTCCCAATCCTGGGCGCGACCACTGGGGCTTGAAGGATGGCTCTTTCTCTTCGCGCAAGGCGTATTCCGCTATTGTTCCTGCCCACAATGACGATGACGAGATTTTGGTGCGTGATTGCAGATTCTTATGGGGATTAAAACTTCCTGAGCACATCGGTATATTCTTATGGCTTCTTCGTAGAGGACGGCTATTGACTCGTGATCGCTGTGCAATTATATTTCCGAACGTTGGCTCAATGGGCGTTCTCTTTGATGCGGAGCGGGAGTCAATTCCTCACCTCTTCTTTGAGTGCGGCCGTGTTCGCAATCTGTGGGATGATCTTCCTTGGGCTAACGCCATCTCCTTTCCTGCACTGTGCGAGAGCTTGGTTAATTCAAGGGGTAGGGAAAGGAAGATTCTACTTGATCCAATCGCAAGGCTGTGGAGTATTTGGCTGGGGAGGAATGAGGCATTTTTTGCGGCTCAACGGTTTTACAAGGAGAATATATTATTGAGTGCTAAGCGTTTTCTGGAGGATTGGTCCTAGGGGTGGCCTACTTTGGTTTTTTGGGGGCTCCACTGCTTGTGCCTACCCTCTCGGGTAGGGCTTTTTTTGTACCTCTTCTCTGTTCTTTGTAAAACTTCTTCCGTTTTTTTAATATATTGGGGTGAACACCGTCGAGTGTATCCCCCTCTTTTGAGCTTCAAAAAAAATATACACTTATATCACGTATATCATATTGAGCAAATCTTTAGTTGTTGACTTATAAATATTGGAAATGGAGTTCATCCAAGACTTATATTGCATCATATATTATGCATAAACAATATGTTTGAGCTATTTTTGGAATCAAACAAATGAAGAACACAATAGCATTTTTTTAAAAGAGACATAATTTATAATAATATTTTTGCAATGGGAAGAAGATGAATAAAAATCGATTGAACACCCCAAAATATATAAAATTTGATGTGTTTTAATACTAGGAATAACAAAATAAGTAGTGAAATCAAGCATACAAGGGTATTATTCGTCAATGTATAGATATCGACAAAATGTCTGCAATATCGGTCGATATCCGGGATTTGTTTGTACTGAATCCAGTTATTTTTGGCCGATGTGGGACGATATGGTGATCTATTGCCGATATCAAGGTTGCAAAAGTCGGTAGTCGGTACTCGGTCGGTTGGGTCACTGACTAAGGATTAATCGACAGTCGAGCGACTAATCGGATTTAATCGGACTTTAATCGGCTTTGAATTTTATAAATATTTTAAATATATAACTCATTTTTATACGTATATTTATATAGATTTTGTACATTTTTATACTATCATAATAAAATAAAAGAAATAACTGAATTTATGTAAAGCATTAAGCATATTATATTAAGTTTGCTTATAAAAAAAGTAAAACATTAAACAAATATGGTATGCCTAAGAAAAAATTTGTCGATTAGTGTACCTAGTTGGAATTAGTCGGTACTCGGTTGGCCACTCACTGACTAGACTAATCGGACCTACTAGTCGGGCCAGTCGGGCGACTTTTACAACACTGGCCGGTATATCGGTCATATATCACCGACTCTGGTAAGATGATATGCACCCTGATATCGATATCCCCTTCCTCTTGATACCAAAATATCGGTGACATATCATCGATATATCACGATACAACCTTCTATGCTCGCACTATTCGTGCAATGTACACATGGATATGTCTTAGTAAGGACCATCACTTGCGAAATACTTTTCCTTACTCTTGCATTCCCCGAATCCTATTAAACCATGAATCCCATTTAACCAACATGTTAGGGTATGTAAATGTTGTCGTTCTCTTCGTTAGAGAATCAACCAACATATCACTTGTAGGTATGCAGGTTACCCTAATTTTTATTTTGCCACTATCTCGTATATACTGATATTGACTCTCAACGTGCTTTCCTTTAGAACTATTATCCCCACTATGATTAAGCTTATTGCTGCTTGATTAACAAAATACCTTTCATTTCAACTTTGACCAGTCAAGGTTAAGTTTTCTAGAAAGTGTTTCATCCAAAGTGCATGAGTGGCGCCATTACATGCACTGTATTTTTGCTTCATGTGTATGTCTAGATACTCATCATTATTTCTTGCTACCATAAGAAACAACCATTCCACCAAACATGAGAAAGTAACATGATGTTGATTTTCTATCATCCACATCCCCAATGAATTATGCATTGGAGTATCCTACTATCTTAATGATTCAGCTTGATACACCAATTTTCGATGTACAATTCCTTTCAGATATCGAAAAATCCTCTTTGCAGCTTCCTAGTGGGCTGCTCAAGGATTACTTTGATATTTACTAGCTAGGCTATCTGGTATAAGGTAGGTTAGGTCGAGTGCACACCATTGCATATATAAGATTTTCTCTGCTTGTTCGTATGTAGCTTCTAGAGATTTGTCCACCTTTCTAGGACATCGACTCTTACTAAGTTTCTTTCCAATCACAAGCGTGTCTGATCTAGTTTGCTATTTTGCATTTTAAATCTCTAAGTATATTATGCAAGTATTTTTCTTGGCTAAGAGTTAATGTCCTTGAATTTCTCTCTTAAAATTTGAGTTTCTATAACATAGGGTGCTTCACCTATGTCCATCTCGAATTCATTGGCCAATTTCCCTCTATTTCTTTGAGCATGGCTATGTCGCTACTTGTGAGTAGAATGCCATTCACATACATTGACATCTTGTTTCCACTCTTATGTGTAACAAGCCAAATTGGATAATTTTCTCATGAAATTTGTTTATAACATTGCTGTGAAAATTGTTTTAAACCATATAATGACTTTCTTAACTTATAAATCGATTTCTCCTTACTTTCTACATGAAAATCACCGGGTTGTCACATTATATATCTCCTCTTTATTCCTATTAAGGAATGTTGTCTTCACATCCATTTGAAAAAATTGCAAATACATATATGCGACCATAGCGAAAATCGTACCTATCGATGTGAACTTAGCAATCAAAGAGTATAGAAGTCGATTCCAGCTTGATGAGTATAACCCTTGACAACTAATCTTGCTTTGTATTTATCAAAACAATACCATCAACTCAGTACTTTTTCTTGAATACCCACTTACATATTATGAGTTGCATGCCTTCTGGCAAATCACATAACTCCAATACACCGTTTCACTCAATTGAGTCAACTCAACTTCATGACGACTCTCCATGTTTTCGACTCATTTGAGGCCACTGCTTTGTCAAGGAATTTGGAATATGTACAATCTGCTACATCCTCACTTACGGTGTAACATGATGTCTCGTATTCATAAAAATGATAATATTCCATCAACGTGGGTCGTATTCGTGGTCTCTTTGTTTTCGATTATACTCGTGTGTTTGGTGGGCTCATCTAATTCCTCTAAAGGACAATCATTGCAAGGTTCAGAAAGTCGGTATACGTATTCGTTCGGTCAGAGGGTTTGGAGCGAGGAAGCAGGTAGGTGAGAGTATATGCGGAAGTTTATGCGGATTATGCGGTTATGTAATATTTTAATTAAAAATAAATAATTGATATAATAATAATTTCAATTTTTAGAGATGTATGTTACAAAAATATATAATATAAACGAGATACATATGGCGAACTTCTTTTGCAAGTACACCCTCTCAAAAGTACCCATCTAGCATAGAATATTGGATGGGAAGCATATGTCAAAATCACTTCTAAGTGAACCTACGAACATTCCCTCTTCCTATGCACTTGCTTAAGTATAAGTTTAAGATCATTTATACTCGCAATGGAGACATATTCTAAATATTCCAGAAATTTTAATAAAAACATGTAAAAAGTTAACCAGAGTGCACCAAGATCAAATGTAGAATGAAAGTGAATAATTGTAAAAACTAATCAGTTAACCACTAATGTAATTGTAGTTTTATGTGGTGTTTCTCAGGAAAATGAATGCATATGCACAACAGAAATAATAGGTGATTTATGAAAAATATAACAATCAATTGAACCAAAATTTCAGTTTCATTTTTCTATAGATATAGCAATCAACTCGACCATAATTGGAAGATATGACATATGACAACAGATTGAACCACTCATTCGAGAATTGGAGCATAGAGGGTTGGAGACTCGAGGATCAGGGCTCTCATTTATGGGGTGGGGTTCTTTTTAGGGTTGGACTGGGGTTCTGGTTCTAATATAAATGCGGCTGCATATGCGCCTTTCCCGAATATTGAACGAGTATAGAATATGCGGTTCGCTAGAGAGTATGCCTCCGCATATGCAGCCGCCTGGCCCGCCTTTCTGAACAGTGCATAATTGTATATAGGGTCCTTATTTATGTATGGATGATCATATGATCCGTTAATTCCTGTTTCATGTGTAAATCATTTTCATAGTCCTGTAAGACTATTAAAGGTTGTGGTTGCTCTATTTCATGCTCCTTGTCTTGGTGGTTTTCAAGGATGGTTGATCACGACTTTTAATCATACCTTTATATTGATGGAAGAACCTATATCCTTTAGAATGCTTATTATATATAATAAACTTTTATCATTTTATTGAGATCTACTTCCTTGCTCGGAGATCAGTATTTATAGGGCGTGTATGACCCCTCACCCAGTCTGCCCTCGTCCCTTCACACCCTTGAGACTCGATTTCAGCAACAATCAACGGTGGTTTTGTGCGGGAGGTCACCATTTGGATTTGTTCAAGCACCATCGTGGTCAAATTCTAGCAAACAAAAATGTGCAACAAAAAATAGGAAGAGAAGCCGGAAAAGTTAAAAATTGCTGGGATGGGTTTTGACTGTGAAAGAATTGATGAAGATTGTGGGGATGGGTTGTGACTGTCAAAGAATTGATGAAGATTGTGGAAGGAGAAAAAGAGAGAAGGAGAAGAATATGAAAAGAGGATGCTAACAAGGAAAGAAAAGGGGTAAACTGCAGAAGATGGTTGAAAAAAGGAACAGGAAAAAATGCTGGTGATGGTTTAAAGAAGAAAAGATGGGAGAAGAAGGAAAAAAGAATAGAACACATTTGATGGGGTTTATGTCTCCCACGTGGGAGAGGAGTGGTAGAGAATGGCTCTATGTTTTATATGAGGTGCACACAAGCGATCATTTGTTGAATAGGATACTGATACTTATTGGGTTTTGATTTTGAATGTGGACCACTTCGCAGACCAATGATGTCTGGTACCGAGAGATTCATTGGGACTCTGGAGAAGAATTCTCATTCTCTTAGCTGGTGTGGGAGATACCCAGTTTGAGGCTTTCATTTCAGAAAGACCGTTGCAGAGGTTTCATGATAAACCTATTATTTAGATCTACATATGATGGTAACACTCACAGAGGTCTCATTTGGAGAGTCTTTTTCCATCTCTTGAATCTCCGGTCAATCTTAGCTCGATGATTTCTCTCTCTGCAGAGGTAGAGTTAACCTCGGGCTGAGCTTGAGAAGGCCAGCTTTCCCCGCTCTGCGGCTCTATGCTTCTTGGGTTAGACCACTTATAGGAATCTAACAGTTGACTTGTCTCAGTGCTATTGGTTAGTTTGCTTCTATCGCTTGTCTATGTGTCGCTTCTTCCCTCGCGGACGTACTTAGATGAGATCTGCCTACCGTATCCACAACATTCAAGAGCCCAACATTAGTAGTTGCAGATTTTCTGGATCACAAGTGTGAGAAGTGCAACTGATAGTTTGAGAGTTGTATTTATATATGTAATCAGCTTTTGTGTGTTGAGTTTTGTATTGTCCCCTATACGATGAGCTTTCCCTGTTCCAGTTCGAGTGGAGTTCTGAATTATTTGTGCATTTTGGCCTCTTTGTTTGGAGAGTAGATTAATCCCACTTTACTAGGTGGTGGGATTTGGCTGAGCAGATAGGGCTATTAATAAAGGCCCACACTAATTTTACTCATGGAGAGAATTCCAGTTGAATATCGGGGCCTTTAGAGGCTCTTTTTCTATAGTTTTACTCCGTTCCGTCGAGAGTAGGGTTCCACACATGACAGTTTTCTTGTTTTTCTTGATTCCATTTCTTTATTTCATATTTTCACAAGCTTTATTCGTGTTGTAACAAATTGAAGATGAATGATATTTATTCTCTAGCTTGGATGCGGTGAGTTCTAACACTTTTTTGTGTCTACCCTAATCCTAGCCTTTCTATACATAGAGGCCTTGGGCTCACAATTCTATATCTCAAGTATCACATTCCAGGCGTATGGTCAAGGCAAATGCACTTACCAGTGGCCTCGTAAATCAGAAACTGAGATTTTGTACGGTGTTTTTTATTTGGAGTTTGAAGACGATCACTTCAACCAACAATGTGACATTAGATGTGGTATTGTTGTGCCTCTTGTTTCACGAGGGTGATGTAAAGATGCATATTGCCGGACTTTTAGTTGAATAATTTTGTTGTGCTACTGACAGTACTTTTCATCCTTGCTTTCTATCTTTCGATAAAAGTTCTCACCTTTGGGCTGAGTGGCCCCACTGGCTTTACAGTGGATTCCCTGTTTAACACGAATTTGTATGCGCAGAGACTCCTTTCTGAGAGGTGGGAGCTCTGTGACTGTGAATGCTTGTAAATACTAATTATTACATGGAAAGGAAGTTGGACCTGGGAAAAAAACAGTTAAATGAAGTTCTTACTAAGTTCATAGTTTATATAGAATTTCTGGAATACATAATCAACTAGACATTTGTTATTTAGCAGGTTTTGCTAACATTGTATCAGTATCATCAGTCCTTGTTTTTTGGATTCAGGTATGCTACTTCATGTGATTGGGATGGTTCTTGCTGTTGTACTTCCTGTTCTCTTTTCCATAACTCGATTATTTATTTCAAGTAATGCAATGGCTTGGTATGGTTTGCTCTTACAGTACTACTTTCTAAAAAAATCTATTTTTTTCTTGCATGTTATTAACATTTCAACCTCAGTATTTGGTAGTAAAAAGAACACTGAAAGTAGAAGTGTTTCTTTCTAGTGTCCGGGACAGGGGCAACTCTCTTTCGCCTTGCAACTATGTACCTAGTTGGTTTTCTTTCCGATTTCTTATGTTGGTGTCATATCATAGGATATATAGAGGCTCTTTCAATAAGGACATGACCGCCCTCAAAGAACATATATAGTAGTCAAAAAATTGGTTTTTATTTTTTTTATAAAATAGGGATTTTTACACCTATAACCCTGAGTAATTTCGCAATAACATTCATAACCCTACATAATCGCGAATTACAGGAGGAACCTTGAGTAATGCTTAACTCTTACATGACATAACCTTGTGTCATGTTTCGTTTTGCAATGCCCGTTATGTTTCACGTTTTCCGTTAAAAATATAGAAATGCCCTTAATATTTATTGTTATTTACAAAACATACCATCCACACTCCCCTCTCCTCCCTGACGAGCACCTTCCGCGTTAACCCACCTGCACCGCCCTCGCGTCAACCTGCGTCGATGGACCTGCAAAAGCCCCCCCTCCTGCCGCGTTAACCCACCTGCACCCCCCGCATCAACCTGCGTCGATGGACCTACAGAAGCCCCCCCTCCCCCGCGTTAACCCACCTGCACCGCCCCCGCGTCAACCACCTGCATCCCCCCCTGCGTCGATGGACCTGCAAGAGTCCCCCCTCTCCCCATGTTAACCCACCTGCATCCCCTCCCTCCTGCGTAACCCACCCTGCACCGCCCCCGTCAACCACCTGCATCCCCTCCGCCCCTGCGACCTACAAGCTCCGCCCCCAGCCCCTGCTCCGCCTCCCCCCACTGCTCCCCCAAGCTCCAGTCCCTGCACCGCCCCCACGTCAACACCCCCCACCCTGTCCCCACGTCAACCCACCCTGCACCGGCCCCACCAACCACCTACATCCCTTCAGCCCTTGCGACCTACAAGCTCCGCCCCCACCCTGCGTTAACTGACCTGCACCGTCCCCGCGTCAACCTCCTGCATTCCCCCCTCGTGACCTACCAGCAAGCTCCGCCCTCAGCCTCTGCACCGCCCCCGCGTCAACAACCAAGCTCCAACCGACCTGCATCCCCCCCAAGCTCCAATCTTATTGCTTCCTCCACTGCTCCTCTACACCCGTCCGCCACTGCCCTTCACCATCTTCCTTCCGGCCACATGCAACCTCGTCAACTATTGTTCACCGGGAGTCACGGTGGATGGTTCAAGAGAAAGAGATGTGCTACTTATTTATTTCTTTATTTAGATTAAATTCCAGTTGTTAGCTCGTTAACTGGTTAGATTAATTCAATCTTCCGATTGAGTTAACGAAATAAAGTAACGGAAGGTTATAGGTGTAAGACGGCGAACTTATTCAGGGTCCTGAGTGTAATTCGCGATTATACAGGGTTAGGGTTATGAATGTTATTGCGAAATTACTCAGGGTCATGGGTGTAAAAATCCCTATAAAATAATATGTAATGGTTTCAGCAAGGAATACTAAAATATAAAATTATCTTGCTAAGAACCGAATTGCACTGAGTGGAGGCCTAGCTAGTCCTTGTTCGTTTTTTGTTCTACTTCTTAGCATGTGCTTTTTCTCCTAGTGTGTTGCCTCTTTGGGGTCCGACTGTGTGTAAAACAAACATGTTAATGGATGGTAAAATCTTGACAGTTGGGATTTTTGTCTTTATAACCTTATGAAGGTATCAAACATTAAATTGATTAACATTGAGCAAAAGTGTAATCATTTACTCACGAGCATTGAAAGATCTAGATGTTTAGACTCAAACTCAAGAGTTCCGTGAACCGTAGAGGATCCACCTTGAGGGTAAAATCCATTTGGTATGAATAGTTCTTTAAAAGAAAGAGGGGACTTGATGGGAAGATAGAGACTTTCAAGACACGGCTCACAACCAAGGGTTACACATAAAGAGAATGCATCGACTACGATGATACACTCTCTCACATGGCTATGCTCAAGTCCATCAGAGCACTACTAGCTATAATTGTACTCTTGATTATGTCATGTTGCAGATAGACGAAAAAACTGCATTACTCAATGGATACTTCGGGGAGGATATCTATATGGAGCAGCCCCAAGGCTTCGTTATTAAGAAAGCAAAGCGTGCAAGATGAAGAAATCCATCTATGGGCTCAAACAAGCTTCTCGTAGTTGGAACATCAGTGCGTGTACAAGAAGCTTAGTGGAAGCGCCATTGTATTCATCATGCTTTATGTAGATGCCATCCTTATCATTGAGAATGATACATGGATAATGACTAGTGTTAAGGCCTGGTTGTCCCATACATTTGAGATGAAAGATCTTGGAGAAACTTCTTATATCTTGGGTCTGAAGCGTTCAGAAATATAGAAAAGAGGATTATGGGATTGTCACAACATATGTACATTAATAAAATCTTGGAATGTTTCCATCTGGAGAATTCCAAGAAAGATTTACTACCCTTAAGATTATACACTTATATAAAGGGATGACTCAAAGTGTTGATAAGAAAGCTATGGCTGGATGCCTTTACACGTCAATTGTGGGATGCTTAATGTATGAAATGATGTGTACAACGTTAGATATCTGCCATGCAATGATAGTAGTTAGAAGTTACCAATCTTGCTATGGAGAACGACACTGGAATGCAATGAAGAACATCTCTAAATATCTAAGATGGGCACAAGATTATACCTTGGTCTATGGAGATGGTGATCTCCAAGACTTTGGACATACAGTTTCAGACTTCCAATCTGATATAGATGATCGCAAGTCAACTTCAGGTTTTGTATTCTTGTTGAACAGTGGTGCCGTGAGCTGGAGAAGCAAGAGGCGGGACACTACGACTTATTTAACAATGGAACCTGAATATATTGTCGCATCACATGCTGAGAAAGAGCCGATGTCATTAGGCAAGTTCATCCTGGAACTTGGCATAGTTTCCTTTGATACTCCCATTCTGCTGCTCTGCGATATCATGGGAGACATAGCTCAGGAAAAGAAATCCAGATGACGTCAAAAGAGTAATCACATGGAAAGGAAATACAACATCATTCTGGATATTCAAAAAAGTGGTGATATCGTCATGACCAAGATGGACTACTGATCTCCTTACCAAACCTTCACCCCAAAAGGTTTTCGTCCAACATGTAATCAGCATGTGTTTGAAGATTGTACCTGAATGGTTCTAAGGGCTAGTGGGAGATTGTTAGACATGTAAGCTTGAGGCGAACCATTTCTATAGTAAATGTTATTGTAATCTTTTGATATATCAACAATAGTTATTGATTTATTTCATTCCCTATATGAGATTAAATGAATGAATGCACTTATAAGGTCCCTTAGTACAATTAGATTTATGTATTATGGCTATCTTGATCATCATACAATTGTTGATTCCATGTTTGAATCATAGATATTGGTGCTGGGATGGTATCTAAAGAGTTAGATTGAGGACTCATTAGGCACCGTTAAATAATTGTTAAGAAAGGATCTCTAGCCTGAGAAAGAGATGCCCAGTCCTTCTCTAAAGGCTGATATCTGATCGACTTCTCGATGCAGGTCCTCTACATTGGAATAGAGATTCAGTGGTATCTATTAAGTTTGGTCAAAGAGTTGGCTTAACGAGATTGAGATAACCACGACATGTGTTGTATGCTGTCACAATTTATGCACACATCCTCTGACCGGAGATATTTACTTTATTATATTTCTAAGTATTTACATTAGATAAACTGTCGAAAGAATTATGTAGTCTGTGTACAGTTTGTTCTTTTTATTCTTATATGTTCCGTCTTATGTAATTTACCCATGGGTTTTCTCTATATAAGAGACCCTAGGGTTCACCGGAATAAACAACTCTTATTCTTCCAACATGGTATCAAAGCCTAAACCCTAGGCTTCCTCTCTCTCTTCCACCCGCCGCCCCCTCTCTCTTCCCGCCACCGCCTCAGGCTCCCCGCCTCTACCTCCGCCTAGGCCCTCGCCTCCGCCTAGGCCCCCCGCCTCCGCCTAGGCCCCCGCCGTCGGGTCGCCGCCTAGGCCCCCGCCTCTGCCCCGGACCTTCCAGCCGTGCCCTAGCCGGCACCTAGCCAGTCCCGGCACCCACTCCCCGCCGGCCTTGCCCTAGCCGGCCCCGCCTCTTGCCAGCTTTGTTCTAGCCGGCACCGGTACACCTCTTACCGGCTTGGCAGTAGCTGCCTCCTTCGTCATATCTATGGATTTGGGTGCGTAACGTCTACATATGCACTCGAATCCTATGCAGTTTGTGTTGACATCTGTCACTCTGTCTACAAACCCTAGTTCTTCTCCTACGACGATATGTCAGAATCCAAGGTTGATATGCCCTCCATATGCGCGTTCAAAGGTCCTGTGCCAATAGTAAAGATGGACGGGTCGAACTATGAGCTCTGGGTGATGCAGTTCATGAGTCTCATGAAGTCAAACGGTAAGAAGCACATTCTTACCGAGGATGAACCAACAGAGAAGACAGGGATTTATGCCTCTTGGGAGGCTGATGACTCATATGCCAAAGTCTGGCTATCAGGCACGTTGTCAATGGAGATTGCCAATGATGTTTTCCATCAACCCACCACTAAAGCGATGTGGGATATTCTTGCGGCGACATATTCCCAGGTCCGGAATGAAACCAAGATGCTTCAACTGCAGCACGACATTCACCATGAAGCAGAATATGCGACTGCTTCATTCCTTATATACATCCCTTAGGGGGATGTTTGAAGAACTCTACAATACTATCCCTTGAGGGCTACACCAGAGAAGCATAAGACATTTCGTAATGCTACCATGGTAGGAGTCCTTGCGGCTCTTGATCCTGAATATGATGCGGCCAGATCACAGATACTCGCAGATGCTACCATTCCTCTAATGGAGGAGGTCTGCCGGAGGCTTAGCCGCATCTCTGTTCCATCCAACATATCTACACCACCACCCTCTGCGATGGCTGCTTCCAGAGGGAGAGGTGGTTCCTCTTCTTCATTTCGTGGCTGTGTTCGTGGAACTGGAGGTCGTGGTGGTTGGTCCCGTCCACCTTGCAGTTTTTGTCACCGTCCAGGTCACTCGGAGGATACACGCTATTCGAAGCATGGCTTTCTAGCATCTGCCCGGGTGACAGAACATGTTGCATCTCCATCATCTTCTATTTCGGATAAGAGGTTTGAAGAACTTGTCGCTCAGTTACGGGATATTATGCCACGTACTTCTACCGATTCTTCGGGAGGCCCTTCCGATATAGCCGCGTCTGCTTCTGGCAGTACTTCTGCCACGACTAGTACCTCAGGTAGTGCATGTGCCTTTACCACATGTTCTAGTTCAAACATCTCCAATTGAATCATGGACTCTGGTGCCACGCACCATCTATGTCGAGACAGAGATAGTCTTATCTCATACAGAGAGATTCCTCCAGGGAAGTCGGTGATCATTGCCAATGAGACTCATTCCCCCATTGTTGGACAGGGGGAGATCTTGTTCTCCTCTTCCATGCGTCTCAAGAATGTCTTACATGCCCCTGAATTTTCGATGAATTTACTCTCTATTAGTCAGATTACAAAAGATTTGCATCGTCGCGCTATATTTGACCCGTCTTCTCTTATACTTCAGGACACCCTAACGGGTAGGGTGATTGGCTGTGGTTCTGAGCAGGATGGTCTTTATCGTCTGAACATGAGTCCATATGCTGGAATCTCTTCTCATGCTGTTGGATCTGTCTCTCCATATACATGGCATCTACGCTTTGGTCACCTCCCTCTACAGAAAATGCGTTACCTTTTGCCTCAGATATCTCCAAGTACGTCCTTCCGGTGTGAAGCTTGTCAGTTAGGGAAGCATCATAGAGCTAGCTTCCCACGTCATCAAAGTCGGAGCAGTGGCTCCCCTTTTGAGTTACTCCATATTTATATTTGGGGTCCTAGTCGTGTCCCTGATCACCAGGGGCGCATGTTTTATCTTGTCGTGGTTGATGATTTCTCTCGTCTGTCGTGGGTTTTCCTGTTAAAGAATAAATCTGAAGTTGGTGATGTTATTAAAAATCTTATCAATGAAGTGAATAATGTTTTTTCATCTAATGTGAAATATGTTCGTACTGATAACGCGTTGGAATTTTATACTCGGTCTCTCTCACATTATCTTTGGTCAAAAGGCATTATACACCAAACTACATGTGCCTACACCTCCCAATAGAATGGAATTGCTGAGAGAAAGCATCGTCACCTTCTTGACATTACTCGAACTCTACTTATCCAGAGTTGTGCTCCTATCTCTTTTTGGGGAGATGCCATTCTTACAGCCTGCTACTTGGTAAATCGTATGCCGTCCACGGTACTTGGTGAGAAAATTCCTCTATCTGTTGTTTTTCCAGATAAGGAATTATTCTCACTCACCCCTCGTGTTTTTGGAGTTGTTGATTTGTTCATCAGCTATCCCCAGGTCGTGACAAGCTCTTACCTAGAGCTGTCAAATGTGTCATTGTGGGCTATTCTCGGACGCAGAAGGGATATCATTGTTATGATCCGGTTAACAGGAAATACTTTGTCAGTGCTAATGTAACTTTCTTCGAGTCTGTTATGTATTTTTCACCTGCAGGCGACAGATTAGTCTCTCACACATCTACTGATGAAGTCTATGTCCCTCCTCCTACGGTGAGTCCTCCATTGTCAAATCCAGTTCCTAACATTGCGTTAACTCCACCTCCACCAAAACCGCTTGTCTCACCACTACCAAAATTTTATACTCGTCGATCTGGTCCTGTTCATGCTCCACGCCAATCATCCAGCACGCCCCAGGTATGTTCAGATGTTACTACTAATGATGGATTGAATAGTGTGCCTATGCAGGGTGCATCATTGCAGGGCGAATCTGCTCCAGCGAGTTCAGTGGTTGATGATCTGGATGTTCTTATTGCGATGAGAAAAAAACGCAGCTGTGCTTCATATCCTCTTGCCTAACAGGTCTCCTTTCATCACCTCACAGGGGACTTTCAGAGATTTGTAGTGGCTTTATCTTCAGCGGAGATCCCAAAGAACTATCAGGATGCATTGAAATCTGATTGCTGGCGGACTGCAATGGAGGAGGAGATGGCTGCCCTACAGTCGCAGGGCACATGGAGCTTGGTTCCCGCTTCTTCAGGAGCTTCTGTTGTTAGCTGCAAATGGGTATACACTGTCAAGTATAATGCAGATGGTAGCCTTGATCGGTACAAGGCACGGCTAGTGGCACGATGTTTCACTCAGACTTATAGAGTGGACTATATGGGTACCTTCTCTCCAGTTGCCCGACACTCCACTCTTCGTATTCTTCTGTCTGTAGCTGTGGTACGTGATTGGCCCTTGTTCCAATTAGACGTTAAAAATGCATTCTTGTATGGAGATATGCAGGAGGAAGTCTACATGCAGCAGCCTCCGGGGTTTGCTGTTGAGGGGGAGACTCATATGGTGTGCAAACTTCATAAGGCAGTATATGGCCTTAAACAGAGCCCAAGGGCATGGTTTCAGAAGCTGTCCCAACTGATTGAAGAACATGGATTCAAGAGATCCAATGCAGATCACTCACTGTTCATCCAGAGGACTACTCGAGGTACAGTTGTCATCATGGTGTATGTTGATGACATTTTGGTTACAGGAGATGATGCTCGGGGGATAGAGATGATCAAAGCAGTGTTGGGCCGCCAATTTGTTATAAAGGACCTTGGTACACTACGATACTTTCTGGGGCTGGTGTTCGCCATGAATGCACAAGGTCTAGTAATGACCCAGAGGAAGTATATTATAGATATGCTTGATGAGACGGGCATGGATGGATGCAGACCGTCTACTACTCCTATGGACCCTAGCATGAAGTTGTATGATAATGATACAGAAGAAGTTGACAAGAGAAAGTATGGAGAAATGGTGGGGAAGCTCCTTTACATAACCATAACCCGATCGGATATTGCCTTTGCAGTTAGCCGGGTAAGCCAGTTCATGGAACAACCGAGACATGTACATATGGATGCTATATATATGATACTCAGATACATAAAATCATCTCCAGGCACATGATTGCTGTTCAGAAAGGAAACAAATTTATCTGTTTCTGCATGTGTGGATGCTGACTATGCAGGATGCCCTAAGGATCGAAAGTCTACCTCATGATTTGCTGTGTTTGTCGGTAACTCTCTAGTTTCTTGGAAAAGTAAGAAACAAACAGTTGTGGCTAGATCCAGTGCAGAATCTGAATATCAGGCTATGGCACAAGCTAGTACGGAAATGATGTGGGTCCGAGCTGTATTAGTAGACTTGCATGTAGATGTACCTCTACCCATGCAGCTACAGTGTGATAATCAAGCCGCATTGTTCATTGACAATAATCCTGCCTTTCACGAGAGAACCAAGTATATTGAAGTAGACTGTCACTACACCAGAGACATGATCCAGAAGGGACTGATTTCTACTTTACATATTAGTTCTGAGGAGCAGACTGCCGACATCTTCACCAAACCGTTGCTCAGAGGACCATTCCAGAAGTGTTCTTCCAAGCTGAGCATGATCGATATCTATGCTCCATCTTGAGGGGGAGTGTCGAAAGAATTATGTAGTCTGTGTATTGTTTGTTCTTTTTATTCTTCTATGTTCCGTCTTATGTACTTTACCCATGGGTTTTCTCTATATAAGAGACCCTAGCGTTCTTTGGAATAAACAACAACTCTTATTCTTCCAACATAAACCATTAGGTTGATGACCTAATCGAGGTCTATAGACCGACGTGCTGGTGTGCATACAAGGGCATATGAGTTGTATGATCTCTCCAAGGGATCATACATGTTTACCACCATACCTTTATATTGATGGAAGAACCTATATCCTTTAGAATGCTTATTATATATAATAACCTTTTATCATTTTATTGAGATCTACTTCCTTGCTCGTAGATCAGTATTTATAGGGCGTTTATGACCCCTCACCCAGTCTGCCCTCATCCCTTCACGCCCTTGAGACTCGATTTATGCAACAATCAACGGTGGTTTTGTGCGGGAGGTTACCATTTGGATTTGTTCAAGCACCATCGTGGTCATGTTCACTACTGAAGCAGAAGACATGAACTCACTCATGAGATATTGGGACCAACCAAATTCCATGCATGGTTGTCTTGCCTTGGAAGCATGACGGAATTTGTAGATATGATATATGCTTTTGGAAAGCATATGATCGATACCAACTCCTAATGATCGAATAAGAAACTTAATGATTGTGTCTAAAGAAGATAGTTCAAATATGGTCGAAAACTTCGAGTTTATTCTAGGTTTGCTAGTATGCAGGATGTACTGGTATTATGAATACTCGAGGGTGATATAATCATAACACTTTCATTCGAAGGAAGTGATGAAATAAATTTGGATTTTGTGTGACTCCTCTCAGAAGATTAATAATATGATCTTAGTCCAAATGGTGGACATTGATCTGAATGTGATTCGGATGCAATGAGAAGATTAGATTTACGGTTTGATTTAATCAAACATCTTTGAGAGGTCACCTAGATCTGGATATGGGATTAGATCAAGGTTTGAAAAAACCGAAAGACGGAACGAGGCATTTTCCTTAGAACCGATGCATAAGCATCAGTTTATAAAGAAAAATATGCAAAAAACAATATATATATATATATATATTTGTAAATGTAATTATACGTTCTTTTCCCAACATATAATACTTACACTATAATATATGATGAAATAATAGAGATAAGAACACTAAAATAGAATATAGAACGCCATCATATCCCTTTCTACACATTTCTATCCTATCAAAGAGGAATTCATTGTCCATAAATATTGTGAATAAACAATACATATCTATATTTGAAATATTGTTGTAATTAAAAGTACGATTAGAAACGCGTCGAAGAAATTTATGTTATGTGTCTAACATATAATATATGGCCGCACGAGAAACCGTGAATCCTATCTATTTCGAGCAAACCTTTGAAATATTATTGTAATTAAACGTATGATTAAATATATGTTGAAGAAATTTATGTTTTATGTCAATCATATAATATATGGCAGCATGAGAAATCATGAACCCTATCCATGCAAAGCTCATTAAGTTTATGAGTATTGTTGAATTTGATATTTATGAATTCATTCATTACGAGAGAAATAATAAGAGTTTGCGAAATAGTTGGACACATGCCAAATAGAACCACCTTGCCTCGAGGTGTACGCCTCGATTGCTTCAACGCTATTTTTTTATACTATAAGGTCTTAATATCCAAGTCACTATACATGGAATGTACAATCGCCTTGTCCTTATCTCTAAGTATTCACGGAGTAGGCACATTGTCCGTGAAAGGGTTTAAGAATAATTCTATTGTTGACTTATTGTGCATTGGAAAATTGATGATTAAATATGATTTAATTGTCATAAATAATGTGAATGTGATTCATATTATCTGGACACATGAGAAGAGTCATCTAAGATAGTTAAATGAGATTTAATTATCAAAGATATGGTTCATGTGGATATCACTATCTGCAATAATAATAATAAATATTATAATTATGATTTACAATATAATATGAAGAGATTTAATTGTAAATAGGATTTAGAAATTAAATGTTAATGTGAATTGGATGGACATTGTATAATTTATTGTAAATGTAATCCACATTTTAGATTGGGTGGTTGAATATGATTCATAATTGTCAATGGCATGATTGAAATTGTCACAAAATAATTTAGAATTATTTGGTGCTATTTTAAGCAATAATAGTTGTTGCACATGTGGAGTCAATATTGTCAAAGGCGTGAGGCGCTCTAAGGTGCTAGGGGTCCAAAATGTCTGAGGCGCTCGGCTGAGACAATCGAGATGCTATATATCACATATATTTATGTGAATATAATCTTATATACATATGCGTACATGTATATGTGTATCTATATGCATTTATCTTTTCAAAAAATGCTACACACATACACACCTAAATTAAATTACAATCTACTATCAATCCTATATATATACACACAGACACATGTACGTATGTATATTTATATATACGTATATATGTGCATGTAAGTATATACCATGTCTGAAATTATATTACTTAAAACTAATATAAATGTAATGTGTAAATATGACTTAGAACCAATATTTATGTATAAATGTACGTGTATATGTAGAATTAAGGACTAACATGTATGCGTTAATGCATCAACATACATAAGTGAATATCTGTTACATGTATATATGTATAGTACATGTAAATATGTGTACATGTGTATATATGTGTATGCATGGATATGGATGCATATCATATGTTTACATGTATGTGTTTACGTCTATATATACATATATGTGTTTGCATGTATATATTATGTTTTTAATTACAATACTTATAACTAATATGCTTGCATAAATGTATGTGTATATGCGTGTATGTATAATTGATGCATGCGTTTGTATGCATATATATAAATACATACACATGCAAATATTACTTGAACTAATATTTGTCCAACTTCAGAATTTAGAAAAGAAAAATACAAAGAATTCAACAAAAAGCCTCATTTTTGTTTCAGGCGCTCGCCTCAAGCGCTTGAGGCCTTAGGCCAGGCGCTCGCCCAAGCAATGCTTGAGGCAAAATGCCTCTTCTGAAGCAATTCAAGGCGCCTAGGCCTCGCCTCGTCTTGCCTTAGCGCCTATACGAGTACCCGAGACAAAATGCTTGAGCTCCAATCGAGAGGTTTCACGGTCGGATCCCGCAAGCGCATCCTTCATTGAATCGGTCTTGAGACATGAGGTCTCTTCGTTTAGAGACATGCCATCGCAAACACTATGTTCGCGATCTTGATGAAATGATATGAGAAAGGTTCTCATATCATCTGGTTTCATCTTTATTAGAATTTTTAATTTCCGTTGTCCCTTGCAACTGGCACGACTAGTTGTTCTTGATCGCATGTGAAACGATCTTCACGCTTCCGTGATGCGCTAAGGCCTAAACCCTTGCTTTCACTTAGAAGTAAGCGTACTCACCTCCTTTATCCATCACCTTTTTCCAACCATTATCCGTAAGTGCACTGCGATGATCACGAGGGGAAATAACGGTCATAAGAGCATATGTAAATTGCCTATCATAACTGGATAAAGTATTAGTTGAAGTAAACTGTGTCAAGGGAAAATATAGTACTGTACCTTTTTGCCCTCAATGCTATAGGAAGTTTTAATGGAGCATCCAGAGCTGGAGTGGTGGGGACACTTGAAGAGGACCCATCATCCTGCACATAAGGAACTTGTAATTGTATAGAGTTAGAATGGACAATGTGTTTCCTTTTATACATAGTAGGTGTTAGCGGAAGCTCCAAGGGTATGCCATTGACATATTAAGTAAAGTTGCTTGTTTATTCAAAGAAAGTGACATCATCTAAAATATAATTAGAATGACTGGAAGTGACATCATCCTACTACCTCAATGATTCAGCTTGATACACCAATTTTCGATGTACAATTCCTTTCAATTATCGAAAAATCCCATTTACGACTTCTTAATGTGCTTGTCAAGGATTACTTTCATATTCACTAGCTAGGCTAACTGGATAAGGTAGGTTAGGTCGAGTGCATACCATTGCATATATAAGATTTCTCACTGCTTGTTTGTATGGAGATTCTAAAGATTTGTCCACCTTCTAGGACATTGACTCTTGTTGAGTTTCTTTCCAATCACAAGTGGTGTATGAGCTAGAGTGCTATTTTGCATTCCAAATCTCTTAAGTATAGCTTGCAAGTATTTTTCTTGGCTAAGAGTTAATGTCCTTGAATTTCTCTCTTAAGATTTGAGTTTCCAGAACATAGAGTGCTTCACTCATGTCCATCTCGAATTCATTGGCCAAATTTTCCTCTATTTCTTTGAGCATGGCTATTTCACTACTTGTGAGTAGAATGCCATTCACATACATTGACATCTTATTTCCATTCTTCATGTGTAACAAAGCCAAATTGGATAATTTTCTCATGAAATTTGTTATACCATTGCTGTGAAAATTGTTTTAAACCTTATAATGACTTTCTTAACTTATAAATCAATTTCTCCTTACTTTCTACATGAAAATCACTTGATTGTCACATATATATCTCCTCTTTATTCTACATTATGGAATGCTATCTTCACACCCATTTGGAAAAATTCCAAATACATATATGCGACTATAGGGAAAATCGTACCTATCGATGTGAACTTAGCAATCAGAGAGTATTGAAGTCGATTACAGCTTGATGAGTATACCGCTTGATAACTAATCTTGCTTTGTATTTATCAAAACAATACCGTCAACTCAGTTTTTTTTCTCGAATACCCACTTACATCTTATGGATAGCATGCCTTCTAACAAATCACATAACTCCCATACACCGTTTCACTCAATTGAGTTCAACTCAACTGTCTTGACGACTGCCCATGTTTCCGACTCATTTGAGGCCACTGCTTTGTCAAGGAATTTGGGATCTGTACAATCTGCTACATCCTCATTTACGATGTAACATGATGTCTTGCATTCATAGAAATGATAATATTCCATCAACGTGGGTCATATTCATGGTCTCTTTGTTGTCGGTTATACTCGTGGGTTGGGTGGGTTCATCTATTTCCTCTAAAGGACCATCATTGCAAGGTTCCGAAAGTCGGTATGCAGTATTCGTTTGGACAGAGGGTTTGGAGCGAGGAAGCATGTAGGTGGAAGTACATGCGGATTATGCGGTTTTGTAATATTTTAATTAAAAATAAATAATAGATATAATAATAATTTCAATTGTTAGAGATGTATTACAAAATATATAATATAAACAAGATACATATGGCGAACTTCTTTTGCAAGTACGCCCTCTCAAAGTACCCATCTAGCATAGAATATTGGATGAGAAAACGTATGTCAAAATTACTTTTAAGTGAACCTACAAACGTTCCCTCTACCTATGCACTTGCTTAAATATAAGTTTAAGATCATTTATACTCACAAAGGGGAAATATTCTAAATATTCCAGAAATTTCAATAAAAACATTTTAAAAATTAGCGAGAGTGCACCAAGATCAAATGTAAAATGGAAGTGAATAATTCTAAAAACTAACCAGTTAACCATTGTTAAACATTACTGTAATTATAATTTTATGTGGTGTTTCTAAGGAAAATGAATGCATATGCACGACATAAATAGTAGGTTATTTATGGAAAATTTAACAATCAATTGAACCAAATATTTCAGTTGCATTATTCGATAGATATGGCAATCAAGTCGACCATACTTGGAAGATATGACATCAGTTTATTGTATTTTTTCTTTGATTTAAGAACAGTAAAGTTGGAATCCAAATGAACCACTCATTCGAGAATTGGTGCATAGAGGGTTGGGGACTCGAGGATCAGGGCTATCATTTATGAGGTGGGGTTCTTTTTAGGGTTTGACTGGGTTTAGGTTCTAATACAAATGCGGCCGCATATGCATTCTGATAATGCACTTGAATTCTGCCGTACACAACTTTCTTATTTCCGTAGATACTTTGGTATTGTGTGTCAGACATCGCGTACGTATACTTCTCAACAGAATGGGGTGGCTGAGAGGAAACATCACCATCTCTTGGATGTTAACTGGATTCTTTTGATTCAGAGCTGTGCTCCTCATTCTTATTGGGGGGATGTGGTTCTCATTGCGTGTTATTTGGTGAATCGTATGCCTTCATCGGTTCTGTGGGAGAAGACTCCGTTATCGATTGCATTTTCCGAGACGGATCTTTTTTCTCTCACGTCCCGTGTCTTTGAATTCGTTGCTTTTGTTCATCAGATGCCTCCAGATCTTGACAATCTCTCTCACAGTGCCGTCAAGTGTGTGTTTATTGGGTATTCCAAGACCCAAAAGGGATATCGGTGCTTTGATACTGCTTAACAAAGGTACTATGTTAGTGCTGAAGTCACCTTCTTTGAATCCAATATGTATTTCTCTCCCATAGGTGATTGGCTTACTCTTTTAGAGAATGTAGAAGAGGTTTATGTTGGAGTATTTGGTTGTACGCCATATGTATGGGATATGGGTAAATGGATCCTGGAGAGTTCTATTTACTCCATCCAGGGTTTAGTACCACATCTACCACCTGTGGGATGTGGAGACTCCGTGGGTGCTATATATAGAGCCCCACACCCTTGTAGTCCATTGAGAAAAGTACAATAGACACACCAACCCTTTGAGACATTCTCCCGTGGTTTCATCCCACTCCTTGGGGAGTACGGTTCCACGTAAATCCCGTTGTTGTTATTTTTCTTTATCTTTTTCCATGAACGTTTCCGCATGTTTATTTTCCAACATGGTATCAGAGCAGGTCGATTCTCGAGGAGTTTTATATTCATTATTTTTATTCAAGATTCGATATATTGTTTGTTGTTCTTGAAGATCATTACTTTGTTCGAGATTCAATTTCTAGGGTTCATGAAACCCTTGTTATGTTCATCCTGCAAGCAGAGCGAATTTGATCTGAAGTTTATTCACTATTTCTGTTCATGATATGCGTAATCTATTCCAAGTTCAAACGGCAGATGCTCCCAGGGTTGTTGCGGCAAGCCCCATCATCCTCGTCGGTTGCATTCTCGATGCTCCAAAGGGGCGGCGCACCCCCGTGCTCCGAGAGCATGCAATTCCCAAGTGGTATTTTTTAAGGCGCACAGATCTTGTTCTCCCGCACCATCTGCTCCAGGAGGCAACATCAAGCTCTAGGCACGCACAGATGCGCAACCTAGGCAACATCAAACCTCAGGTGTGCACCCCAGGCGCAAACTCCATCGCCGCCCTCTTGCTCAACGCGCTTCCTAGGAAGCGACACTCTCTCCAGGAGCATCTATCTCAGGAAGCGGCGCTCCCTCATCCAGCACCAGCGACGCTGTGCCCTTGCACCTCACCCCCTGTCCATGCGACAATTCAGGCGGCACGACCCAGGTCTCGCCATCGATAGAGAAGATCTCCGCCCTAGTCGCGGTCGATCCAGATGCCTCGGGCAACGTTGATCCTAGCCCTAACGGCATGCTGCATACCCCCACGCGTGTCTCAGGCGCAGCAACATGCGACGATGCGCCCTCGCCCTTCGTGCGCTGCGCACGGCGCAATATCGCCATCTCAGGCGGAGGCCTCCGCGACGACGTTGCTCCTCCGCTTCATGCTCCAGCTTCGCACAACACCGGGCTCCTTCAAACGGCGGTGCCTCCCTCGTGTTCATCTGGGGCAGCGGGCCTTCAAAACAGAGGTTCCCAAGCGAGAACCCTAAACAATGGAGAATGGGCCCAAGGGAGCGAAGCGTTATATATTTAAAAAAAGGTACTGCTAGATATTCCAAGGAGGGGGACTGCCATGCTTTGGCCCATTACTTAAAAAAAGGAGATTGAAAAAAAGAGGTTGCGGTACAAAAAAATTGTACGCAAAAAAAAGAAAGCCGAAAAAATCTTGAAACGGCTTAAAAATATGTTTTAAAAAATGATTTCAAAAAAAAGAGAAGAAAAGAAAAGAAAAAAATTGGCATTTGTGATATATTTTCTCCCCACATTTATGTATTAACTTGTCTTCTCCCAACTTGGCTGACATACATGTTTTGCGACAAGTATGGGAGAAAGGGGGAGTATTAGTCTAGAGTCACAGGTCTTATTTAGATTCAGATGTCAGATTCAGAGATTGCAGACCATCCAGATGTTCAGACTCTACAGTTCAGTTGATTTCAGACTCGACGTCAGATTCCGAGTCTCTAGTTTCAAACATGCATGAGTATGCGGTCTTCCTTTCAGATGAACACGTGTTTGCCATCATTTGTCATGGGACTCATCAGTCTTGTGTTTCGGCCAGAGTTTTCATGTGAGCTATAGGGACTCCAAAGTAGAGGACCATTCCCTATGCCATATTGGCAAGTGTTTACATGTGGTATCATTGGTATTCCAGAGCAGCATACCATTCTCTGTGTCAAATGGGAGTGACCCAGTTCTCCGACGAGGAGACTTCTTTCATACTCCATTTTACAGCGATCGTGGACTCCAACGAGGATTGCACTTACACGACCTTTTTTAGTTCGGCCCTTTTTCAGAGATGAAGCAGTTGTTCACATGTTGTGGCGGGCCAGAGTACTCCGACGAGGAGACTCATTTCCTATTGCAGTGACCCTGACAGGCGCAGTTTAGAGCACATGCTCTCCGATGAGGAGATTCAGCAGACTCACACTCCAGCCCGTTCGTCCTCCTCACCTGCATGACATGAGAAGCAACGTCCTCGACAGTAACAGTTGTGCGCGTTGAGTTGATATTATCCATAGTATCCTGTAGCGTTGAGTTGAGTTTCTTTTTGTTTGTCCAAGCTGAGCATTGCATGCTCCAGCTTGAGGGGGAGTGTTGGAGTATTTGGTTGTACGCCATATATATGGGAGATGGGTAAATAGATTCTGGAGAGATCCATTTACCTCATCCATAGTTTAGTACCACAACTACCACCTGTGGGATGTGGAGACTCCGTGGGTGCTATATATTGAGCCCCACACCCCTGTAGTCCATTGAGAAAAGTGCAATATACACACCAACCCTCTGAGGTATTCTCCCATGGTTTCATCCCGCTCCTTAAGGAGTATGGTTACATGTAAATCCCGTTGTTCTTATTCTTCTTTATCTTTTTCCATGTTACGCTTCCGTATGTTTATTTTCTAACAGTTTATATGCCACCATCACCACCACCGTCCTCTCCTACACCATCACCTCAACCGCGTCCACCACTTTCTCTGCCCCCAGTCACACCTACTTTCTTTCCACAAGCTTACTAGCGCCGACCTTGTGCTCAAGTGCCACCTTCATCATCCATTACGCCCAAATTATGTTATGAGCATTGGAGTTCCACTAATGGCACTATTGATTTGGTTGTGCAGATTGACGAGCAGGATGTCGTAGATGCTCCTCCGTCATATGATACTATGAGCTTGGACGTGCCTATTTCTCTACGTAGAAAGAGGCGTTCTTGCAGTATGTATCCGCATTCTTCACATGTTTCCCTGGCCAACTTTTTAGGGATTTTCAGAGGTTTGTTGTTGTCTTATCAACTTTGCAGATACCATGATCATATCAGGAGGCCTTGCAGAGTAATCCCTGGCGTTTGGCTATGGAAGAGGAGATGGTCGCTTTACAGTATCATGGTACGTGGAGTGTTGTCTTCGCTTCCCCAGGTGCTTCTATTGTTGGTAGTAAATGGATGTTTACAATTAAACACGGTGCAAATGATTCTGTGGATAGATACAAGGCTAGGTTGGTTGCTCGTGGGTTTACCTAGAATTATGGGATGGATTATCGGGACACCTTTTCTCCTGTGGTGCGTCACTCGACATTGCGTATTCTTGTTGCAGTTGCTGTGGTACATGATTGACCTCTTTTCCAATTAGATGTCAAAAATATTTTCTTGTATGACGATTTGCAAGAAGAGGTATATATGCAGCAACCACCAGGATTTATTGCTGAGGGGGTGTCCAATATGATGTGTAAGCTCCACAAGGCCATATATGGCCTTAAGCAGAGCCCGAGGGCTTGGTTCCAGAAGCTCTCGAAGTTGATTGAACAATAGGGTTTTGTCAGATCTACTGCGGATCATTCTCTTTTTGTTAAGAGAAACCAGACAGGTATTGTTGCTTTTTTGGTCTATGTAAATGATATTATTGTTACAGGAAGTGATGACCATGGCATTCAGGCAACCAAGGATTTCCTTGGACAACAGTTTGTGACCAAGGATCTTGGCAAGCTACGGTATTTTCTTGGCCTAGAATTTGCAAGAAATAAGAGGGCATGGTAATGACGCAAAGGAAATATATCATTGATCTTCTATCTGAGATGGGCATGATAGGATGTGGACCTGCTACTGCTCCAATGGATCCCAATGCTAGACTATATGATGATGATTCTACGGAGGTGGATAAGAGACAATACAGAGAGCTGGTAGGGAAGCTATTGTATGTCACTATTACCAGACCTGATATATAATTTGCTGTCAGCAGGGTCATTCAGTTTATGGAGCAGCCTAGACAGGCTCACATGGGTGCAGTCAACATGATCTTGAGGTATCTCAAGTCTTCTCCATGTGCAGGGCTACTATTCAGAAGAGACACGCCTCTTGCAATTTCAGGATGTGCGGATGCAGACTTTGTGGCTGTCCCAAGGACAGAAAGTCTACATCTGGATTCACTGTGTTTGTAGGCAGCTCATTGGTTTCATAGAAGAGCAAGAAACATACGGTTGTAGCCAGATCCAGCGCTGAATCAGAGTATAGGGCCATGGCCTAGGGAAGCATAGAAATGACGTAGGTCAAGTCCATTCTGATTGACCTAACTATTAAGGTGCCTCTCTCGATGCATCTTAAATGTGACAATCAAGCAGCTCTATTGATAACTAATACTCTAGCTTTCCATGAAAGAACAAAACACATTAAGGTTGGCTACCACTACACCCGTGATTTGATTCAAAAGGAGTTTATATCCACTTCTCATGTTGCTTCAGGCGATCCGATTGTTGATATGTTTCCAAAGCTCTTGCAAAAGGGCCCTTTCACTGTTGTTGTTCCAAACTGAGCATGATAGATATATATGCTCCAGCTTGAGGGGGAGTGTTGAGATATTTATCTCTTTAGTGTTATTATGTAATTTTCTATTTATGTTGTCTCTTTATGTAATTTTCTCTTAGAGCTTTTCTGATATATAAGAGAGCTCTAGGGCTACGGTGATTGCAAGTCTTTTGTTCCAATCATTTCCACAGTTCCCCTTCGAGATATTGCAATATTAGTTATGCCCATCCCTTTTTTAGAATATCAGTCGTGCCTCTGACTTATTGTCGTTCTATCACTTGTTCCCTCCATTACTTTAGCCGTCAATGAGTTGAACTTAACCATGATTTTTTCAAACCATGGTGAGGTTAAGAGGGGAGTAACTGTCCAAAACATCCCCACTCATCCTCCTCCTTCGGCCCCTCCTTCATCGCCTCACGTCCTCCAGCCTCCTTCGTCCTCGTCGATGTGCGAAGGTTCGTCCATGACAGTAGTCCTCCGACGCATCAGAAAAGAGCGAATCACAACGAAGGCGAATGCATGCAACTATGAGATGATGATGTTCGGAATGGTGTCGGAGAGGAGGAACCCGAAGGAGGGGATGGTATTCTTCCCCGCGTGGACAATAAGAAGGTTGCCAGATGGGGAGGTATGGGCGGTGGTCGACGAGAGGCTGTAGGGGAGGGTGGACAAAGAGGAGGAGGCATTGGAGGAGGGGGCGTTGGAGGAGGGGGCGGAGGAGGAGGCTGGGAGGAGGGGGCGGAGGAGGCTGGGGAAGTAGGGAGTGGGAAGAGGAACATGGGGTGGAGGAGGCTGAGGAGTAAGCGGAGCATGATGAGTCGAGGGTGGAGGTGGTTGGGGAGGAGGATCAGGGGATGGAGGTGGCTGAAGAGTGGGAGGAGGGACGACGTCGAAGGAGGGGGAAAGAGGATGAGTAGGTGGTGGAGGCAAGGGAGGGGGAAGAGCAATGGGCAACGATGATTGGGGAGGGGGAGGAACTTCTAAGCCCTTGGCAAACCATTATTGCAATAAAAAATAATGTTTCATCATGTTCATCTGAAATGAAATGAATAAATGAATGCGGATGCACTTTACTATTAATGTCTCTTTGTATAATTAAAGTTATGTACCATGGCCATATTGAATATTGTAGAGATATATTTACGTTTTCCGCATTGTTCCTTAATTCTCTCTTCTTATGTATGACTTTTGTAATTTACCCATAGGCTACTCCCCTATATAAGAGAGCTTAGGGTTCATGGAATAAACAATTGAATGTTTTCTCCCAACATGGTATCAGAGCGGCGGTCCTAGACTAGAGCTCCGAAACCCTAGCCCCTCCCACCTCTCCTCCTAATGCCAGGGCGTCGCCGCCTCCTCTTGCCTGGTGCCTCACTGCCCCTTGTGTGGTGCCTCTCGCGCCCGTGTGATGCCTCGCCGCCCACGGTGCAGCCCCCTATTGCTCGCGTGTGATACAACCGCCCCCTCCTCTGTGCGGTGCAGCTCCTGTAGCCCCAGCGGTACCCCCATGCGGCTCCTGCCACTCCAACTGTGGCCTTGCGCCCCTCCTGGATCTCAAGTGATCATCTCCCGCAGGTTGATCGTTAACCCAACTTTTACTACAAGAAGCAGTTCTCGGATTCTAGATGAGATTGGTTGCATGAGTCTACACATGCAATCATATCTCTCTATATCTGTGTAGTCAACCCTGTGTTTTGTCATCATAAATTGTCTTCTCGAGCCATCGTGTCAGAGAGCAAGGCCGACCTTCCCTCCATGGGTGCTTTTAGAGGTCCTGCGCCCATAGTAAAGATGCATGGGTCCAACTATGAAGTGTAGGCAATGCAGTTCATGAGTATGATGAAGTCTACAGGTAAGAAACACATTTTTACCGAGGAAGAGCCGACCGAGAAGACCGGAGTCAACACCTCATGGGAGGCAGATGATGCTTATGCCAAAGTTTGGTTGTCAAGTACATTGACACTGGAGATAGCCAATGACATACTTCATCAACCCACAACCAAGACAGTGTGGGACATTCTTGCTGCTACCTATTCACAGGTTAAGAACGAGACGAAGATTCTACGGTTTCAACATGATATCTTCACTATTAAGCAGAATGGACGCCCTCTTCAATCGTTATATACACCATTGCGTGGGATGTTTGAGAAGCTCTATAGCTTCATGCCTCTCAATTCTACCCCTGAGCAGCAGAAGACCTATCGGAATGCCACCATGGTTGGTGTCTTCTTGGAAGCCCTTGATCGTAAGTATGAGATAACCCGTTCTCAGATTCTGGCGGACTCGACCATTCCTCCTATGGAGGAAGCTTTTCGTAGACTCAGTCGGATTACTGTTCCATATTCTATCACCAATCAGTCCTCTTCAGCAATGACTGCTTCTCGAGGTCGAGGAGGCTCTTCTCATCTTTGTGGATGAGGACCCCGCGACAGAGGTGGTCGTGTTCGTTAGCCATGCACCTTTTTTCTTCGTTCTGGACATACCGACGATACTTGCTACTCCAAGCATGGATTTCCAGCTTCTGCTCGTGTGGCCGAGCAGATCGAACCTCCTGCAGCTTCTTCTATGAATCAACGGTTTAATGATATTGTGGGACGATTGAGAGGTATTATACCTCCATCTACTCCCGCCGTGTCTTCTTCGGTTTCGGGTAGCCACTTCGATGTGGCTGCATAAACCTCCTCCAGCACCTTAGGTAGTACTTATGCACTCACTGGCAGTTGTGGATCTGATGTAGTCGAATGGATTATGGATTCTGGTGCCACACATCAGTTGTGTGGAGACAGGAATCAGCTTACAACATACAAGCCTATCCCTCTAGGAGGAACAATAGTTATTGTAGATGGGACTCATTCCCCGATTACAGGACACGAGGAGATCAATCTGACACCTTCTCTGCATTTACAAAATGTCTTGCATGCACCTGAATTTTCTATGAATTTGTTGTCCATTAGCCAGATTACGAAGGACTTAAATTATCGAGCCATTTTAACCCTTCTTCTCTTGTTTTTCAGGACATCCTTATGGGCAAGGTGATTGGGTATGGCCGTGAGTAGGGCACTCTCTATCGCCTACTTCGAACTCCCTATTCTGGACATTCCTCTTTATCTGTTGGATCTACTTCACCATTTCTGTGGCACCTGCGATTTGGTCATCTCCCGCTCCAGAAACTGTGTCGTGTTCTGCCTCAGGTCTCGCCTCGCACGTCCTTCCATTGTGTGCATGTCAGTTGGGAAAGCACCATCACTCTACCTTTCCCAGTCGTCAGAGTCGGAGCAGTAGCTCCATTTTTGAGTTGTTTCATATCGATATTTGGGGTCCTAGTCGTGCTCCCGATCACCAAGGGTATAGGTTTTATCTAGTTGTTGTTGATGATTTTTCTCGTCTGTCGGGGGTCTTTTTATTAAAGAATAAATCTGAAGCTGGAGATGTTATCAAAACCTTCTTGATTGAAATTCAAAATGTTTTTTCTGCTTCTTTGAAAATTGTGAGAAGTGATAATGCCCTGGAACTGTGTACACATACTCTATCCACATATTTTTCAACCCACGGTATTATTCACCAAACTTTATGTGCATATACTTCTCAACAAAATGGCATTGCAGAAAGGAAACATCGTCATTTGCTTGATGTCATGAGGACGCTCCTCATTCAGAGTTATGCTCCTCATTCTTTTTTGAGTGATGTTGTTCTTACGGCTTGTTACCTTATTTATCGCATGCCCTCATCAGTCCTGGGTGAGAAAATTCCTTTCTCTCTTACATTTCCTGACAAGGATTTGTTTACATTCACTCCTCGTGTGTTTGGCTCCGTCGCCTTTGTCCACCGGTTGTCTCCAGGCATTGACAAGCTCCCTCCTAGAGTTGTCAAGTGTATTTGTTGGATACTCCGGGACATAAAAAGGGTACAGGTGTTATGATTTAATGCACATAAAGTATTACGTTAGTGCCGATGTCACTTTTTTTTAAGTTTGTAATGTTTTTTTCACCTACAGGAGATCGGTTGACACCTTCAGCTACTGATGATAACATATACATGTCACCACCACCACAAGCACATACCATCCTACCACCACCACCACCTCTCTCACCATCGTCCTCACCATTATCTATGCCACCTCCACCAACTATATCGGCCTCAATTCCCCCATTGCCACACCATTGTACCCGTCGGCCTGCTTCTGCTCATGGTCAATGTTCATCATCAAGCACACATGAGGTATGTTTAGATAACAAATGTTCGAATGATGGCTCTAATTGTCTACCTGAGCGGGACTCTCTAGATGGGACAGATTTGGAGGATGTAGATTTGGACTTACCCATTGCTCTTCGGAAGCAGAAGCGTAACTGTACGTCATATGCTATGGCATCCGTGGTATCTTTTGATCGCTTGACTATAGACTTCAGATCTTTTGCAGTTGCATTATCAGTCGTGGGTATTCCGCGGAATTATCAGGAAGCTTTGAGGGATAGTCGGTGGCCAGCTCCTATTGGTGTCTCCACAGTTAGCTGTAAATGTACCAGCTCCTACTGGTGTCTCCACAGTTAGCTGTAAATGGGTGTTTACAGTTAAGCAAAATGCAGATGGTAGCATTGACAGATACAAGGCACGCCTGGTTGCACGTGGATTTACTCAGACTTACGAAGTGGATTATCTTGATACATTCTCTCCTGTAGCTCGTCATTCTATCTTACGGGTTCTTCTCTCTGTTGCTGTGATTCGAGATTGGTCGTTGTTTCAATTAAAATGTCAAGAATGCATTTCTTTATGGTGATCTTAAAGAAGAAGTCTACATGCAACAACCACCTGGATTTGCTGTTGAGGGGGAGTGTTCACAGGTGTGTAGACTTCATAAGGCGATCTATGGCCTTAAGCAGATCCCTAGAGCATGGTTCCAAAAGCTTTCAAACTTGTTTGAGAAACATGGGTACAAACGTTCGAATGCAGATCATTCTCTCTTTGTATATAGAACATTTAGAGGTATGATTGCTATTATGGTGTATATTGATGATATTCTCATTACATTAGATGACATACAAGGAATCAAGAGGGCGAAAGAACTTCTGGGTCGTGAATTTGTCACCAAGGATCTTGGAACTCTTAGATATTTTTTGGGACTGGAGTTTTCCAGAAATCAACAGGGGCTTGTGATGACCCAGAGGAAATACATTACTGATTTACTAAGTGACACGGGAATGCTTGGATGTCGACCGGCCACTAGACCCATGGATCCAAGCATGAAACTATATGAAGGTGACACTGATGAGGTTGACAGGAGGAGTTGCAGAGAGTTGGTAGGAAAACTCCTTTATGTTACCATAACCAGACCCGACATCTCATTTGTTGTTAGTCGGGTGAGCCAGTTCATGCAGCAACCACGCTAGGTCCATATGGATGCTATACATATGATATTCAGGTATCTTAAATCATCTCCTGGTGCAGGTCTACTGTTTAGAAAAGGCAAAGAAGTCACCATCTCAACGTGCATGGATGCTGATTATGGAGGGTGCCCAAAGGATAGGAAGTCCACGACTGGATTTGCTGCATAAATTGGAGATTCTCTTGTCTCATGGAGAAGGAAGAAGTAAACTGTTGTAGCCAGATCCAGTACTGAGTCTGAATATAGGGCAATGACACAGGTTAGTACAGAAATGATGTTGATTCGAGCTTTGCTTACATATTTACATATAGAGGTTCCCCTTCCTATGGCACTGGAATGTGACAATCAGGTTGTTATATTCATTGCAAATAATCCAGCATTTTATGAACGCACCAAGCACATTGAGGTTGATTGCCACTATATACGAGATATGATTCAGAAGGGCTTTATTTCTACATCTCATGTCTGCTCAGGGGATTAGACTGCAGATATCGTCACCAAGGCCTTACTCAGAGGGACTTTTCAGAAATGCTTGTCCAAGTTGAGCATGATTAACATCTATGCTCCATCTTGAGGGGGAGTGTAGAGATATGTTTATGTTTTCCGTAATGTTCCTTAATTCTCTCTTCTTATGTATGACTTTCGTAATTTACCCATAGACTAGTCCCTTATATAAGAGAGCCTAGGGTTCATGGAATAAACAACTGAATGTTTTCTCCCAACAAATACCCTGTAGCTGGGAGGACATGTCTGACTTCAAACACATGATATTCAATAAAGATCTCCAGTATGATAAAGAAATGCCAATCTCTTTCTAAATATTGATTTTCAACAGACTTCTTGATGCGTGTCTTCAGCATAGAAATGCGGATTCGAAAGTGTTGGAATAATCAAGTGAAAGAGTTGACTTGATAAGTTCGAGATAAACTCGAACTTGAATCGTAACTGTCACGATTACGCACACACCCTTTGACCTAAAATAGATATGCATTTATATGCCTGAGTATGCACATTTGACAGATCAATAGGTTGGTGAGCCAACCAATGTCCATATGCTGGCGAGTTGGTGTGCATATGAAGACAGATGAGAACCATGATATCTGATTGGAATCATACATGTTCATAGTTGATTAATAGGGAGATAGAGCTCACTCATGAGATATTTGGGGGTAAAAATTTATTCCGTGCATGGTCATCTTGTTTATGAAATAAGATATGAATTCGAGATATTAATATCATAGTGGATCCTTTGTTGGAGCACAACAGGTGTTGTGATGCAGAGGGTCGTCATATGGGGATCAGACGACCCTCATAGGATAATCGGGACTCTATGAGGGCCGTCTGATCCCCATCCGACGACCCTCTGCATCACAACACCTACTGCAACAGATGATCCGTTCTCTATTAATATATTCTTTTGGAAAGTGTATGACTAATATTGTCGAAAGAGAAATCAATTGATATGTTCCGAAGAAGACAATCAAATTAGGGTTTGAACTTTGGATATGTCATAGTTTTCATGTGTTAATGATGAATGGGTATTGGGAATACTCAGGGTTAAATCTATAATAATAGAGCATCTACCAAGACACTTCCATTCCAAGAGAGTGATGAAATATGATGGATTTAAGTGGCTCCATTTAGCTAGATGATTTGATATTTAATTGGATTAAATCACAATTCATTTGAATCTAATTTCAAATCCAATTCCAATTTCAATGTCCAAATGTTGGTAACCAAGGTTGCATAAAGCGATTGTCGGTACTAGGTCGGTGAGGTCACGGACTAAGGATTAATCGATAGTCGGACGACTAATCGGATTTAGTTGACCATTAGTCGATTTCAAATTTTTTAATTATTTGAAATATATAAATCACTTTTTATACATATATTCTTGTATATTTACATTGATATGTACATTTTCTATACTATCATAATGAAATAGAAGTAATTGTCTTTAAATTTAACATTAAGAATATTAGAATAACTTTACTTTTAAAAAAACATTGAAAAATAAAAAATAAGACATGTCTATGTAAAAGTCGGCTGAGTAGTCAGGTTGACTGACTAATGGTCGACTAGGCCTAGTCGAGTCGGCTACCCCCCTAACTTGACTAGTCGGGCCGACTTTTACAACAGTGTTGGTAACAGAGATGGCCATGGAAATGAAAATATACAAGCTCCTTAAGCTGATTTCCAAGCTCCAAATGGTTTGGACTATGATTAGAAATGGTCGAGGAAGGTAGGTTCAACTCACCAATACTTTCTCGAGCTCACAAAGTGGCTTGCATTTCGTTGAGCTCATTTAAAGTGTGAAATGTTCCACTCGAGCTCAATTGGTAAGAGCGTATGAATTTCTAGCTAAAATGGTATCGACCTTGAAATTGGATTGATATCTAGATTTTAGTTGCTATACATGGATAGTATGATCTCTTTGATATTATCTTCAAGTATCTGCATTTGTATTACTTAATTGTGGGAAAAGGCTTTGTTGTTATTGTTGTTCTATCTGCATTTGGATTTCATGAGTCTTTATTGGATTGAGACTCATACTTATTGAAGTCAAAATTGTAAAATTATTATTATTACATTTTATTCATAAGGGTAATTTTTACGAACATAGTTCACAAATAGAATTCATTAATTAATGTGAACATTGATTCACAATATTTAACATTTATACGGATATGATTCATACAAAAATTTGTGTAAATATGATTTACATATTATTTTCAAGACTTGAAATTGTGTGAATTCGATTCACATTAATTTTGTAGGTGTGAATTGGATTTTTATTTAACTTCTTACGTGTGAATATGATTCATAAGCTAAAGGATTATTTGCATAATTTGTCCAATATGGATAATTGGATTTTTCACTCAGTTAATAAATTCAACAACAATGGCTATTTTAGGCAAATTTGAGGCATGTACACATGGCGCCATGTTGTTGAGTCCTTGTTGATTAAGTACTCAATGTTGTTGCTTATTTTATTAATCAATATTTATTAAAGATAAAAAAGGAGATAGTTCCTGTCGAACAAGGACTATCTTAAGCCCTTGTTCAACAATCTAAGGGACACAATTTCACATGCCTACTTGAAGCCCTAGTCTTCAAGAGACGTGTGCTTTGTGTATAAAGGTTGAGCAAGTGTCTCTTTAAAAAAACGTATGTTTTTGGAGATCCTAGTCCCATGGGAATTTCGTGCCTTGTAGAAGAAGAGGAGTCTCGAGAGTTATCCATTTCTCACATGCCTCTTCTTGAAGCCTTTTTTGTGAAGACGATGTTCAAGGTCGTGGGACGCAACACGATTCATTTCTGCGTCCATGAGAGAGACATTGCGGATCCTACTTGATCAGGAGGTTTCTTTGACTAAAAACTCACGCTTCAAGAGGTAAACCTGGTTCATTCTTCATATTCTTTATGGATATTAGAAATTATTTTGGAAATTGTTTCCTTGGAGTTAATGATTTCAAAATATACAAATCGTTATGCTGAAATTTCTTTTTCATGCCATGAACATACATTATTTTAGGTAAGAAGGTTTCTAAATATTCCGTGTTTCCTTGATTCAAAGTTTTTAAATCTTCAATTACTTCCTTCAAGGAGTTGGTGGAAAGTCCTTTCAACCTCTTTTTTAATGTAATTCCTCTTGTGTCTACAAAGTTAACATCTGCTTGCATTGAGTATGAACTGCAACTATCCCGAGAGGCACACGTTATTATTGTGGAAGAAGTTTAGGGCACAGCTGATATTCCTCAAAAGGGAGGGGCATAATTGATATCGCAATATCTCATATGGGCACACCAGATAAAAACCCTTCTTTATTTACCTTTGATGCTTAGCTTTCGTAGCTTATTCAAAAAAATAGTGGGAATAAGTGATGGGCCATATCACAGTGAGGACGTTGTTGGCTATAGAGGGCAGATTATAACACCTCAAATGTAGGCCCACATCTAGTACTCACAAGCAATGATGTAAAAAACGGTATAAACGACCATTTATACGTAGGAGGTCGTCGATTACACCGACTATTCAAAGTCGAGCATATATGTGGTTGGGCCGCTTAATCGGCGTTAAACAACCGCTTAAACATCGTTTAAACAACACCGTTCAATATCAACTTTAAAAAATGAAAAATAAAAAACCCCTGATGTTTGTAGACCTTCACTCCATTCGACCCCCACTCCCTGTCCTGACCCCTCACACACAAAACCCGAACCCTCGCCCCCTCTCCCCCCTCCTGCAACACCCCTCACGGCGGCAACAACCTCCATCACGCGAAGCCCCACTGCTGTCGCTGCTGTCGATCCTCCATCGCACGAATCCCCGTCACCATCGTTGTAGATCCTCTATCGCAAGAAGCTCCTTCGCGTGAGATTTTTACGCACCATCAAGAAGAAGGTAATCCATTGCACTAAGCTCCTGTGTGTTCATAGCTGTCCTTTAGACATTGATTTTTGGCATTTTTCGTTGCCCCAAATCTTACATTGTTGGTTATTTCAATGACCCAATTATGCAGTGCATGTTTCTAGTGCATGCTCTGAAGTGGAGTTTATATTTAGTGTTGGAGTTTATATTTAGTGAATTTAATACATCTTCGATATTTCTGCAATAACTATATAATCAATTGATAATCAATTTATACAGGTGTCCATCTTCTTGATTCGAATGGAGAAGAGAGTTATCCATTTCCCTCTTTCAATTGTGGAAAAATTAAACAATTGTGTTGTCCCTGTTTTTTAGATGTGGAAATTTATTTATGGTACTTTGATGTAGGTTTTTGTTGTGAAGTAAGGTTGAGCATGATTTCATTTGAGCATTGAGATTTGTCATTGAGATTTTTCATTCAATGATGTCTTCCTTGTTTTGTATTGTTGTTCATGCTGATATGTAATATGTAATATTGATGAATCGACATGGTCCTTGAGTAATAGATGGACACCTCGTCTTCTGATACTATGACAAATAGTGGAGCGAGGTTGGATGACATGCGTTTTATTCCACAAGGATTTACAGATCCAGGATGGAAGTTTGGTTATATGCGTACAAAGGATGATCGAAATACAATTGTTTGTAAACATAGCAAACATCAAAGGTAGAATTTATAGACTCAAGCAGCATTTGACTCATATTCGTGGACAAGTCTTCTGATCTTGTGACAAGTAGTGGAGCGAGGATGGATGGCATGTGTTTTATTCCACAAGGATTTACAGATCCAGGGTGGAAGTTTGGTAATATGCTTACAAAGGATGATCAGAATACAATTGTTTGTAAATTATGTAGCAAAACCATCAAAGGTGGAATTTATAGACTCAAGCAGCATTTGTCTCATATTATGGACAAGTCTTGTCCCAAGGTTGATAAGAGATCAAGAAAGAAATGAAGTAATATTTGGGTAGAATATCAAAGAAAAATAGCAAAAAAGATGAAGGAAATCGATGATAGAGGAATGATATTGATGTCATGAGAGGTGATGTACCAACAATGGGCTCAACAAAAAGGCCTCGCATGTCTGAGTCAACCAATGAGATAGTTTCTCAACAACAGACAAGGATGCATTTTATAAATATCAAAGGGAAAAGGCCATTGCATATGTATGCCATTGAGCTTACAACGCAAACATTCCGTTCAATGTATTTCAAATGAAGGATTGCTACAAAGCATTTGAAGCAATTGGGCAATATGGTCCATGACTCAAACCCCCACTCGTTACACAGTTGAATAAGTCGGCTAAGGATGTCAATAGTACCTTAGCATCGCATAGAGAAATGTGGAAAAGTATAGGATGTTCTATCATGAGTAATTTAGGGACTGATATTCGTTTTAGAAGTATAATGAACTTATGTGTGAATTGTTCACTAGATAAGTACAAGTTTTTGAGGTCTGTAGACTCTTCTGATGAACCGCATCTCGCTGAATACATTTTCAACTTATTAGATGAATGCATGAACGAGGTTGGAATTGAAAATATTGTCCAAGTTGTCACAGATATAGCATTTGCAAATATTGTTGCAGGGAGGATGATGGAGGCAAAGTATACCAAACGCTTTTGGAGCTCATGTGCTGCCCATTATCTTGATTTGGTATTAGAGGAGATGGAAAAGAATCAAAGGTGAAAAGCGCAATCTCTAAGGCAAGGACGCTTACGGTCGTCATTTATTGCCACCTGTAGACTTTAAGTATGATGCTTAGATTTACATGAAAAAGACGTCAAACCTGAGCAAAGTAGATTTGTTACTGCATTTCTTACATTGTAAAGTGTTCTTGATAAGAAAGGAAAGTTGAGGCTTATGTTCTCTTCAGATGAGTGGAGAGATTGTAGATGGTCAAAGACTAGGAAAGGAAATGTGACGACATCAAATGTCTTGGGTCCAACGTTTTAGAATCAAGTTCATCTTGCATTAAGGGTTTTTACTCGATTTGTTCATCTTCTACGCATTTCTGATCTGATGTTAATCTGTCTATGGGGTTTGTGTATGCATGATTCTAGTTCATCTTGCATTAAGGGTTTTTACTCGATTTGTTCATCTTCTACGCAATTCTGATATGATGTTAATCTGTCTATGGGGTTTGTTGATGCATGATTAGTGGAGGTAAATAGAGAAATAATCGATTCTTTCAATAGAAATGAGTTATCCAATAAGCATTTTATTGATGCCATCAATTTGAAGACAAAAGGATGACCTGATTCTCCACTCCATCTTGCAACGTTTTATTTGAACCCCTACTTCTATTACAAGGATCATGTTGAGCATGATATTGTTGTGAAAAAAGTCTTCTTGAATGCATTGAGAAGTTCTATTGATTTAGAGCAACAAGACATCATTACAAGAATGGGTTGGTGATTTACAAACATTGTCAAGGATTGTTTGGGAAGCTATTAACAATTAAACAAAGATCAATAAATGATGACCATATTTATCCTGGTAAATCCCTCTCAAGTTTTTCAAATGGCTTGTAATTAATTTTTTTTGAAAGAAGACATGTAATTATTGTTGAACATGAAATAACTCATTGGTGGTCGTTACATGGAGGTGAAAACCCAATTTGCAAGAAATGACAATGAGAATTCTGAGTTTGACATCATCATCTGGATGTGAGATAAACTGGAGTGCTTTTAGATGGTAATGGATTTTATATTTGGACACTAACATCCACTATACATTGACTTTTTAGTGTATAACATAAATATTTGTGTATTTTAGGTTCATACGTAGAATAGAGATAAACTAGATCCCAAGGGGGTGAATGATTAGTATTTGTTAGATTCAATTCATTGATTAATGATCGCAGCGAAAGTAAGCGAATGAATCCACTTTCTTCAAAGGATCACCAGTATGCAAGAGCATGGATTTTAAATGTACCTTGTGAAAATGATGAAGTATTTCCTGGCACAAGATTTAATGGGGTTCAGTTGCAGAGGTATGCAGAGCTGAAAACATACTTGAGCCAAGGAGGAGTGAATGCGTACATTTGAGAGCTTCTAGTTCATCTGGGCAAACTTTGCATGAGGAAGCTGGTAATGAGGGAATATTTGAGGATGAGGATGATGATGGAGGTGAAGAACCAATGTTTCTTGATGGCGAGTTTAATGAAGACTGGCATGATTTCATTATATTTTGGATGAATGAATGTCGGTCCTCTCAATGTTATTTGGCGAAGCAAGAAAATGCCTGAAGATTGGAGGAGGAGTATCGCGGTGCCTCTTTATAAGAACAAAGGAGACATTCAAAATTGTTCAAATTACAGAGGTATCAAGCTGATGAGTCACACTATGAAAATTTGGGAACGTGTGATCGAAAGAAGGTTGAGACAAGTTTCCCAAATAAAAGAAAACCAATTCGGATTCATGCCAGGTCGCTCAACTATTGAAGCCATCCATTTGCTGAGGAGAACAATGGAGATTTATAGAGCTAAAAGGAAGAATCTCCATATGATCTTTATTGATTTGGAGAAGGCTTATGATTCCGTCCCACGAGAGATACTGTGGAGAGTTTTGGAGAAAAGACAAGTACCTGTCCTATACATTAATCTCATAAAGGATATGTATGATAGGGCTTTATCTTGTGTAAGGACCCCAACGGGGAAGACTGACTATTTTGATATCAACATTGGTTTACATCAAGGTTCAGCTTTGAGTCCATTTCTTTTTACTTTGATTATGGACGAGTTGACAAGTCACATTCAGGATGAGTTACCTTGGTGTATGTTATTTGCTGATGATATTGTGTTGATTGACGAGACTAGAGATGGAGTAAATGAGAAGCTTGAGGTTTGGAGACATGCATTGGAGACTAAAGGCTTTCGTATAAGTAGAGCTAAGACGGAATATATGGAATGCACCTTTGATGGAAGCAATGGTGAAGGAATCGAGGTGAAGATTGGTGACGATAACATTCAGAAGAGAGATTCTTTTAGATATCTGGGATCTATTTTGCAACATGAGGGGGAAATTGATGGAGATGTTACTAATAGAATAAATGCAGGCTGGCTAAAGTGGAGAGGAGCCTCTGCTGTTCTCTGTGATAAGAAAATTCCTTTAAAAATTAAAGGAAAGTTTTACAAAGCAGCCGTGAGACCTGCTATGCTTTATGGTTCTGAATGTTGGCCTGTGAACCATAGACATGTGCAGAGAATGGTTGTAGCAGAAATGAAAATGCTAAGATGGATGTGTGGGCATATACGTAAAGATCGGATTCGGAATGATGCAATCAGAAAGAAAGTTGGTGTAGCTCCGATCGAGGATAAGATGCGAGAAAACCGCTTAAGATGGTTTGCTCATTTGCAAAGAAGGTCAACTGATGCACTGGTTATGAGATGCGAGTGGTGGGATGTTGAGCCGGCTAAGAGAGGGCGAGGACGGCCCAAGAAGTGTTGGAAAGAGACTATACGAAGGGATCTTAGTTTTTTGGATATAAGTCCGAGATTGACCCAAGATAGATCTGAATGGAGGCGAAGAATCCATGTAGCCGACCCTACTTAATTGTGGGAAAAGGCTTTGTTGTTGTTGTTGAATGTCGGTCCTCTTTGTGTTATCCATGAATTTTTTGGAACCATGCTATGAATTATAGTTTATAATTGTTTATGTTGTCTATTTTGTTATTTGGATATGGATTCTACTTCTTTATGCTATCTACTTTGACATTTGGATGAAACAATCCTTGAATTTGACGATATTTGATCTATATTGTGAATATGCGGTTATATTTTTATAATTTATTTATACTTTTTATTAATTATATATATGGAATAATTTTTCATTTATTAAAAATGCAAAACCATATAATTCGTTTAATTTCCGTTTAAACTCCCACATACCATTTAATAAGTAATCAATGATCAGTGACCCTACCGACTGAATACCATATACCGCTTTTTGCAACCTTGCTCACAAGTGTGAGAGTGAGTTATAAATGAGGAGTAATAGTATTTCACAACATCGGCTTAAGCATATTCAGCGGTGGTCAACAGGGCTTGTTATAGGTTCACACCGAATAAGTTGTGACGGTGAATTATCCTCCACGATGGCTTGAGAATATGCTTAGGACATTACAAGTTCAATCTAATGTACTTCTCAATCTTTATCTTTGACTCTTCCACAATGTGTGTCTAGCTTGATATCCAAGCCACAACTTTTATGCTAGTTATATCCAAACCACAACTTTGATGGTAGTTTATGAGAATGGATGGAATCGACAATTTTTATCTTAAAAAAAGATCGAATTAACAATAAACTTGCAGAAAATGATCAAGAAAGAAAAATAAGCACAAACATATTACACGAGGATATATAATGGTTCAGTATGTGCCTACTATGCTGCTCAAACAAGGCCTTCTCTGTTTTGTTTCATGAAAATATTCTTGGAATACAATAAGTGATAGCCACCACGGGAATTTCTTATACTGCAATTCTACCAACAGCTCTTTCAACATTTGTTATTCTCTTGGACTGCAAGCCATCCTAATACTAAATTAGTATTGTAATATGAAATTCGATTGGCCCACATTACAGCAATTTTAGGCTATTAACAGCATGTCATGTTTTTATGTGAAAATATTATTTTTAGAAAAATGGGTGATTACCGAAAAGATATGCGGCCTATCTCATATATTCATAATGTACAACTTTAGTATATTCAAATTACACAATCTACACCTCCTAAAGTGCCTTGGGCATTCTATTACATTCTCTATGTCGTCCTTTCACTCTTGAACATAAAACCTTTCCACACTAGCCAAATGGCCCAAATCAAGGAAGAGGCCCGTGTTCTATCCGCCTATGAACCATTCCAATTGCTGTAAACAGAGTCCCAAAAGGAATCTTCTTTATTGGGATTCCATCCCGCAACGTGAGGACTATCCCACTCAAAGGGAAAATGGTTAACACCTTTGACATTTTTGCTACATCGCAGATAAAAAACACGCACTCCGAGCTGCTGTCATAATGTGTCCCCTCCTAAGAAGCTAGAAGTATACCTTCACTTGTGGTGGGATTTTCCAACTCCAGATATTTCTGTATTGCAGGAGTAGCTATCGGCCATAGTTCTATATACCTGAGGTGCTTGTATGGAAAAATCCTCGTAAAAAGTGTTCAAATAATTTAACGTTGGTTTTCAACTAGCGAATGCAACTTTTTTTTTATGGGGGCTTTATGATAGCAATCAAAAGACATAAAATTAGTAAAACACAGTTATAGAATATTACTCTTTTTCATTACTGGACCATGTGACTTCATTTAGAATATGCAAAAGGAAGAATAATGGAACTTCATTTAGAATATGCAAAAGGAATAACAATGTGAACCATAACAAACTTTACAAAATACTCTCTCGTTTACTCTTTCAAACATGTGTGATTCTACTCGATTTAAGTTTTCTCGAAAAAGAAGGGTGTGGTCCCAGGGCGGCACACACCCAAGGCAATTTTATTAAAACAAACTCAAGTTATAATAGCCTAATACTAAACTGGTATAGGATTGTAACAACTCATTGACGAACATTATAATTGTATACACAACAATTTATATACTTTCAGCAATAGTCATTAAAAAATATCGTTAAGTAAAAGTTCATTTGTCTTGTAGAAGTATTGCCTTCATTGCTCTGAGGTGTCTTTGATTGTCTGCCAAGAAATTGTGATGTTTGGTTATAGCAATAGCTCTAAATGTATAAAAAGTCATCTTTCCGAATTGTGATGTTGCCTTGGCATAGCAAAGTGGGACTATGAACAGAGTTATTTCTGTGTCATAGGCAAATTGTACAGAGCTAAATCTCAGCCACCATGTTTGTAGTTACCGGCTCCGTTATAATTCAACAAACTAATCTAGGCTTATCCAAAATGGAATAGAGCAATGGACCATTGCCTTCTATTGTTAAGATTGTTTATCGTTTTCCTGCACAGAGCAAAATATGTTTGGACTTTATTTACCCATTTTCTAATTCATAATCTCTATGAATTTGCAGGTTTGCCCATCCATATTTAGCATTTCTGATGTTTGTCCCCAGCTCAGTAATTGGTTTGTTAATTCCAAGAACTCTATGTATGTGCTCTCCGAGCTCCCAGATTGTTGCATCTGGAAAGGGAAAAATGGTAGTGCACTATCTTCGGAGTCTTCTGTTGATTTTTATTTCATTGGTTATGATTAATACACACATTCTTGATAATGTCTATGAGTGTGTTAACAATTTGATATCTACCTAATTCACTAGCTAGATGTGCTAGCTGATTTACTATGGCATCTTTTTTATTTATCTAAGTTTATATGGAAGCTGACAAAACCTTTTGTTTTCGAAGTTCACTTAAACTCAGTTGAATGCTATTTTGTAAACCCTAGCCCTTGGGGTATTCAAGTTCACTCATGTTGAGTGCTGTTAGAAAATAGGAATGCGGAAGCGAAAATGATAAACAGAGTATAAGAACAGAAAGATAAACTTGAAACACCAAGATTTTACGAGGAACCCTACTCCCTAAGGAGTGGGATGAAACCACGGGAGAAGGGCCTTATGCTTCATTACTTTTCTCAACGGATACAGGAGGTCTGGGGCTCCTTATATAGCCTCCACAGAGCCTCCAAGTCCGACCACTGGTAGATGTGAGACTAAACACATGGATGGTGTAAATGGATCCTGGAGGTATCCATTTACCCATCTACAACATAAGAGGCACACGACCAAATACTCCAATAATGCCCCTCAAGCTGGAGCATGCAATGCTCAGCTTGGACACACAAAAAGAAACTCAACTCACAATACATGACACTACAGACAGTAATCAACTCAACGCACAAAATTGTTGACTGTTGTCGAGGACGTTGCTTCTCATGTTGTGCAAGTGAGGACGACGAACGGAATGGAGTGTGAGTCAAACTGAGGACTTAGAATCTGACCATCGAGTCTGAAACAACTCTTGGAGAAGTCCCCTTGTCGGAGAACATGGTCTCTCCCATTTGGCTCCAACTGAGGACTCGGAATTTGACCTTGTTCTCCGACGAAGTGACTTCTCTAGGCGTTGTTTCAGACTCGATGGTCAGATTCTGAGTCTTCAGTTTGACTCACACTTTAGTCCGTTCATCCTCCTCACTTGCATGGCATGAGAAGCAACATCCTCGACAGCTGCCGACAGTTGTGCACGTTCAGTTGATATTGTCTGTAGTGTCATGTATTGTGAGTTGAGTTTCTTTTTGTTTGTCCAAACTGAGTATTGCATGCTCAAGCTTGAAGGGAAGTATTGGAGTATTTGGTTGTGCGCCTGTTGAGTTGTAGATGGGTAAACGGATACCTCCAGGATCCATTTACCCCATCCAGTCTTTAGTCCCACATTTCCCAATTTGGTGTTGGAGACTCAGTGAGGGCTATATATGGACCCCCACCCAATGTATCATCAAATGGATAAAAAAGCAATGAAGCATACGGCCCTTTGAAGCATTCTCCCGTGGTTTCATCCCGCTCCTTATGGAGTAGGGTTCCACGTAAAAATCTCGTTGTTCTTCAATCTTTATTTTTTTTCATGTTTCGAGTCAGCATATTTATTTTCTAACAGGTATGATATGGACGTTTATCATCTATCATATTTCTATAAAAGTAGGCTTGTCAATTTATTTAGAGATGTCAAAATAACAGGTAACACCTCAAGGATACGAGAAAGGGGTGCCTGTCTACTTTTGTTCGCTCGATCTCTAAATTGGGCATGATCGACTATCCCAAATGGTCGTAGATATTCCTAAGGATCATGCACAAATACGCCAAAGAGTGCATTTCATTTAAGTTATACCTGCTGCCAAGATATGCAAAAATGCCACCTAGGAGAAGGATGATGGGATGATGAGCTTGTGGTCTATGGTCAGCGTCAACAATTGGTTTACAAATAACTAGTTTATCATACGACTGCTCATAGTGGAATTTTGTGAAAGCCACGCATGGTCAAGAGAAGAATTCCAACAGAATGTTCTACATATACTTTGATATGATAAATCTCAAGCAAGTAGGACACCCCGTAGTTGAGTATTTCTCTTCTTTAAAATCTTTGTTTGAGATATAGAATTCTTGCGTTCCGGGATATACCTGCCCTACATAGAAAGAATATTGCCAACACATGACAATTATGGTGTCCTTGTAGGACTTCCGGGTTATGGTGTTGCCTGAGACCCGATGATTACTTCGTCTACTCTCACTATTGAGGAATTCTATAACATTATGAGTCATTTAGCAGTCTCTCAACCCAATACTATTATTTCGGTCCATGCCTAGATTTGCATTGCTACCCCATCTTTGGGAGGTAGCCTTGGCCCATGCATGAGCCATGGACATGGTCGCTTCAAAGCACGACGAGGACGCAATACAATTTGGTGTACTTTCTACCACAAAACATGGCACTTTGAGGTTGTCTGCGATAATAAGCATGGTTATCCAATCTTACTGCTTGAGATGTCATTATTGCGGGTGATCGACTGTCTCTGGTAGTCCCAGAAGGGGTCTTTGAGGCTCTGATGCAGGGCCTAAACATGTTCCATCATGAAAACAATATGCACTCACCTAAACATGTTCCATCATGAAAACAATATGCACTCACATAAGAGTGACCTTTCAGAGACCGTTGTCGTCGTCCGTTCATGTATCTCTACTACTAGGTTAACCATTATTTCTTTTAAAAACAGAGTGGTTGATTTATACAAGTTCCTCCACACGCGTATGTGGGGGACATGCTATTCTACATTAGATATGCCAAATTCCTCCTCGATACACTATCCACATTTAATACCGCATATTTTCCCTTATTTAGGAAAAAAGGGATGTCCATTGATCCCCAACATTAAACTCAATAATGTCTGTTTTTTCATGTATTTTCAACCAACCATCTTTGAGTCAGTCAGATTTGCAAGGAATTCAACTACAGAGCTATGTTTGATGTTTTTTAATGTGTTTTTATAACACACTGATTGGGAGGACAATTGGTGTGGGTCATGAAGAAGGATGTGCCTACTATCTTGTTCAATCATCTATTATTGCTTCTTAGTCTGGGACTCATTTTTCTTCTTTTTCCGGTTGTTTTTGGCACCAACTTTTGGGGCATCCCTCCCTCTAGATACTTTGCCAGATCCTTCCCCAGCTCCCTTCCCTTTGTTGGTCTAGAATGTGAGGAATGGCTACTGGAAAAGCACTGCTCAAGTTCTTTTGTTTCGTTCGATACCATTCATTTTTGTGTAGGAGTGAATGAATTGTTGTGTTTATTTTATGAGTTTAGGACTAATTATATAGAGAGAAATTCTAGAGAGCAAAAAGGAAGAATTACATATAAGAACCTGAAGGGATACATGACTTAAATAAAATAGAAATACTATGACTCTAACACCCCTCTCAAGTTGGAGCATATCTGTCGATCATGCCCCGCTTGGAAATCAAACACAATCAATGTTTCTTAGATAGTGCCTTTGTGAAGATGTCGACACAATGAAATTTAGTGGAGATGTGTGCAGTAGTGATCCTTCCTCCTTATATTGCATCAAGAATGAAGTGTCATGCAGCCTAAATGTTCTTGGTCCACTCATGGAATACATGTTTGATAATGATGTACGTAGGAGACTTGTTACAATCTGAAGGTACATGATTAACATATGAAAGTCCAAGTTCATGTCGAAAGGAGACAATTAAATAGGTAGTTTGGGCCATTGCCTTGTATTCGACCTCTGCAATTGATCTGGAGACCATTTTTGTTTCTTGCTTCGCCAAGTCACCAAGTTGCCTCCGACGAGCATGTCGTAGCCTGTAATGGATAGACGTTTCTCATGTGAACTGACATAGTCAACATTTGTATAGGCGGAGGCATCGATGTAACCATTGACCCCATAGAAAAGTCCATGTTTGAGATATTCCTTCAAATATTGAAAGATCAAAAGAACATCCTACTAATTATTGTAAAGAGATCTTTCCCTATGCTGGCTATTTCTGCTCACAACATATGCCCATAACAATATATAGATGAGACACCCCAACTATATATTATGCAATATCTTTAATTGATTATAATACTTGGCTTCAAAATCTTTAATTGATTTTAATCCTAGCTTCAAAATCTCTCTATTTTCATTGCTAAAAGTCATGATATTAGTTATAAAATGAAAAATAGTTTCTTTTTAACACGAAATCCAACATATATAATATAATCTATTATAGATCAAATACGATATAATATATTAAAGCTAGATAATTGTAATATCATCTAATATATAAGTTTGAAGCATTCTAAAGAAACTTATATATCTGGCCTAGTAAAAATTAGATAAAGAAGTTTACCCACTAGACCTTTATATAGTATCGTATCCTTTAATGCATGATCATTTGATGTTGGATGTGTCCTCACTTCTGTAGGGATACCAGATGGACTGCATCCAAGTAGTCCAGCTTCAGTAAGAATGTCTCTGTGAGAGATGGAGTCCATCTGTAGTATGTAGCACTTCAATGCCAATAAAACAATGGAGTTGTCTAAGATCCTTCGTGACAAAGACCTTCTGGCGGAAGGTCCTTGGTCTATGAAATGATGACTCCGTCATCTCCAGTGGAAATTATGTCATTAACATAGACATGAAGTATAACAATGCCAATAGATCGTGGTCTGACGAAGATAGAGTAGTCAGACGTTGTCCTCTATAAGCCATGTGTGCTGATCTCAATGGTAAGCCTGTTGAATCATGCTCGAGGGTTTTTGCTTCATACTATAAATGACTTTACGTAGTCAGGATACGCATTCCCGCTCGACTGTGTATCTGGTGGCTGCATCATATAAACCTCCTCCTCGAGGTCACTATAGAGCAAAGCATTCTTCACATCAAGTTGAAAGATGAGCCATGTTTTATGAGCTGCAACAGAAAGAATGGTGCGTATGGACTCTATTATGGCAAATGGAGAGGTCTCAAAGTAATCGACCCCATTGGTTTATGTTAAGCCTTTTGCAACTAATCTGCCTTTCAATCTATCAACGGACCCATCAAGCGATTGTTTGGTTGTGTAGACCTATCGGCATGCTACAGAATGAACTCCCGGGGGCACGACCCAAGATCCCATGCGCCTCTAGAGGTAAGAGCTTCCATCTCCTTATCCATGGCTTGTCTCCATCCATGATACTGCAATGCACTATGATTATCTCTTAGAACAGATGTTTTCATCAGGGTATTTACAAACCTCTTGTCACAACTAGATAAACCATTAGCAGAAGTAAAATGCAATATAGGGTAAAAAGTGCATTGCCTTTTATGTTTGCAGAGAGCTATTAGAAGCTCCTCGGGCAGGTAACGGTGGTGGGAGCACTGGAAGAGGGCGTATCATCCTGCAAAACAGAAACATGCAAAATTTAAGAAGCAAGTGCAATGGTGTGGTTGCATTTATAGATAGTCGGTGGAGGTGCTAGATCCAAAGGGATGTCACCCACAGCAGCTAGTATGCTTAAAGAAAGTGGCATCCACATAAATATAATATCGAAAATCAATAGAATCATAACACCGATAGCTCTTCTGAGTGCGAGTGTCCCTAAGAACACACTTGATTGTCTTAGGTGATAATTTATCAGCAACATGGAAGTTGCGAACAAACGCAATACACTAGAAATCCTTAGTGGCAAGGGAAAAAGAGACTCATTAGCGTATAGTATAGAGGAAGGAGAGCCCCTTTTAGGACAAAAGATGGGATCCTGCATATCAGATAAACATCAGTTAGGATGGCATCCCCCTAATAATACTTGGGAACATTCATCAGAATAAGGAGAGATCTATCAGTAACAAGACCTATCAATAACAAGATGTCTGAATTTCCTTTCCACTACCCAATCTGCTGAGAGTTATACGGACATGATGTTTGATGAGCAATCGCTTGGGAGGTAAAGAAAGTCATCAAATCATGTTGTTTGAACTTAAAAGCATTGTCAGTTTGAATAATTTGAACTCAGGCAGAGAAAGAAGTTATGTCTTATTGAAAGAAATTCTTGACAATCTTATTAATATTTGAATGTTCCTGTATTTGATAAACCCGAAAGTTCTATTATAATCATCTACAAAGACAATAAATATATATGACTACTCAAAGTTCGGACCATACAAGGTCCACAAACATCACAATGAACTAAACCAAAAAAAGAGTGGTACAACACGACTCAGCACGAACTTGAAAAGAAGCTCGATGATGTTTACCAAATACACACGCCTCGCACTGAAAGAGCTTCAAAGTAGAGAGTTCAAGGAACATCATGAAGAATGCCTTGGTAGAAGGATGCCAAAGGCACAAATGCCATGTGAATGGGCCTTCGGAGCCAGATGCAATATCAACAAACTTAGAATCCGAGGGAATGCCAAGATAATGTCGTCCTTCTCATGCCTTCACCAAAAATCTGCCTTGTTCAGATGTTTTGAAAATAGCAACAGAATTCATTAAATATCACACGACAATTAAGCTCAAGAAAAAGCTTATGAACAAACAATATGCTAAGAGGGAAATCATGAGCACAATGAATCCCCGACAGTCGGAATTTGGAGGAGAACTCCATGGTTCCAATGGTAGTAACAGGTGAGTGAGCCCCATATCTGAAAGATCTGCATAAGACATGATTAATCAACAACATTGAGTTGGACCATTTGTCCACTGGAATCTGGATCAGAAGACACTTTTGTAGCATCATAGATGTTCTCATAGACATTGTTGGCTAGATAAGGAGGTAATTAAATTTCTGCCATCATGATTTGGACATATATTTCCAGCGACGACGGTGAATGCACTGTGAGTACCGAGGATCGGTAGGATCTTATCCACGACCACTGCCTAGGTCACATCCACGACCTCCTCAGAAGCTTTGTCGTTCTCCTCTCGCAGATGATGCCAAGTGAGTAGAGTTCTCTGTGAGAGGTAAGGTAGAAGGACGTATAGCAGATTCTCCTCTTCGAGACGTCCAAATATGATCTTCATCGATGGTAGTGTGTTTGATATTAGAAGTTGCTCCTTCACTCCTTTATATCTAGGATGCAATACATCAAGAAAACGATACACATACTAGTTTGAACGCTCATGTACATGTTTGGAATAACTAGAGGGTTGAAAGATCGCAAGTTCCATATACATGCTAGCAAGATGCATGCAATACTTAACTAGGGTAGAGTCACCCAGAGATTTTTTTGAATAAACTCGGGTGGCTTCCCAGAGTGGGATCCTCATCTTATTTATTATATTCTAAAAGAAAAAGGAAAAAGTACAGGAAAATCATTGCATGCACCTAGCGCAACACTACCCACACACTACACAACGCATTACAATGCTCCAACATATTTTGAACTTCGAACTCTTTCCCCTCAAAGATGAAATCATTCCTAGCACATTATATGGCCCAAATTACCGCAAAAGGGAGAGCACAATCATCGTGATTTCCCCGTCTTACAATTCACAGAAATTTCCCAAAAGCTATTAAAGTCCTGAGGAAGAAGCCAACCGAGATCAATCTTTGCCCAAACATCAATAGAAGTCAGCACGAGAAAAATAGATGGTATAGGTCTTCATCCGCGAGCCCATATCTATCGCACGAAATATCATATCCTCCCAAAATCTGAACCCGCCTCTCCTTCATCAGAGTCTCATCCGAAGCCTGAAAATCCACAAAACACCTTTATCTTGTTCGGCACCGTGCTTCTCCAAATCATGTTGACATCTAACCTCTCTGCTTCCTCACCCCCTACTCCTCCCCAATAAAGTGTATATACACATTCTTGACAGAGAACCTACCCCCATATGACACAAAATGATCCCTGCCCACTGAAGGTGCCTTCTCATTAGCCAACGCAGCCTGCATTTCCATGAACCTGGTTGCCCTTTGGTCTGAAAGCCCCGCCACGAAATCCGGTGACCACACCTCATCCCCCGAAGACAAGTTCCACTTGTAGATGACAACGATGCATAACTTAGTTGACTTATGGGAGTAGGTCTACTCAAGATCATACCACATCTCATTGGGTGTCTTTGAAAAATCGATTCGATGAATTATGTGCTTCAATGTTGTTAGTCATCCAGGTGATGACCTGCTAATGGTATCCGAGCTAAGTATCATAGTCTTTATCTGTTTCCTCTGGAGGATATTTAGTCAGTATATAAAGTTGCCGCTAACCACTAATGAATACCCTAAAAGAATGAGACCATACCTCGAAGTTTTTTGTGCCCTCAAGTTTTATAGAAATACCTTGTACCATGGTAGATGAGGGAGTGTACAAGGGCTTTTTCTCAGTAGGGAGAGATGCCATGGTGATAAAGAGAGATCAAACAGTCATGTTGTTCAAGTATGCATATGGGGGTTGAAAAGTGCCCTAGTAGTCAAGCTCGAGCGTGGAAGATGTCTGAAAAAACGTAGCACAACAAATCAAGAGGTCTTTAGGGACCCTGGCGACACCTTGGAGGTGCAAAAGTCTCGACAGAGCCCTTGTAGTGCTGACAGTTACTGACGATGGCTCTGGAGTCCGTGGAAACAGACTACAGTGGCCTAGGGAGGTGCGTAGTGCACTTTGGAGGCGAAGAGGTGGTGTTGGAGTGTGTTGGAACGTACCTTAGGTGGCACAACATGGTGTTGGAGAGCACCCTAGGCGAAGGTGTTGTTAGACATGCGAGCCCACGGGGAGCCATTATGCAATAAATGTTATTGCAAATATCATTCCCCGATCTGAATGAAGAATAATTAATTTGCATAATAGGTCCTTTAGTACAATTAGGGTTACATACCATGGCCATCTTAATAATCATATTGTTGTTGATTCAATATTGAATCATAGAGGCTGGTGTTTGGATGAATATCTAAAGAGTTTGATTGAGGATTCATCAAGCACCATCAAATGATTTTTAAGAAAGAATCTCCAGCCTGAGAAGGAGATAGCAATACTTTCTCGAAAGGTTGATATCTGACCAATCTCTTGATGCATGTCCTCTGCATAGGAACAGAGATTCGAAGGTGTTAGATAAGTTAGGTCAAAGAGTTGACTTAACGAGATCGAGATAACCAAAGTCTTATGTCGTATGTTGTCACGATATAGGCACACATCCTTTGATCGGAGATAGATGTGTTACTATATGTTTGAGTATGTACAATTAGCAGGCCAATAGGTTGATGACCTAATCAAGGTCTATAAACCGGTGCGCTGGTGTGCATGCAAGTGTGTATAGGTAATACAATCTCTCAAAGGGATCATACAAGTTCATTACTAAATCGGAAGAGCTCACTTGTGAGATATTAGGAAGAATAAAATTCCGCGCATGGTCATCTCGCTTTGGAAACTTGACTGAATTTGTAGGGTTTGATATATGCTTTTGGTAAGTATGTGATCAACACCTAGGTATGATATATACTTCTGGAAAGTATATGATCGATACCGACTCCCAATGATGGAATGAGAAACTTAATGATAAATCTTTAAAGTTGACAATGTAAAATTGATCTTTTACTTTGCGTTTATTCTGGGTCTTCCAGTATACATGATGTACAAGTATTAGGAATACTTGAGGGTGATGTGATCATAAACAATTGTATAACTATGACGCTTCCATTTCTAGGGAGTGATGAAACGGGTCAGGATTATAGTGACCATGGTTTAAAAAACGTGCCTCGAGGCGCCGAGGCGTAAGCCTCGAGGCGGTTTTCCAAGAAAACCGCCTCGAGGCTATAGCCTCAGTCTAGATATCTGAGGCATAAGCCTCAGAGGGTCGAGGCGGTCGAGGCGGTCCCGAGGCGCCACCTCGGTTTGTTGTGCATTTTCTTAGGTAAATAAATAAAAAAATATATAAAGTTGTACTTTTATAATAATATTAAAGTTATAAAGCATATTTTAGTTACAAACATACAAGTCACAATCGCAATATTGTGTTATAGTATCATCATATGTTATTTCCAAAACATAACACTTCATACATATACAATTATACATTTATATTACAATCACTATTGCATCAAAGAAATCATGCAAGTGTACAATGATTGTTTCTAATTAGTATGAACAAATTTTATGTCAACAATTGATATTCAATTGCTTATATCGCTACAACGAGTATAATATATGTTTAAGAAACTGTATATTTTTGTAAGAATATTAGAAATTCACATATTTACAATATTAATATTACTTAATCTCAAATTAAAACTAGCACATATGGTTAATATGGTATTCTTTGTACATCTATTAAATTTAAAATATTCAAATTTAGGATCTATGATCATATATTTTGTCAATATTTGAAGTTTACGGTTTTATGATAATATAATTATGCTTAATAATAATTTTGACATGTATTTTCTCTATAAACCGAGGCTTACGCCTCGACCGCCTCGAGACTTACGCCTCGCCTCAATAACTGAAAACCGCCTCGATCCGCCTCACGTTTTTTAAAACCTTGATAGTGACCCCTCTCAGTAGAGAAGTGGTCTGATCTTGGTCCAAATGTTGGACATTGATCTGAATGTGATTCAAGTGCAATAAGAATGTTATATTTGCGGTCTTGATTTAATCAAGCATCTATGAAAAATCCGCAAGATCTGGATTTGAGATTTGATCTCAATATCCAAGTTCCTATATGTGGAACACTACAATCGCCTCGTCCTTATCTCCAAGTATCCGCGGAGAAAGCGCATTATCCTTTAAAGATTCAAGGATAATTTCATTGTTGATATGTGTATCCGAGCATTGAGAAAATTGATAATTAAAAGTGATTTAATTATCATAAATAATATGTTTTTATTCATATTAAACTTGATTTAATTATCAAATATGTGAATAATGTGAATGTGATTCATATTATTTGGGCACATGAGAATGGGGATCCAAGATGATTAAAAGTAATTTAATTATCATGGATATGAATGATGTGGATAGCATTATCCATATTAATCATATATATTATAAATGCAATTTATAATATATAAGGGAGAGCTATTTGTAATTTACATTTGTTAATTAAATGTAAATGTGAATTGGATTCACATTGGACAATTAATTGAAAATGTAATTCACATTTTATTTTGGGTTGTGAATGCGCTTCACAATTTTCCAATGGTAAGATTCCAATATTCACAAAATAATTATGATGAATTTTTTTTATAATAATTTACGACAAGTGTTGTAAATATTGGAGATTTCCATGGAATAATGTAATCTCATGAGATTACATATTCCCACCAACTCCTCTTAGGAAAGGGTGAGGCAATCTCCATTCAATAATCTTCATGTGTTATTGATTTAATTTGAGATTGATATATATTTATTTATCAATATATATTTACTCTAAATTAAATTAATTATTGTTGTGTTTTTTTACAACAAAATCTTGGTCATCTCTCTCTCTTATTGTGGCCGTCCACCATGGAGCTGTAAAGAGAGTCGCCATCATCATAGCATTGCCATTATGTTGCCAGATTGTTTTCTCGTAGATCTCTGTCTCATTCGGTGTGCCTCGCTCGTGAAGAGGACGTCGAATCTTGTGTGACGATATCAGGAGATTCGCAATCTGCTTGGATCATCAACATGGGTTGCTAAGAGGACACATTTCATCAACGAGCTCGCTAGCGTCTCCTTCGTCGGATCGGACTTGAGATAGGAGGTCTCTTCGTTTAAAGACTCGATCGCGACCACACTTCAAGAGGTAACCCTAATACTTGTTTGTGGTTTAGACGAAACGATCCGAGAAGTGTTCTTGGATCATGTGGTTTCATCGCATGAAATTTTTTAAATCCCTATGCCTCGAGAAACTAGTGTGACTAGTTTGTCCCGATCGCATATGATGCGATCCTCATGCTTTCGTGATGCGCTTAAGGATCTTACCATATCCTTCAGGTGCTATGCCCAAGAGGGGAAAGGGCCTCTTGTGGGGCCTTAGGTGAAGAAGAAGGCTCACGCATGAGCTCGGAGGTTGCAGAGAGGCTGCGAGGTGGCGACGAGATGATTTAAGTCAGAACCCTAGTCTAGGGCCATTACTCTAATACCATGTAGAGGATAGAATGAATTGTTATGTTTATTGCATGAGTCTAGGGTTTCTTATATGGAGAGAAACCCTAGAGAGCTAAAATGGAGAATTACATATAAGACCCCGGAGGGTTGTTCATCTTGACATATGGGACCCAACCAATATCCTGGTCGTCTGGGAAGTAGATACCATCTTGTTTTTGTGGATGACTTCTCTCGTGCATCATGAACCCTTTTATTGAAAAGAAGGTATGGTGTTTTTCCATCTATTGTTCGATTTAAAAATAAAATAAATACTCAATTTGGTGCATATATCAAACCTATTAGATCTGACAATGCTAGTGAATTTATTTCTCATGCTACACAATCTTTGTCTTCTTACACGATCTTGCATCGGACTACTTGTGCTCATACGTTGCAACAAAATATGGTTGCTGATCAAACATCGACATATCCTTGGCATCGCTCACACCCGACTCATCGAATATCATGCTCCCTCGACATATTAGAGAGATGCAATCTTTATTTCCATTTTCCTCATCAGTCGCATGACCTCTCTATTGATGAGTAGGTTCCTATTAAGGTCCTTTTCACGGTGATAGTTATATTCCTTATTCCTCCTAAGGTCTTTATGTGTGGTATTTGTACACCTACTTGGTCCAGACGAAGACAAACTGTTTGCTCAAATGTGTATTCGTAGGATACTCTAGGAGCCAGGGCTATCAGTGATATGAGCTTCATTCTAGATGGCAATATATTAGTGCAAAAGTTACATCTGTGTATCCCTTCCCTTTTCCTCTAAGTTCGTAAAACATATGTCTCCTTGTGTAATACCTATTGCTCCTATTCCTATTCCAAAGGATACTTTGTACAACACTACTTATCAACAGGACACTCCTTCTGAGCAGGCACGAACTCTCTATTAGATATGCATTTTTAATGTTTTACGAACTGATGACATCTCTACTTCCATAGATATAGAAAGAGGTACAAAAGATGACCAAGTGATTGGTGTAGTTAACCTTCTCACAAGTTTCAGGAAGGGACCATGCAATGTACCAAGATCACATTTCGATTGTATTGTTTTTTCTGGATTGAGGCCCTTGTAAAAGTAGTTCGCTGAAGTACTATCACACACAACTATCCACCAATTTCATGATGAGGCTCTTTGTGATTCCATATGGCAAGTAGCAATAGAAGATGTTATGCACTTGTTTCATGCAATACTTGGCAGTTCGTTGATACACTTGGCAACAATAAGGTGGTGGGATCCAAATAGGTTTTCATTAAAGGGTATACACAAACATATGATGTTGATTTCTTCGACAACTTATCTTTTACTGCCTATCTCTCCACGATGCATATTCTCATTGTTGTTGCAGTACAACTCTATTGGCTTTTGCATCTCCTTGATGTAAAGGATGCCTTTCTATATGACGACCTTTACGATATAGTCTACATGCAACAACCTCCCGACTTTGATGCTCAAAGGGGATTGTCAGAAGGTGTGCTTGATATATAAAGACATATATGGACTCAAATCGAGCCCTTGTGTGTGGTTTCATAAAATATCAAAACTACTAAAGAGTCTTGGCCTCACTAGATCATTAACATATCATTCTTTGTTCATATAAAAGAATGGAAAAGGAACAATTGTAATGATGGTTTGTGTAGATGATATCCTCCTCCCATGAGATGACTCTGATGCCATTAAAGAAGTAATGAACGAGCTAGCATAACAATATGTGATCAATGATTTGGGTCCATTAAGATACTTTCTAGGAGCTGAAATAACTAGATCCAAGCACAGTCTAGCCATGTTACGACGGAAGTATGCCACTAATCTTATTCAAGAGGCATGGATATGAGGATTTAAGCCAATACAAATACTTATGAATCCTAAAGGATGCATCTATGAGCCCATAGATGTTGAATATACTGGTCGATAAAAGCGACTAGTGAGCAAATTATTGTATCTAACCATTACACCATCAGATATATCTCTTGCAGTCAGTAAATTGAGTCAATTCATGGACTCTTACTTCAGGTCATTTCAACATATTCATGTTGGTCCTAAGATGCATCAACTTCTCTTCAGGGAAGGGAAAGGCTCGTTGTTCACCAAAGGTAACCCCTTCGATCTTTTTAGAGTTATTTTATTATTTGAATATTTTGTTGTATCTATTTTGGGATGAATCTCCAATAGATGCACATCCAAGACCCACCCCCTGAGATTCGAACCCTAGTCTCCCGTGTAGTAGACATCACCAGCTACCAACAGACCAGACACCAGGTTCTTCGTTTTACCTATTTATTGAGTCCTCTAACCCCTTCAAGATTTTTTATGTAATTTTCTCTTTTTAGCTATGTAAGGTTTCACGCTATATTAGAAACCCTTAAGACCTTGAATAAGGCAAGCCAATTGTTCTCAATTCTTCTCGACATGGTTTTAAAGCACCGATCTTAGGCTAGGGCTCGTACCCAACAATCCCTCCACTACCTCCAGCTAATCCCAGCCGTGCCTCTTTAGCCACACAACATGTTGCAGGTTTTGCACAACCCTCTACCTATATCCTAAAGTCTCATTTGGTCACTATGTTATCTTGAGATAACCTGATTTACCCCCTGCATTCCTGGGTTGGAATTCCATTACATAATCAATGTGACCATGGTATTAAAAGGCGCGCCTCGAGGCGGTCGAGGCGTACGCCTTGAGGCGAGGCAGGCCTTTTTAGCCTCGAGGCGTGCATCTCAGCCTTGTCCAGTGAGGCGTACGCCTCGAGTGGCTTAGGCGTTTTTATTTTTTTGAAGATTTTTTTATGATTTTAATAATTTACATGGTGGTTTGGGAAACTTATAAATATATACTTGTTTAGGATACTGATTATACAAGTTAAATACCTAAATCTGATGTTTATTTCGTACCCATAACTCCATATTTATTATTAATTATGTGTAACTATTTCAGCAAACAGCTTCATAAGTACTATTAATTATGTCTAATTATTAATTTATGCAAGATGAATACTTAAATTTGACCTTTTTCATATTCATATGCTTAAATTTAACCTCTTTCATATTCATATTTACCATTAACATGCCATATTATTTTAGTGAACTCTTACTATTACCTCGAGGATAAGATGCGAGAAAACCGCTTAAGATGGTTTGGTCATTTGCAAAGGTCAACTGATGCGCCGGTTAGGAGATGCGAGTGGTGGAATGTTGAGCCGGCTAAGAGAGGGCGAGGACGACCCAAGAAGTGTTGGAAAGAGACTATACGAAGGGATCCTAGTTTTTTGGATATAAGTCCGAGATTGACCCAAGATAGATCTGAATGGAGGCGAAGAATCCATGTAGCCGACCCTACTTAATTGTGGGAAAAGGCTTTGTTGTTGTTGTTGTTGTGAACTCTTACTATTACATCCTTAAACATATAAAAATGTGTATACGAATTTGAATACTCATATAAGAAAAATTTTTGGGATGGTGGCGTTGCCCCCTGCACCCCTGCAAGGGGAGGCCAACCTGGACCCCCGAGCCCCCCCAGGCTCGTTGACCAGGCAGCGAGACCCCCGTACTGGTAGGGTATGGTGGTACAGGGAGGGCATCAAACCGTTCTTCATCTCGGTATAGTAGAACATATAGTTAGGATTCAAATCATATGATTCATATCAACAACATGGATATTTGTAATGACAACTATAGACAGTCCATTTTAAATAAATTTTTAGTGATAGTTTTAACAAATGATTTCTTTTTGATTGGGTAGAAATTTAGATATGTTTGTCAGATTATATTATTTCACCAATAAATATATTTATTATATATTTTATAATTATTTTCTATACAAAACTGAGGCTTACGCCTCCATCGCCTCGAGGTTACGCCTCGCCTCGCGTCCAGGGAAAACGCCTTGTTCCGCCTTTCATTTTTTCCGAACTTTGAATGTGACATCATATCACATTTCTCATTCCAACGCTTTCCAGCCCTCCTAACCATCCAAACAACTACCATTCACATGAGGTTACTGCAACACAACCCAACCCAACCCACTTACCAAACAAGCCCTAAGGGTTCGTTTGGTTACATGGTTAGGCATGGTTGGGTTGGGTTGGGATACCCCTGTGAATAGTAAACTGTGAGAAGGATTGGGAGGGTTGGAAGGAGGGGTACCTCGGGTTGGGCCAACCCAACCCTTCCCAACTCTGCAACCAAACGGAGCCTAAGAGTCTCCTGCCTGCTGCTAGGACCTTGTTGTGTCTCCAGCCTTTCGTCGAGAGGCTCACCAACCCTACGTCGATGACTCAAGAGGCCTCCAGCCTTCCATGGTGCCTTCAAGGCCCCCAACAACCAATTGATGGGGATCCAAGGCTCTGCTTAAGGGTCCAAGCCTTTTGCCGAGACCTGCGAGGCTCCCAACCATCCACCTAAGGGTCCTCCAGTTCATTGACAAGGCATCAGCTCTCTGCCAGGAAGCTCCCAGCCCTCTGCCTAACTCCATGTGAAGAGGTCTGACCTTCTTGCTAGATATTCCTGCACCTACATCTTGGAACAGAACCTCTTGAGTATTATATATCATGTGTGATTGAACAGATAATTACATTTTTCTCTTATCTCTGGTTTTGACAACGATGGAATCCAATTGTAACGAGACCAAACCCTTATACACTACTTAATCAATGATGGTATATGTGACTACTATCAAACTTAAGGATGTTGACAACTACGTCCTTTCGTCTCGTGTCTTCAAGGTATACATTCTTCAAGGTATACATTGGCGGTCAAAGAAAAATCTTTATCCTCACAAAGGAACCTATAAATGAAGCTGACGAGGAAGGTAAGTCCTGTCTTGAAAACAATTATCAGTTCATGATGTGATGACCAATAGTGTGGAATCTCATATTACGACGGATCTCTTTGACAAGGATACCACCAAAAATATGTGGGATGAACTGGCACAAACTTACACTCACTAGACTACCAAGTCTCGTCTTTGCGTACATTTATAAGCGTATTTGGACTGCATGCAAGGATGAATTCTTTTTTATGGAATACTATTGTGTCTTCTCCGATCTCTATGAAGAGATTGGTATCTTTCAGCCTGCTTGTTGTACTAAACAATTGACAGAGAGATCAATACGTCAGGTTAACCAATGTCAGGTCTACCCCTTTCTTGTCCTCTTACATCCTTACAATTAAAACATGACGGATCACTCTCCCATATCTGACACTTTGCATCCATCAAGGTTATCCTTGACCTTCTTTAGGAGCTTGAGACTTCTTCTAGCTGCATTTCCCCTCTGCACCTTGTAGAGAAATCTGCCTTACTAGCTTCTTCGAGAATAGTTAATCGACACAGTTTTCGGGGTGGACAAGGCTATGACTTTGGTCATGGTCGTGGATGTGACTCTGGATGAGGTTGCAATCGTGATTATTTCCAATGTCGTGGTCATGAATCTAGTTATCCTCAATGCATACAATGCCAACGATGGAATCACCTCTCTAAGCGATGTTGGATGAAATTTGGTTATCCTCGAGCCAATGTTGCTTCTTCATCTGAATATGATACAATTGGGACATAGACTTCTTTTGATCAGGACTCTAGTAGACAGACAATCCTAATCACTACCACCAATTACTCTTGCTTTATGCAATTGCTTTTGAACTCCCGTGCCACACCTAGTAAGATAACTCCTATTGTACACATGTCTACTACTTCAGGTACTATAGCCAACTCCGCCACTACCATAGCATCGTCTTGGACTATTAACTCCGATGTCTTTGCTCATCTGACGGAAGAAGGTATCATGCTTATGTCACCCCTCAGATCATTCAACTTTACGACCACTTGTAAGCATCAGATTCACGCTTGAAACACAATAAGCATATGTAAAGGAGATAAGCGAAGTATAAGAAATAAGCATGTTGCATTCACATCTATATAAAATTTAATGTGTAACCATGTCTACTAATACATATACAACTATACTATAAGGATGTGTAACCAAGGTTACAAAAATTGGTAGTTGGGCGACTAATCGGATTTAGTCGGGCTTTAATCAGCTTTAAATTTTTTTAATTATTTTAATATTTACATGGATATGTACATTTTTTATGCTATCATAATGGACGAAAAGAAGTAGTTGAATTTAAATAAAACATTAGGCTTATTAAAATAAGTTTGTTTTAACAAATAGTAAAAAATAAAAAAATGGTATCTCCAAGCAAAAATCATTAGTTAATAGTTGTTCGGCCACTTAATTGACTAAACTAGTTGGACCTACTAGTTGGGCCAGTCTAGTGACTTTTTAACATTGTCTGTAACATAAAGTACTTATATCAACATTGTCTCTCGAAAGTAACAAAAGTAAACTTTTGTAGAAAATGTACACGTAAACTATCAAAATTAAACATGTACCCTATGTAGTGAAATCTAGCATTGTAAGCTCTTCAACTTGAAAGCCGCTAATGTTGCGGTGGATCTTGAACACATGTTTGACCACACTGAAAAGGAATATGTCATGAGCAAGGGCTCAATATGGAGGCTAAACTAACTACTAGTATAAAATAAAAAATAGTATGGTAAGCATGAAGGATATGATGAAATCCTCAAGAGCATCACAGAAGCGTGAGCATCGTATCGAATACGACGAAGAACGACCAGTCAGACTAGTTGTTCTATGCAGCAGAAATTAAAAAATTTTCATGCGACGAAACCACATGATCCCAGAACACTTCTCGGATCGTTTCGTCTAAACCACAAACAAGTAATAGGATTACCTCTTGAAGCGTGGTTGCGATCGAGTCTCTAAACGAAGAGACCTCCTGTCTCAAGTCCGATCCGACAGAGGGGATGCTTGCGAGCGCAGGGATGAATCGCGTGCTTCTCGCAATCCATGTTGATGATCTAAGCGTCGGATCTCCTGATCTCGACACACGAGATCCGACATCTTCTTCACGAGCGAGACACACCGAAGGAGACGGAGATCCACGAGCAATCGATCGGGTAGCATAACGACAACGCTGCGGCGATGGAGATTCCTTGTAGGGCATCCATGGTGGACGGCCATGAGAGAGGAAGAGAGAGGGATGATGTGTAGAGAGAAAAAGTGAGAGAGAGACTTATGTTCTCTTGTGTAAAGAGAGCAATGGGGTACTTCTCGTTTTATAATATTTTGGGATCCATGGATCTCAATCCATGGGCAACACAAATCCAATGACTCTCATTGATTTGTGTTTCTTTTAATGGTTAAGATTTGTGTTGGTAAAACCAACAACAATTAATTTAATTTAGATTAAATCTATATTGATAAATCAATATAAATCAATCGCAGTTTAAATCAATCAAGCATGGAGATTATGGAATGAAGATTGCCTCCTTCCATAATATTGGATTTGGTGGCAATCTCATGCAATCTCATGAGATCTCATGAGATTAAATTATTCCATGGAAATCTCCAAGATTTACAACACTTATTGTAAATTATTCTACAAAAATAATTCATAATTATTTTGTGAATATTGCAATCTTGCCATTGGAAAATTGCGAATCACATTCACAACCCAAAATAAAATGTGAATTACATTTTCAATTAATTGTCCAATATGAATCCAATTCACATCAACATTTAATTAACAAATATAAATTACAAATAGCTCTCTCTTATATATTATAAATCACATTTATAATATATATGACTAATATGGATATTGCTATCCACATTATTCATATCTATGATAATTAAATTACATTTAATCATCTTGGATCTCTATTCTCGTGTGCCCAAATAATATGAATCGCATTCACATTATTCACATCTTTGATAATTAAATCACATTTAATTATCTTAGATAACTCTCCTTATAATATGAATCAAATTCATATTATTCATGATAATTAAATCACATTTAATTATCAATTTTCTCAATGCTCGGATACACATATCAACAATGAAATTATCCTGAACTCTTTCAAGGATAATGCGCTTTCTCTGCGGACACTTGGAGATAAGGACAGGACGATTGTACTATTCCACGTATAGTGACTTGGATGTTGAGATCATATCTCAAATCGAGATCGCGGGCCTCCCATAGATGCTTGATTAAGTCAAGACCGCAAATCCAATCTTCTCATTACATCTGAATCACATTCAGATCAATGTCCAACATTTCGACCAAGATCAGATCACTTCTCTACTGAGAGGAGTCACTAAAATCCAGATCCATTTCATCACTTCCTAGGAATGGAAGCGTAATGGTTATACAATCCTTTATGATCACGTCACCCTCAAGTATTCCCAATACCTGTACATCTTGCATACTGGAAGACTCCGAATAAACCCGAAGTATTGGATCAACTTTATACTTTCTACTTCATGGTTTTATTAGTAAATTTTTCATTCGATCATTGGGAGTCGGTATCGATCATATACTTTCTAAAAGCATATATCATACCTAGGTCTTGATCATATACTTTCCAAAAGTATATATCAAACCGACAAATTCAGTCAAGCTTCCAAAGCGAGACGACCGTGCACGGAATTTGATTCTTCCCAATATCTCATGAGTGAGCTCATGCCTTCCGGTTCAATAAATGAACATGTATGATCCCTTTGAGAGATCGTATTACTCATATGCCCTTATATGCACACCAGCGCGTCGGTGTATAGACCTTGGTTAGGTCATCAACCTATTGGTCTGCCAAATGTTCATACTCAGACATATAGTAACACATTTGTCTTTGATCAGAGGATGCGTGCCTGTATCGTGACAGCATACGTTATAGGACTTTGGTTATCCGAATCTCTATTCCTGTGCAGAGGACCTGCATCAAGAGGTCGATCAGATATCAGCCTTTAGAGATAAGGATTGTCATCTCCTACTCAGGCTGGAGATCATCTCTTAACAATCATTTGACGGTGCTTGATGAGTCCTCAATCTAACCCTTTAGATATTCATCTAAGCACCAACCTCTATGATTTAATAGTTGAATCAACAACTGTATGATTATTAAGATGGCCATGGTATATGACCTTAATTGTACTAAGGGACCTATTATGCAAATTATTCATTCTTCATTTCAGATCAAGGAATGATATTCGCAATAACATTTATTGCATAATGGATCATCGTGGGCTCGAATGTCCAACAATCTCCCACTAGCCCAAACAACCATTAATGAGCTAATCATTTAAACCACACTTATGTGACAATCATAGGCTATTTAAAAAATAGCTAGATAAGTTGATCAGTCACTCTGTTCCTACGAGACTATGCCAAGTCCTTTTACGACACTTGCATATCCCTAGGAACAGTGCTCGCATCTAATGCGAATGTTGCATAATAAGAATGTTGCATCTTATGCAACCAATACTCAATCCAGTTAAAGTAGTTATAGTGTCCTGGACACTACTACTCAATAGTTATTATAACCAGTATTTCCATAATCCTTATCAGAATACCCTTATTCATGGAGATCTCTATCTCCAAAGGTATCTGCAGTTAAGACTTTTTAGATCACTATCTATAAAGTCTTAAGCTTTTGAAGATAAGTTTCGGAGTTCACTACCTCGACAGTCTTGTCATCTTTGAAGATATAGTTATTACTGCAATCAAGTGTTTTATCTCCATAGCAGGATTAGCAACACTTTACTACTCTCACTACATGACAGATATCTGGCTTTTGTACGCATCTAGCATACACTCAGCTTCTCGTAACCGATGCACAAGTGCAAGCGGTTCTAGCATTCACTTTCTCAACTCTTTGAGGTGCTATCCCTTTAGATAAGCCATTACCATTTCTTAAGGGAAGGAAGCCTTTCTTGGATTTTTCAGAATTGGAACATGTCCAAGGTGTACTACAAATGTGACGGTCCTAATACCCTCTTCTCTATTCTTCTGAACACCTTCAGAATTAAGATCCAAGAGGCTTCCTTGAGATCATATCTCAAGTTATAGAACAACCAGATTATAAAACACTTATTATCATCCTTATATCATTCTAAATAATTAGGATATTATCTACATTTAGCGTGATGAACACAAATGGCACTCCAACTAAGATTCATATGGTTCATCAAGATTTTATCTGAAATCATAACATTTATGATTTCATCAAATCTTATGTTCTAACAACAAGAAGCTTATTTGAGTCCATAGATGGATTTCTTTAGTTTGCACATCTTGCTTTCCTCAACCGTAAAGCCTTGGGGCTACTTCATGTGAATATCCTCATAGAGGTATTCATGGAGGAATGCAATATTGACTTTCATCTCATAGATAACAAAGTCAAGTTGTGTAGCTATAGCTAGCAATGGGATGATGAGTATAAGCATGGTCACTGAAGAGCAAGTCTCATCGCAAGCGATGTCTTCTATTCGGTATGTAGCTCTTGGCTACAGGCCATGCCTTGAAGGTCTCTACCTTCTCGTCAGGTTCCCTTTCTCTTGAAGATCTATTTACACCTTTACAAGTCTTACCCATATAGGCGGATCCTCGAGGGTCCATATACAACACTTGTATATGAAGTCTACTTTAGACTTTATGCTAACATCCATCTTTCCATGTCATGATCTTTAGGGCCTGTTTGGTTGCAGGGTTGGGCAGGGTTGGCCCAACCCTGGTTACTATTCACAAGGGTACTTCCTCCTCACAGATTACTATTCACCCACCCCAACCCAGCCCAACCCAACCCAGTCCAACCCAGCAACCAAACAGGCCCTTAGAGACTTCATCATATGAAGTTAGATCATTGTCAGACTTAACTGACATATGGAATACATCCTTAAACTTATTTGAAGAGTTATCAGTGTTTCATCTTTAATTGTCCTTTTAGTTTCCAATTTCAGGAGTCCCATTATCATTTCAAGATCAAATGAGTTTCTTTACTTCATTTTCATCTTGATTCTCAAGAGTGTCAACCTTTAAGAATCATATTCTTAGAGATGTGATCTTTTAAGTGTTGGACATGCGAGCCCACGGTGAGCCATTATGCAATAAATGTTATTGCACATATCATTCCCTGATCTGAAATGAAGAATGAATAAGTTACATAATAGGTCCCTTAGTATAATAGGGTTATGTACCATGGCCATCCTTATTGATCATACAGCTGTTGATTCAATAATTAAATCATAGAGGCTGGTGCTTGGATGAATATCTAAAGAGTTAGATTGAGAACTCATCAAGCATCGTCAAATGATTGTTAAGAGATGATCTCCAGCCTGAGTAGGAGATGGCAATCCTTTCTCATTTAGGCTCATATAACTGACCTCTTGATGCAGGTCCTCTGCATAGGAATAGAGATTCGAAGGTGTTAGATAAGTTAGGTCAAGGAGTTGACTTAACGAGATCGATGTTGTCACGATACAGGCACGCATCGTCTGACCGGAGACAGATGTGTTACTATATGTCTCAGTATGTACATTTGGCAGACCAATAGGTTGATGATCTAACCAAGGTCTATACACCGGCGCGCTGGTGTGCATATAAGGGCATATGAGTAATACGATCTCTCAAAAAGATCATACAGGTTCAATTACTGAACCGGAAGACATGAGCTCACTCATGAGATATTGGGAAGAATCAAATTCCGTGCACGGTCGTCTCGCTTTGGAGGCTTGAATGAATTTGTAAGTTTGATATTTACTTTTGGAAAGTATATGATCAAGACCTAGGTATGATATATGCTTTTGGAAAGTATATGATCGATACCGAATCCCAATGATCGAATGAGAAACTTACTAATAAAACCATGAAGTAGACAGTATAAAGTTGATCCAATACTTCGGGTTTATTCTGAGTCTTCCTGTATGCAAGATGTACAGGTATTGGGAATACCTGAGGGTGATGTGATCATAAACGATTGTATAACCATGACGCTTCCATTCCTAGGGAGTGATGAAACGGGTCTGGATTTTAGTGACTCCTCTCAGTAGAGAAGTGATTTGATCTTGGTCCAAGTGTTGGACATTGATCTGAATGCGATTCAGATGCAATGAGAATATTAGATTTGCGGTCTTAATTTAATCAAGCATCTATGGGAGGCCCGCGATCTGGATTTGAGATACGATCTCAATATCCAAGTCACTATACGTGGAACAATACAATCGCACTGTCCTTATCTCCAAGTATTCGCGGAGAAAGCATATTATCCCTGAAAGGGTTCAGGATAATTTCATTGTTGATATTATGTATCCAAGCATTGAGAAAATGGATAATTAAATGTGATTTAATTATCATGAATAATATGAATTTGATTCATATTGTAAAGGGAGTTATCTAAGATAATTAAATGAGATTTAATTATCAAAGATGTGAATAATGTGAATGTGATTCATATTATTTGAGAACAAGAGAAAAGAGATCCAAAATGATTAAATATGATTTAATTATCATGGATATGAATAATGTGGATAGCAATATCCATATTAGTTAATATATATTATAAATGTGATTTATAATATATAAGAGAGAGCTATTTGTAGTTTACATTTGTTAATTAAATGTTGATGTGAATTGGATTTACATTGGACAATTAATTGAAAATGTAGTTCACATTTTATTTTGGGTTGTGAATGTGATTCATAAATTCCCGATGGCAAGATTGCAATATTCACAAAATAATTATGAAATATTTTTCTAGAATAATTTACAACAATTGTTGTTGTAATAAATTGGAGATACATGAAATAATGTAATCAAAAGAGATTACATTGAGATGCTCATTCCATATTAATAGGAGGGACGGCCACCTATTCCTATTAGGAAAGGGTGGCTGTCCACTCCATGTATATGGAATGAGGCATTCTCTCTTTCCCATTATCTCGATATTTGTTTTGTTTAATTTGAGATTAATTTATAGCGATTTATCAATATAGATTTGATCTAAATTAAATTAATTGTTGTTGGTTTTTACCAAGACAAATCTTAGCTATTAAAAGAAACACAAATCAATGTGAGGCATTGGATTTGTATTTCCCATGGATTGAGATCAATGGATCTCAAAATATTATAAAAGGAGAGGCACCCCTTTGCTCTTCTTTTCACACAACACACAAGAGAACATAAGTCTCTCTCTCTCTACACGTCAGCCCTCTCTCTCCCTCTTATGTGGTCGTCTACCATGGATGCCCTAAAGAGGTTCTCCATCGCCGTAGCGTCGTCGTTATACTGTCCGATGGTTTGCTCACGGATCTCTGTGTACTTCGGCGTGCCTAGCTCGTGAAGAAGACGTCGGATCTCGTGAGTCGAGATGAGGAGATCCGTCGCTTGGATCATCAACATGGATTGCGAGAAACACGCGATCCATCTCCGCGCTCGCAAGCGTCTCCTCTGTCGGATCGGACTTGAGACAGGAGGTTTCTTCGTTTAGAGACTCGATCGCAACCACGCTTCAAGAGGTAATCCTATTACTTGTTTTTGGTTTTGACAAAACGATCCGAGAAGTGTTCTTGGATCATGTGGTTCTGTCGAATGAAAAAATTTTTAATTTCTGCTGCATAGAACAACTAGTGCGACTAGTCGTTCTTTGTCGTATTCGATACGATGCTCACGCTTTCGTGATGCGCTTGAGATCTAACAATATCCTTCATTAAGAATCTCAAGGTCATAAAGTAGGTATCCAATACCGTCCTTTATTTTCCTAATGAAGTAGCACTCTCTAGTGCTAGATTCCAGCTCATATGCATGGAACCTTATTAATGATATACATTGTAGTCTCTACTACACATCTATACTTGGAAACTAAGGGATAATTATGCTAAAACTCATCATTGATAAGATCATGTCACACATGATCCAGCTGTATCTCCCTATAACTCTATTGAGTTAAGGTGTGTTAGGAGGATTGTGATAGAAATGATATTCATATCTCCAAAAGGTATTCTTTGAATTTATCTAATAGGTACTTGCTACCTAGATTAGATCAAATTCATTTTATCTTCCTTTAAACTTTGGTTCTAAACCAAAATAATGAAATCTTTGAACATTTCCAAGGTTTCTTATGTGAGGAGAAGAAATCTCATATCATACATAATCATCAATAGATATCACATATTCATAATGTTTACTATGATATAGACGATCCACATACATCAATATGTATGAGATCCTGAATACCTTGACATCTTACACCTTTCCAAGGAAGGGTGTATTGGACATTTTTACTTTTGAATACAATATTCATAAGTATGTAAGTTTTGAAATTTTAGACATTCTAAAGTTTCATCTCTTACCAATCTATTGATCAAATCAACAAATAAATGTCCAAGGCTTGATGCTAGATCATTGTCAAATGATCTTCATCCTCCTATTGATCTTAAGGTTTTAATTTCAGTATTTAGAAATGTTAATGAACCATTCATTAATTTTTTAATTAGTGGAGTCCACTAGATTTTAGATTAGTATCTGAAATATCTCCATCATAACTCTTTATGATAGATTTATTACAGAATTCATTCATGTTTATTTCCAACATTTAGAAATAAACAGTGAGTGTATTCTAATATGTAGGTCATAGAGACATTCTCTAAGACTAAGGGCTCTCCCACTGAAATTATGAAGCCTTTCAATCCAATAGAGATTGTTGCAACAATTGCATCAATATCCACGTGGATGACTATTAAACCTTTAAGATCAAATTCTCCAGTCTTCTAAAACATATGCAACCCATTGCAAGTGTTGTTAGAAGATTGAGATATAATCTTATTCAATAAGCAAGTCGATATCAATGATTTATGTAGATTATTTTGATGCTCTATCCGAGTCCTCTAAGGATTCTAGACAGACTTCATAGTCATATTATCAACACATCAACTTATTACAGTATTGGCATTTATCCAACTATTAGGATGTCATATGGAAGTCAAAGAAGTACGGTCAACTCTTTGACTATCCTTCTCATCTTGGGTCTGACCCATGCTTCCACTGCGCTCCCTTTATCTATAAACAACCATTGCTTAAGACTAAGGATCTCTTACGTTAAATTCAAAAGAAGTCAATGTAAGAGCATTTCAATATTTATACATGTTTCATTAAATTCATACAATATGAATATTATGAAGCTTCATGAATGACTAGAGTATAGACAGTAGAACGATGATACTCATCGTATCTACATCCATCTAAACTCTTAAAACATTTGTTCAGGTAGGTATTCAAACATTTTGAATACATCATCTCTTATAGAGCTATCATTTTGCATGATGCAGTGAATCATGTCATTCATGATAAATGTCAAGAGCACATATGTACGCCAGAATATCTTCTTAGATTTTTTATAAGGATTATATGACAATTATGATCTTTATCGACATGTCACTTCCAAAGTACATTCGATGAGAGATCAAGACTATAGATACATACAAACTCTAGGGTTGTAGATCTATTGTCTATTTAATTGTCATTCCTCATTATTATGAGGAAACTTGCATATTGCAACCACATACATTATGTGTCCAACTACAAGTACAATATCTGGATCATGAGTCCAATCCATGATATTTTACTGGTTATTATCGAGGTTAACATTGAGTGGGTTTAATGAAGGATTATCTGAAATAAGAAATTTGCATAAGTGTATATATTTATATATACATATTTTACTTTGATTTAGGAAGTTTATATCAAAGTTGTCTTGCCTTGTCAACACTTAAAGTTCATTCTCTTAATCACTTTCAATGTAAGAGATATACTTATCATTATATCTCAAGCAAGATCTGGGATCTCCTTCCTTATCTTTGTTACATCTCAATAATATGAGAACTTGTAACTCCGATAAAAAGAAGCGGGAACACATTCCGCCTTGCAAGTCCAACTTGCATCTCCCAATTCGGTCTTTAACACCTGGGCTCACCACCCCTAAGGCGATGTTGACCCGTCATTAATTGAACCAACTGTCAACAGGAATAGTACTCGCTATGCGCAATCCAATATCGCCCCAATAATACGAGGATCTGATATTGGGGTCACTACGTATACGACCTTACTCTTTCGAGAAGCAAAGAGCCCGATCCAGATGCGCTTGCATACAGGAACTGTCACTTCGGACAGGCGTCTCCTACATACAATCCCTGGCGACGGAATCCTCTGCCTTCACGGGAGACCATGGATGTCACTTATGTGATCCTCCATATCATATTCAAATTCTAATTAATCGTTATGAATCATATTCATTACGATTAATTCTTACAAGGGAATTGACACATCTATTTATAATAGAGTGTCTTAATTTTAATTGGATTCCAATTAATCTAATCATATTACATTAATGATCCAATTAATATCCAACAAACATTCTTAATTGTTACTTGAATTATGGTATTATCTCAAATATGTATTATTTCGAATTTTAATAGTTAGAAATACATCATGATTTCTTAAGCATTATACTAACCCTACCCGTTGTCATGGCCAGTACCGACGAGAGTGGGACGAACCACATACGTTGCAACCCGCTATCCCAATGCTCTCCGACTAGACACCATATCCACCTCAGGACAGGATAATGCCAAATAGATCAATTTGTACTTGAGATGATCATCGGTTCTTCAACCGAAATTATACCAAATAGTAATAATCAAAACATTTTTTATTATAAGGAAATTTGCTACACAAATTCCCAATCATATTCAAGCATGAAGTTTGATGATTGTGTTTCCAATTATGATCTAGATCAAATCTAATCAATTTATTGGTTGAGGTCATGTCAATTAAAGAAATAGTCATCATTAAATATTTCTCAAATATTTTCCATAATTATTTCATGAAATACGGAAGCGTGAACATCGTATCGAATACGACGAAGAACGACTAGTAGGACTAGTTGTTTTATGCAGCGGAAATTAAAAAATTTTCATGCGACGAAACCACATGATCCAAGAACACTTCGCGGATCGTTTCGTCTAAACCACAAACAAGTAATAGGATTACCTCTTGAAGCGTGGTTGTGATTGAGTCTCTAAACGAAGAGACCTCCTGTCTCAAGTCTGATCTGACGGAGGAGACGCTTGCGAGCGCGGGGATGAATCGCGTGCGTCTCGCAATCCATGTTGATGATCCAAGCGGTGGATCTCCTGATCTCGACACACGAGATCCATCGTCTTCTTTACGAGCGAGGTACACCGAAGGAGACGGAGATCTACGAGCAATCGATCGGGGAGTATAACGATGACGCTGCGGCGATGGCGATTTTCTCTAGGGCATCCATGGTGGACGGCCATGAGAGAGGAAGAGAGAGGGCTGACGTGTAGAGAGAAAGATTGAGAGAGAGACTTATGTTCTGTTGTGTAAAGAAGAGCAATGGGGTGCCTCTCCTTTTATAATATTTTAGGATCCATGGATCTCAATCCATGGGCAAAACAAATCCAATGGCTCTCATTGATTTGTGTTTCTTTTAATGGCTAAGATTTGTGTTGGTAAAAACCAACAACAATTAATTTAATTTAGATTAAATCTATATTGATAAATCAAAATAAATCAATCCCAAATTAAATCAATCAAGCATGGAGATTATGGAATGAAGATTGCCTCCTTCCATAATATTGGATTTGGTGGCATTCTCATGCAATCTCATGAGATTACATTATTCCATGGAAATCTCCAAGATTTACAACAACACTTGTTGTAAATTATTCTACAAAAATAATTCATAATTATTTTGTGAATATTGCAATATTGCCATTGGAAAATTATGAATCACATTCATAACCTAAAATAAAATGTGAATTACATTTTCAATTAATTATCCAATGTGAATCCAATTCACATCAACATTTAATTAACAAATGTAAATTACAAATAGCTCTCTCTTATATATTATAAATCACATTTATAATATATATGACTAATAAGGATATTGTTATCCGCATTATTCATATCCATGATAATTAAATCACATTTAATCATCTTGGATCTCTATTCTCGTATGCCCAAATAATATGAATCGCATTCACATTATTCACATCTTTGATAATTAAATCACATTTAATTATCTTAGATAACTCTCCTTATAATATAATTCATATTATTCATGATAATTAAATCACATTTAATTATCAGTTTTCTCAATGCTCGGATACACATATCAACAATGAAATTATCCTGAACTCTTTCAAGGATAATGCGCTTTCTCTGCGGATACTTGGAGATAAGGACAGGGCGATTGTATTGTTCCACATATAGTGACTTGGATGTTGAGATCATATCTTAAATCTAGATCGAGGGCCTCTCATAGATGCTTGATTAAATCAAGACCGCAAATATATTTTTCTCATTACATCTGAATCACATTCAGATCAATGTCCAATATTTGGACCAAGATTAGATCACTTCTCTATAGAGAGGAGTCACTAAAATCCAGACCCGTTTCATCACTCCCTAGGAATGGAAGCGTCATGGTTATACAATCCTTTATGATCACATCACCCTCAGGTATTCCCAATACTTGTTCATCCTGCATACTGGAAGACTCAGAATAAATCCGAAGTATTGGATCAACTTTATACTGTCTACTTCATGGTTTTATCAGTAAGTTTCTCATTCGATCATTGGGAGTCGTTATCGATCATATACTTTCTAAAAGCATATATCATACCTAGGTCTTGATCATATACTTTCCAAAAGTATATATCAAACGTACAAATTTAGTCAAGCTTCCAAAGCGAGACGACCGTGCATGGAATTTGATTCTTCCCAATATCTCATGAGTGTGCTCATGCCTTCCGGTTCAGTAAATGAACCTGTATGATCCCTTTGAGAGATCGTATTACTTATATGCCCTTATATGCATACCAGCGCGCCAGTGTATAGACCTTGGTTAGGTCATCAACCTATTGGTCTACCAAATGTACATACTCAGACATATAGTAACACATCTGTCTCTGGTCAAAGGATGCGTGCCTGTATCGTGAAAGCATACGATATAGGACTTTGGTTATCTCGATCTCGTTAAGATAACTCTTTGACCTAACTAATCTAACACCTCCGAATCTCTATTCCTATGCTGAGGACCTGCATCAAGAGGTTGGTCAGATATCAGCCTTTAGAGATAAGGATTGCCATCTCCTACTCAGGCTGGAGATTATCTCTTAACAATCATTTGACGGTACTTGATGAGTCCTCAATCTAATCCTTTAGATATTCATCCAAGCACCAACCTCTATGATTCAATAGTTGAATCAACAGTTGTATGATTATTAAGATGGCCATGGTACATAACCCTAATTGCACTAAGGGACCTATTATGCAAATTATTCATTCTTCATTTCAGATCAGGGAATGATGTTCGCAATAACATTTATTGCATAATGGCTTGTCGTGGGCTCGCATGTCCAACAAAGCAAGTAGTCAATAATAGAGACAATATCTCGTATGTAATAGGAAAAACTAACTACTAACGTATAATCTAGCAAGTTGTGCTAATGTGCAAGTCATGTTAATCAGAATGAAATGTGATGACTTGGTCATCCAGTCAACAATCATCTAAATTGCATCCTAACTCAGGTGTGCACGGTAATGATGTCACAAAATCCATACAATTGTTTCCCATTTCCACATGGGAATTGGGAGGGGCTCTAATAAACCAAGAGGGTGCTGATGATCTGACTTCACCATCTGACAAGTCTGGCAACGGTTGATGTGTGTTGCTACATCCCTCTTCATGTCATCCCATCAAAAGTGTTGGTGTAGATCTCGACACATCTTTGTGCTACCTGGATGAATGGAAAGTATGGACGTGATGCGTCTCATCCATGTTGTCTCTCTTTTTCTTCTGATCATTAGAGATACAAATGTAGTTTCTCTTCCATAGGATAAAGTCACAGACTCTGAATCCATCAAACTCGTCCTTTAGACAATAATGGTTTACATTCTTGTAACCTTTGATCTATTTATTGTTTCCCCACCATGTAGTCCTAGAATCCAATATGCTTTGCTAGTATATTAGATGTACTCTCAAATGGATGTCACGCATTCAGCGGCGTGAGTACATCCGAAGTCTGTAGCCAAGTTGTTGATCCCACTGTACATGCCCGCTTATTCAAGGCCTTTGCCAACATTTTCCATACCAAGATGGTAAGAGATGGTGCGATCATAGTCCTTCAGCATCTCCATCCAATGCCTCAACCTCATATTCAACTATCATTGATCAACGATGTACTTGAGGCTCTTGTGATTTGTACGTATCTCAAATTAAATCCCGTATAAGTAATGCCGTCATATCTTATCTGGCAAGACTACATTCCAAGTCATGCGTAGGATAGTTGCGCTCATGGGTCCTTAAGACAGAACTTTCCCTTGCATTAGTAATGTTGGAGTATTGTTCATATGTGTCACTTACTAGGGAGATGGGTAAATGGATCTCTCCAGGATCCGATTACCCCATCTAGTTGTTTAGTCCCACATCTACCAGTTTGGGGATGTGGAGACTCAGTGTGGGCTATATATAACCCCCCACACCCATAGCATTCAGATGAGAAAAGCAATAGACTATCAGCCCTTTGAGGCGTTCTCCCGTGGTTTTATCCTGCTCCTTAGGGAGTAGGATTCCACGTTAAATCCTTTATTCTTCCATGTTTTTATCTTTATTTCTATGATACGCTTCCTCGGTCCTATTTTCTAATATGGTATCAGAGCCATGTTATTTTTCTAACATGGTATCTGTTATAAAATAGAAAGCGGAAGCGGATTAACATAATAAAGAAGAATAATCACGAAGAACACAAAGATTTTATGTGGAACCCTACTCCGTGAGGAGCGGGATGAAACCACAGGAGAAGCCCTCAACGGGGCGGATATTCTATTGAATTTCTCAATGAGTACAGGAGGTCTGGGGCTCCTTATATAGCCTTCCCAGAGCCTCCAAGTCCCACCACTGGTCCATGTGGGACTAAACAGTGGATGGGGGTAAATGGATCTCCACCAGGATCCATTTACCCTGTTACAACTCAATGGGCGCACACAACTTATGCTTCAACACTCCCCCTCAAGCTGGAGCATGCAATGCTCAGCTTGGACAAACAGACAGAAACTCAACTCAACGCTACAAGACACTACGGACAATATCAACCCAACGCGCACATGTTGCAGTCGAGGACGTTGCTTCTCATGCCGTGCAGGTGAGGAGGACGAACGGGCTGGAGTGTGAGTCAACTGAAGACTCGTAATCTGACCATCGAGTCTGAAACTGCGTCTGAAGTCTCCTCGTCGGAGAACTGGGTTTCTCCCATCTGGCTCAGAGAATGGTGCACTGCTCTGGTGTACCTATGATACCACATGAAAACCCTTGCCAACATATGGCATAGGGAATGGTTCTCTACTCTGGAGTCCCTATGGCTCACATGAAAACTCTGGCCTGACAACTAGAAGAATGATGGGACCTCTGACAATGATGGCAACTTATGCTCATCTGACAATGACCGCACACGCGTGCGTGTCTGAAACCAGAGAGTCGGAAACAATGATCGTCGAGTCTGAATAACCATAGAGTCTGGAATCTGTTGGTCTGAAGACTGGCATCTGAATACAAGACCTGTGACTCTACATATATACTCCCCCTTTCTCCCATACTTGTCGGAAAATGAACATCGACCAAGTTGGGAGAAGACAAGATATAAGGGGATAAACAAAAACCACTTAGCCGATTACACATTTGTCGGCTTTCAAAACATTCCTTTTTTTTTTGAAACAATTTTTTTAAGCCGTTTTTTTTCCTCTGCTTTTCATCAACATTTTTTTCGGCTTTGCATTTTTTTTAAAAAATGCGTACGGTTTTTTTCATGTACGCGCCTTTTTTTTTTTTTTGAAATGCGTACGGTTTTTTTTTTGTACGCGACCTTTTTTTCTTTTTTCTTTTTTTTTTTAAAATCAGCCCACATGGGCCCAAACATTCTTCCCTTTTTTTTTAACTTGAATCTCGGCCCAAATGTGGACTCAATCTCTCTCCCCCCAGAATTATTTTTACCTCACACAGCCTCTCTCCCTATTTTTTTTAAATCTGCAAACTCTTTTTTTTTTTTGATACTGGGCCCTCACATCTCTCTCTCTTTTAAATCTCGGGCCCAAAAAGAGCCCATTGCACCCTCCACAGATTTTTTTTAACGGCACCCTTCTTTCCGTTATTTTTTTAAATTTAGACATCAGGTCCGCCTTTCGGGTTCCCACCGTGGAAACCCCTTGGGATGCCGCCCCCCCTTGGGGTCATTTTTTTTAACGCACAGAACCCTATTTAGGGTTTCCCATACGGAACCCTCTTGAATAACCGGCTGCCGCCCCACAGGGGTTTCGGGAACCCATCAAATAAAAAAAATAAACGCCGCCAAGGGTTGCGGCTTGGAGAGGGATCGGCATCACCAGGACCGCGCGCATCGTCTGGATCGCGCCGCCGCCGCTTGGATCAACTGGAGCGGCTGGAATTGGATCGGAGGAGCCTCCGCCTGCAGCTTGGAGATGGAGAAGTAGGCATCGCCTGCGCGCTTGGATGGGAGGAGTAGGCGCCGCCAGCGGGATTCGAGTTTGCCGCGCAAGGAGTGCGCGACTGCGCCGCCTGATGAAGGTGGGTTCATCTGACCCTAGCGTCACCGCCTGGACTTGGGATTCACGGGGGATCTGGAATTCGACACCGCAGCGGGGGTGCGACAGGAGCACCACGAGGGTGAGACCTCCGCCTAGCATCTGGGTCACGCGCGATATGCGCGCCTGGGGTGGATGCGCCGCCTCACGGGGATTGCGCCGCCAGCGCCTGGATTGGTTGCTCGCCAGATGACGTTGCGCCGCCGCCCATATCTCAAAAGAATTAGGGTTCACCAGGAACCAAAAAAAACGGCAGAATAACTCGCTGGAGTCGACGGGCAATATTTTAGAGCAGATCTTGAAAGAACTTCATAAAAATCTTTTCAAACAAATCTTCAACATCCACTCGAATCTCAAACATAAATTAAGAATATGAAAACCTCAAGATCTAACCCGCTCTGATACCATGTTATAAATAGAAAGCGGAAGCGGATTAACATAATAAAGAAGAATAATCACGAAGAACACAAAGATTTTATGTGGAACCCTACTCCGTGAGGAGCGGGATGAAACCACAGGAGAAGCCCTCAACGGGGCGGATATTCTATTGAATTTCTCAATGAGTACAGGAGGTCTGGGGCTCCTTATATAGCCTTCCCAGAGCCTCCAAGTCCCCACCACTGTCCATGTGGGACTAAACAGTGGATGGGGGTAAATGGATCTCCCACCAGGATCCATTTACCCTGTTACAACTCAATGGGCGCACACGACTTATGCTTCAACAGTATCAGAGCGGTCGATTCTCGAGGATTTTGTCTTTTATTTCTTTTATTTTTTGTTCGAGATTCATTTTTTGATGTTCTTGAAGATCATTCTAAAGAGTATTGATATCCATTGATTATTCGAAGTTTTGTACATGTCCTGGAGTATCTATACTTGTTTGAGGGTTTCATTCCTCAAGATCTTTTCTTCGATTCATATTCTGGATTGCTCAATTTCAAGATCCAAGAAAGATCTAGGGTTCTAATCTCCATCTTCATAATCTGGAGCGTCCTAGTGTTTTGTTGTTGAAACCCTAATATCCAGCCAGATCCTTGTGAAGAGGTCCCAGGAGCGAACCTCTTCTCCAGCGATAATATGATTATTCCAGATCGGTCCTCTAATAGGCATCAACACCTTCAAGTTCATCGCAGGAACTTCTCTTTGGTGGCTTTGCGACTCCTCGTGCATTGTTCTCTCGGTTCTCGCATAGGCGGTGAACCCCATCGCAGGCGCAACCTCCATCACCGGCACACCGTGCAGCGCCATCGTTTTTAGCAGGTGGTTGCGGCAGTATTGCGGAGGCACCTGCCTCGCGTGCTCCTGCGGCACCACCACATCGTCCAGGCGACGCACATCCTCTAGTCAAAGACCTGCAGTCCTCTCCTCTCGAGCAACCTTCCCGCTGGCGATGTCATAGTTGATGCCACCTCTCTCTCTTGCGCGACTCCTCTGCGTGCAACGGCGTCGCCGCAGTTGGCGCAACTCCCATGCGACATGCGATCACCCCCCTGCAGGCACAAGGCCTTGCCGCTTCCGTTGCCGCGAGGAAGAGGGACGTGAGGCGCCCTTCTGTTCGTGCTCCCTAGCGGCACCTTCCCTTTGCGTGTGATGGGTTTCTATCGCGTGAGGGGGTTCCATCGAGGGGAACATTAAAATAAAAAGCCAAGGGGCGGTTGTTTTGGTCCCGTTAAAAAAAAGAAAAAAAAAGTCCAGCGAGAAAAAAAGGGTTGCTTGGCGAGATTTTTGTAAAAAAAAGGGGGGACTCTTGCGTGTTCGGGTCAAAGGTAGTTGTGTAGCACCATATTTTGGACTCCAGTTGGGCCACGGTTCAAAAAAAGAGAAAAAAAGGAGAAAAGACCCCCGCGATAAAGTTGTATGAAAAGATTTGCAAAAAAAGAAAAAAATGAATGAAACATCTTATAAAAAATTTGTTTAAAAAAAATGCTGATTTGGAAAGCCGAAAAAAATGAAATCGACTTATTTGGATTTGTTTTCTCCCCATTTCACTTGTCTTCTCCCAACATTGTTGATGTCTCTATTTTCCGAAAAGTTTGGGAGAAGTGGGAGTATTGTGTGGAGTCACGAGTCTATTCCATATTCAGATGACATATTCCAGACCAACCATTTGTTCAGGCTCTACAATTTCTTAGATGTTCAGACTCGAGTCAGATGGTTATGAGTCGTCAGTTTCAGACATGCACATGTATGTGGTCTTTTTTGAGCACATATCTTCCATCATTTGTCGCGGTCCCCATCATTCTTGTTTTCGGCCAGGATTTTCTTGTGATCCATAGGAACTCCAGAGTAGAGTACCATTCCATATGCCATTGTTGGCTAGAGATTTCATGCAGTTTCGTAGGGACTCCAGATTAGAGTACCATTCTCAATTTCAGATGAGAGAGACCTAGTTCTCTGACGAGGAGACTTTTCAGACTCCATTCTCCAGCGATCGTGAACTCTTGTACGAGATCCTTCCGAGGTTCCTATGAGAGAGAACCCACTTCGAGGTTCCTATGAGAGAGACCCATCTTCAGAGATCTGCAAATGGGATAATTAGCGATGCTCTTTGTTCGGCCCTTTTCAGAGATGGAGCAGTTGTCCATATGTTGTGACATGTTGCGGCAGGCCAGAGCACCGGCAAGGTGGCGGGAGCCTGGGCTGGAGTTATCGCGCACGGGAGCGGGGGAGGGGTCGAAAGGGTTGTCGTGCGTGTAGGGTTACTGTCTAACAGTAACCCTTTATTTCCAAATCCGGATCCCACTCGGATCTTCTATGCAAAAATCGACCCCCTAAGCGGCCGACTAGACCGACTAGGCGCCCGACTAAGCCGGCTCAACCGACTATAGCCTGCTTTAGTCTATTCGAATTGGTCACCCCCCCCCCCCCCCGAGTCACATAGTCGGGCCAACTAGTCGGCCTAGTCGGCCGACTTTTGCAATAGTGGTCAGTACCACCCGCGATGCCAAGGAAACTGTGAACCTCTATGATCGTGTGCCTCAGTTTTAGTGGGTCAATTGCCCCGCTCCTGAAATCATGTGACCAAGGAATGCCACCTTAGATAACTAGAGCTCACAAGTAATGGGTTCACGCATGTGCTCCTTGGTAGCATACCACCAACACTCAACGTAGCTAGCTAGTGAAAACTTTGCAAAGTTCAGACATGTATCTTGCGGCACATAAATCATTCCGAGTTCCTTGGATACATGCTCCATTCATATCTCTACCTCATCTAGAGTAGACACGCCAAAAAATTGTGGCACGTGAGACCTTTGATATATATTATATGTCCTTGGATACTTATGCAGAGCATCCAGATCCTCTACCCCTTCTAGCTCGAGAGGTATCGAAGGGTGAACGTTGTCTGCCTCCTCCTGAGAGGGACGGTATGTGAAGTCCTCCTGCCCTTGGATCCTTTGCTCTGTTGCCTCTTGACGCTCTTGTATGTTGTGGACGATCTCAACTAGTCATGCCAACTGCTAGGCCACATTAGACTCTACTCGAGGCGGCATGTTTTTCAAAGAAAAACATGACATTAATACTTGTTGTATCACTTAGAGAGACATGAACATGGTGTTTAACTTCTGTTATTCTCCTTGGACTCATGTTAGAGTTAGAAAAACTCTTGACACTATTCTGCATTTCAGACATAGATCAGAACCTAATGTTTATGAGAAAGATGAGTATCCAAGCTCTGATACCAAGTTGTCATGCCACTGGATCAAGATACTCAACAACCAACTTGTAAGCATCATATTCATGTTCGAAACATGGAAAGCATATAAGCAAAGTAGGAGCATAAGCAAAGTATGAGAAATAAACATGTTGCATTCACGTCTGTGTAAAATGTAAAGAATAACCATGCCCATTGATACATATGCAGAACCATAATATCAGAATGTATAACTAAAGTACATGTATAAACATTATCTCTCAAAAGTAGCAAAAATAAACTGTAGTAGAAACTATACATGCAAACTACCAAAAGTAACACATAACTTGTTTGATGTAGCTTAGCACTGTAAGCTTGTCCACGTGAAAGCTGCTAATGTTGTGGCGATCCCTGAACACATATTGGATCACACATAAAAGGAGTATGTCATGAGCAAGGGCTCAATACAAATGCTAAACTAACTATTAGCGTAAAAGGAAAATCAATAAGGTAAGCAAGTACTCAACAACAAACACTCCCGCGCATGGGTGAACGTAAAAGCAATTCAGTACATCGATTCACCGCTCTAAAATTCTCTGAGTGCATTTGTTTATTAAATTTATCCCTTAGTAAAAGGATAATCTACTGGTCTTAACCAATAATGGGTCTCATGCTATGACTCTAAAATACTTAGTATCTTAGGGTTGTGGTGTCTCCGTTGGCATACGATGAAATAGATGAATTCTAACTAAGTTCTCAACATGTCCCTTTACTGACCAACTCAAGTCTTTCATTCATTCCTTTATGTTTACGTAAACCCCCTTTTCCCATCAAAGATTGACTTCAAAGGATAAGACAACACAAGGAAACACGAGAAACCACTTCGAAAGTCACCCAAGTCCACTACTCATTGGTAAAGGTCTGTAACGATAGGGTACAAGACAAGGTACAAGATCCAAGTCAATAGATCAGATATCACATCTTATTCAAAGTAGTCGGAAAACCACATGTGGCTGCCTCTGCTTTTCTCTAGATACATGAAAACCGATACTACTGCTACTTTACTAATCACCTCTTAGAACTCCCTTCACAGAATCAATAAAAAAACCAACTCAAGTGATAAGCTGTAATTGGTCTTTCGTATTAACCCTATGTCTGAAAACGGAGGCTACTCGGCCACACATAATGGAACTACGTTGTCGTGTAACACCCAGAATGTACATCGGGGCACTCAAGAACTATGTGTCACCCATTCAACGCAACTAGGGTCATGGCTATCTAGTTTTCTACCAGAGGACCCAAGGGTGCATGCTTATCTCTTGCGACCACTATCTCCAATTACATGTGCTATACGAGAATCTACGTCTGTGAGCAGAAAGAAACCCCCATGGGAATCTACATATGTGGGAACACACAAGCCTATAGGGGGGAATCTACATCCGCAACTTAATACATCAAGATCGATTATATTCGTAACATACTCACAGATTTGGATACATGCTAGGTCATAATATGCCATTTCACTTGAATTACTCATCATATGATATCCTTTTATTTGATTTCATATAGGACCCATATTCCATTAATTAATTAATTAATTGACATTACTTACTTTAATTAATGATGTCTTAGACGTCCTACCCATATCTATCGTAACTACAACTCATTTTCTTCATTTAAAATACAATTACGTCTAATTAAATCAATACTAATTGATCATATGCTAGGGTTGATTGATAATACAATTTGATTTATCGATCAATCAAATGTCATGATCGAGCAGTCTTATCGATCTATAATTTACATTAATTGATCATCTTTTAGGCAATAAACTAGGAATGGAAATTTATTTTTAAAATTTCATCTTCGATTTGAAAATGAATTGCATGTGTGTGGCATCACCATTTCAAGCCGATTAATCTGACATAAATCACAATTTTCTACCCAGTAGATCTCCCAGAAATGCAAAAACACACGATGACAAGATGTGGAAATAGTTCGCATGCGATGAAATCAGACGATCAGAACCTCAAATCAATGTGTAAATGACGTAGAAAGGTTGTGTGAACCAACAACAAGGCATGGTATCGAAATGCATACGTTCGGAGGCTTGTTCCCTCGGAATCCTCCTCTACCCTGATAACAAGATGTCGAAGGTGTTTTACGTTAAATGTACACGAGAAACAAAGGGACCTCGTTGCCCTCTTTTCGATGACACCCTCGGCTTGCCGATCAGGCGTCAGGATTTCATTCCCAGCAGCGGGGCTCCAACGAGGTTGCAATGCTCTAGCAAGCCCAATGGATTATGTGCTAAGTGGCGCAGCCCCTTAGCCCCTTATATAGGCTCGGGTTCAGATTCAATTCCAGACCCACAAGTGGTAAACAATCAAACGATCTTATTTTTATAAAAAATAGAGGGTGGACTCCCAAGTTGGGAGATACCGCAAAATGAAATTCGTTAGAAGCTATTTACTGAGAGTCCAGAAATTATAACGTGCTCTACAGTGTAATACAATATTTTCTGAGTAGAATCTTTGATTGTTGAATATAAGTTTATCCTGCCCAACCCATATTGCCCAAAGAGCCACGGACGAGATGGAAATGTCGTCCGTGGAGCTGTGCCCCACCACTCGAACCAATTGTCAGAAGTCTGTCGACCCTCCTGTCTCTAGCCATTCAGTACCAACTTCCCTCCACACCTGTGCCGACGCTGCACACTTGAAAAGATATGATCGGCATCCTCTACCTAACCCTCACATCTATTACAAACCGTGTCCTGCAAGCCAAATAGTCGTCCCCTCCTCGTCGTGTCACACAAGCGGTCTCTTCTCAAGAACCACCGAAAAATCTTGACTTTACACTGGATCTTAGCCGCCCACACCACCTTCATGTCCTGGTTGAACTCCAGATCATGTTTCTCTACCGATCTCCTCAGCTCTTCAATGCCTTCTTTGTTGCGAACTTCCCCCCTTCTCACTCAAAATGGTCGGCATACCGGGCAAACATCTCCGAAGCTGGGATTTCAGCATGCATCCTGAAAAAAATCATCCAAACACTGTTCCGAGAGCTCCATCCGAACTCCAGAGTACACATGTTGGAGCCCACCACCTGGCAGAGCAAACTCTCCTTCGAAGCTGCCAGAGCAAACAATCTAGAGAACCTATCCCCGAGCACACCCTTGCCCGTCTAATCATCACCCCAGAATCTGAACAACTGGCATACCCTACCTTTGGTCGTAGCTTGAAGGTAAGAGCAGGAAGAGTCTCCTGCACATCAACCCACAGTGGTGATTCCAACTGCACTCTTCTCGCCTCTAACTCGCCCCTAACACCATAAATTTTTCGTACTATCGTGACCACAAGTGAGGATGAACAACCCCAGATTTGAACCACCCACTTGACCAGAAGAGCCTTGTTCATGCTTTTCACATCACGTACGCCTAAGCCACCATCCCTTCGTCCCTTCGTCACCTCTTTCCAGTCATCAAAGACTCAATCTTCCTTCTGACCCTAATCAGCATTAGGCGCGTGGAGTAGAAAAAAATCAGAATGGCTGAGAGCACATGCTTCAACATAATAAGTTTACCTCCTCTAGACAATGTGATTGTCGTCTTGCCCGCCAACCTTTGCTCCATCCTCTGAATAACACTGTTCCGGTTCGATTTCTTCAGCTTCCCGTCCACCAACGCCAGACCCAGGTAAGAAATGGGTAGGTCGCCCAGAGGGCAATCCATAGCTGTTGCGATACTGGTCCGAAGTGATAGCCACCGACTTGCGTTTATTAATCTCAAGCTTATAAAGGCTACCAAAAATCTCAACCAAGTGGACCGCGTTACCTGAGTGCTTTTCTGAGCCGCCGAGCTACAATAATGTATCATCCGCATATTGTAATAAGGGTATAGAGACAACCTCCAAGCGAAAGCCCTCATACCAACCAGATTCCACCGCCTACTTGAACAGAACTGCCAGAGCATCTGCTACCAGGACGGAAAGCATAGGGGCTGTTATAAAATATGAAGAATGCGGAAGCGATTAGTAAAAAGAGCATAAACAAGAAAGATAGAACATGGAACACCATGATTTTACGTGGAACCCTACTCCGTGAGGAGCGGGATGAAACCACGGGAGAAGCCCTCAAAGGGGCATGCTATGCATTGCTTTTCTCAATTTGTACAGGAGGTATGGGGCTCCTTATATAGCCTCTCCAGATCCTCCAAGTCCCACCACTAGGCGGTGTGGGACTAAACACTGGATGGGGTAAATAGATCTTCTCCAGGATCCATTTACCCTGCTACAACTCAATATGGCGCACTACCAAACACTCTAACACTCCCCTCAAGCTGGAGCATGCAACGCTCAGCTTGGACAAAACAGAAAGAAACTCAACTCAACGCTACATGATACTACGGACAATATCAACCCAATGCGCACATTGTTGTAGTCGAGGACGTTGCTTCTCATGTCGTGCATGTGAGGAGGACGAACGGGCTGGAGTGTGAGTCTGCTGAATCTCCTCGTCGGAGAGCATGCGCTCTGAACTGCGCCTGTCAGAGTCACTGCAACTTGAATGAGTCTCCTCGTCGAGTACTCTGGCCCGCCGCAATAATGTGGACAACTGCTCCATTTTCGAAAAGGGCCTAACTGAAAAAGAGTCGTGGTTGTGCAATCCTCGTCGGAGTCCACGGTCGCTGGAGAATGGAGTCTGAAAATAGTCTCCTCGTCGGAGAACTAGGCCTCTCCCATCTGGCTCAGAGAATGGTGCACTGCTCTGGTGTACCTATGATACCACATGAAAATCCTTGCCAACATGGCATAGGGAATGGTCCTCTACTCTGGAGTCCCTATGGCTCACATGAAAACTCTGGCTGACAGAATAAGAAAGGATGGGGACCTCTGCAAAAGATGGCATATATGTGCTCATCTGAAAATGACTGCATCCATGTGCGTGTCTGAAAATGATTCTCTTTCTGGAGAACTCGAAAATGGGCCTCAACATGGAGTGCCTCGAATTTGGACTCTGACCAATCTGTCGAGTCTGAATTTGCGCATCAAACTGGGACTCGGGAATCTGAGCGTCGAGTCTGGAATTGCGCATGGAAAATCTTCGTCTGAAAAAATTGCGGAGTCTGAAAATCTGTTGGTCTGAAGAATATCTGAATTTGTCCTCTGTGAATCTGGAACATCTGAAAATATCTGGATCTGGAGAATAGACCTGTGACTCTACACAATACTCCCCCTTTCTCCCATACTTGTCGGAAAATGCCATCGACAAAATAGGAGAAGACAAGATAAAATGGGGGGAAAATCAAACATGAAACTAGCAACTTTTCATCATAATTTTTTTTAATCCGTCACTTTTTTATTTGAAAACAATTTTTTTGAAACTTGCATACGGCTTTTCTTTGTATGTGACTCTTTCAAAGAAAACTCATATTTTTTTTTACCAATATGCGTACGGCTTTTTCCTATTGTACGCGCCTTTTCTCATTTTCCTTCCTTTTTTAAAAAATCTCCTTTTTTCAGCTTTTCTTTTCTTTCCTTTTTTTTAAACAGATCTCGGCCTACTTGGCCTGTCACCTTTTTTTTTAAATACTTACGGCCCAAAGCCCACCCCCCTCGTACCTTTTTTTATTTTTCCTCGTGGACTCTCTCAACAGTCCCCACAATATTATTTTTTTTAATAAAATGTGGCCCGCTACTTTAGGGTTCCCAATACGGGAACCCCATTTCTCTTCCGCCGCCGCTTGAGAAAAGGGTGCACGATGCGCTGCAAAAACCTGGCGCGCAAAGGTGGGCTCGCGCATGGATGGGTATCACGGCCTGGGGTTGCCGCTGATCGGGCGGGGAAGATCGGCCTGGGGTTGCTGATGGGGCTTGCTCGGAGACGGGCGCGCGGGAAGGAGCGCCACCATCGGAGGGCCTGATGCTCGAAGAGGAGCGCCGTGACGGGGCTCGTCGCTTCTGGAGGAGGCGCGTGTCTACGCGAAGGGAGTGCCAACGTCGTTGGACTGGAGGGCGATATCGCCTGGAGCTTGGCGGCCGCCGTGGGATGCTTTCTGATGTTGTTGCCTGTAACTTGTGATGTCGCGTGGTGTTGCTTGCGTGATGCTCCGCCGAGGCCTTGTGCCCGGAGTACTCTCCCTTGCGCATGTTGGAGGCTCTGGGGCCGCAGCATCGTCTTGGCTGGTGGTGCGACACGCCGGTGCCGCGGCTACGGCTGGAAGATGACGTAGGGTCTCGACGATTGCCGCGATCTGAACAGGAAGTTGATGACGACACTGCTCTTGTACAAGAATCATCTCGTATCATATGCACGAGAATTAACATGCGGCGAACAAAACTAGGGTTTCAAGAAAAAACCCTAGGAACTTGAACTCTCAAATCTCCAAATAACAAGAACTTCAAAGAAACGAATCTCGAATAGAATTACACAACTTAAAAAAAATCTCGAGAATCGGCCTGCTCTGATATCATGTTATAAAATATGAAGAATGCGGAAGCAATTGATAAACAGAGCATAAACAAGAAAGATAGAACATGGAACACCATGATTTTACGTGGAACCCTACTCCGTGAGGAGCAGGATGAAACCACGGGAGAAGCCCTCAAAGGGGCATGCTATGCATTGCTTTTTCTCAATGAGTACAGGAGGTATGGGGCTCCTTATATAGCCTCTCCAGATCCTCAAGTCCCACCACTAGGCGATGTGGGACTAAACACTGGATGGGGTAAATGGATCTTCTCCAGGATCCATTTACCCTGCTACAACTCAATATGGCGCACTACCAAACACTCTAACAGGGGTCAAAGGCAGCCAGTCGAACACCTCGTTGAGGTTGAGAAAACCCCCCCTTCGGTTTGCCATACACCGGGATCGAGTAGGAGGAGGTCATAACACATCTCTTCATCCAACTAATTCACAGTTCTGGAAACCCCCTTCTTCTGAAAGACGCCCATAGGAAATTCCAATTCACACAATCATATGCTTTTGCAAAATTAATCTTCCATAGAATCCCCTTCTTTTTCGTCTGCTTCCGCTCTAAGCAGATTTCTGTTGCCATCACGAAATCGTCTGCCATCTGTCGCTCAGGTATGAAAGCCGACTGACCCTACAGAACCATCGAGTCCAACACAGCCTTGAGTCTGTTCGCCAAAGTCTTGGCGAAAATAAAGTTGACCGTGTTGGATAGAGCGATCGACCTAAAGTCCTCTATTCTCACCCGGGAGTCCTTTGGGAGCAGAAAAGCGGAGCTCTATTGATCTTTTCGAAGCATATGTTCCCATCCCTGAGTTCGTTTACCACCTCCAAGACTTCCTCCTTTAGCACATCCCAGAATTCCCTGTAAAAAAAGGATCGGGAAACCATTCGGTCCCGTCACCCCTTCTACATTTAGCCCCCAGACCGCGTTCCTCACCTCCGCTTCTGTGAATGCTGCATGTATCCCCTCCAACTGCATCCCAGAAAGTTGTTTAACCCCTCTCCCCAACCACCACTAGTCGTCCCCCTCCGCCTCCGTGAAGCTTCCACAAAGTGCTCCCGGTGCGCGCCGCTAAGATGTGCCTCCCCTGACACCCGCGGACCCCCAACCTCCAGGTCGTGCAGAAAATTCCTCCTCCTTCCTGAAGCCATGGAATGGAAAAACTGTGTATTGGTGTCACCTTCTCTCAACCACTTCTTTCTAGATCTTTGTCTCCATTCGACCTCCTTTTTATGGCCCTCTAGCATTAGCTCCTCCATAAGATGCAGCCTTTCGGACAACACCTCATGATTGAGGCCTTGCACGTCTTCGAGATCGTCGAGGCGAGTCACCCCGTCCTACGCCTCCCTTCTCCTGATATCGCGCCTCTGCTTCACCTCCCTGTTGAACTTTGTAAGAAAATCCCTAAGCTGCAAAAGCTTTGCCGAGAAAAGGGCGACCGCCAACCCCACCAGGGACCTACCGCTCCAAAAGCAACCTCCTCCCGAAAACCTTCCTCCAAGAGCCAGCACCGCTTGAAGCAAAGAAAACTCGGTTCCTCACCTCCTCATCGGTGGACCAAATGATATGTGTGTGATCAGAGTGAGCCCGCGATAGAGCCCAAGCGTGCGAAAGCAGAAATGTCGGCACACCCTCTATCGATGCATGTAACTTTTGTATACGATGTCTGATTTCGATTTCTTGGGCTTGTTGCAAAGGTCTCGAAGGGTACTAAAAGATAGATAAGCTCTGACAAAAAGACAAAGGTTGGTAAGAGGACAAGTGAGTAGTGGAATGCGACTAGCCTACATAATTAAAACAAGCCCTTGAGATGAGAAAAATCAGCGACCAAAACAAGTCCTTGAGATATCCGGAGATATATAGTAGGAAAAGGTTGAAATATGATACTTACGGATCTCATAGCTGACCTCCTCCCAACCCTCTTCCACTATGAAGTCAATTCGGGTTGCTAGTGTGGTTTATTTCTCTCTTGTCGCAGTTGGAATCATGGTGTTCTCCTCAAAGCGTTGGATCACAGTTCAATGTGCTCTTGACTTTCTTTTGAGCTTATTGTCTATTCATACTTCATAAGCTTTGTGTTGAGGTAAATTGTCATGTTCTTTTTGACGAGCTCTACTATTATTTTCGGGACATTCAGACGTTGATTTTTGGTAGGGGACATAAGAGGAACGACCTTTACTATCTTGACATTGCTAGTGCTGCTTCCTTCTCCACTGACCCATTCCTATAGCGTTTGCAACTTGGACACCTCTCTGTCGAAGCTCTCTCAATAATATTTCCCGAACTCTCTTCCGTGAAGCTGTTTGGATGCGGGTTTTGTCAGATCATAAAATATCATTAGACTTCCTTTCCTCCTAGGGCTGAACCACGTGAAGCATTACCTTTTTCTTTGGTTCATTGTGATGTTTGGGGACCTTGTCCGATCTGCACTATGGATGGTTATACATATTGATGGTCTATGTAGATGATTATAGTGGACCTTCCTTGGTCTATTTAATAAAAGAAGGATCAAATATTAATAAAATTATCATCTATTCAGTTTATTAAAACATCTTTCACTAGTTGTGTTCAAACTATACTGATCGACAATGCTCTTGAGTTTAGCCAACATAACTTGGTATCTTTCTTTGCCTCTCAGGGAACGATTCCTCGAACTTCCTTTCCGTATACCTCTTAGTAAAATGGTGTAGCGGAAAGGAAACTTCACCACCTTGCATGTTCATTACTCACCCACATGATGGTTCACTAGACTTGTTGGGGGGATGCCATTCTCGCTGCAACTCATCTCATAAACATGATCCCATCATATGTTCTAAAGGGTGTAATTTCTTTCTCTTTTGTATATCTTAATGAGACACCCTTTCTACTGCCGTTTAGAATTTTTGCTGCACCGTTTTGTTCGTAACTTCTAGGATGTAGATACATTATCTTCTCGTGCTACCAAGTGTATTTTCCTTGGATATTCTCGCGCCCAAAAGTGGTATAGGTATTACGATCCAATTGTTCACCGAAATTTATGTTATTACATTTATGTTGCAGTTACTTTCTTTGAACAAATCAACTACTTTATTTAGTTTGTCATTTACATACCCTTGGAGCTAATGCCTCTACCCATTTTTTTACAAAAGAAAGCACACTCTTCATTCTGATCCTGTCATTATATGTCCCTTACTTGCGGGATGATGTTCCCTCTTCGAGTGTCTCCACCATTGCGGATACATAAGCTTCCTCAGATTTTCTCGTAGCTCTACAACAGACAAAAAGACAATGTATTATAAATCACATATCACATTTTACTTCTACTGATGGTCTATCTAGTTGTAACATGCGATTTACATATGCTCTGATGGCTATTTCTATTCCTCGTGATTTTCGTAGTGCATTGCAGAACCATGCTCGGAAAAATGCTATGGATATGGAGATGGATGCACTTACCTCTTCAGGCACGTGGGATCTTGTGACATGCCCACCATATGTCAAGCAAGTTTCTTATTGACGGGGTTTACGACCAAACAATTACCTGATGGTTCTATTGACAGATTGAAGGCCATGCTGATAGCAAAATATTTCATTTTGAGTTATAACGTGGACTACATTGGGACTTTTTCTCCTATGGTCAGGATGTGATCTATCTGCACTATTATCTCTCTTGCTACTAATAAGAGCTGGCCCATCTTTCAACGATGTGAATAATGCTTTTTTATGCGGCAACCTCGAGGAGGAGGTCTGCATGATACATGTACTAAGTTTCTTTGTCGAGGGGGAGCACATGTGTTGACTTTGTAAGGCCATTTATGGCCTAAAGCAGAGTCCATGAGCACGGTTTGCAAGATTACTATTGAGTTAAGCTCTCTTACCCTCCACTGGATGACATTTCATTATTTTATTTTTTGTTAGACGACTATCCACTAACACGATTATAGTGGTTGTCTATGTTGATGATATGGTGGTCACTGGTGATGATGAAACATGCATTGTAGAGACCAAAGTCTTCCTTCAGAAGATGTTTGTCACCAAAGACCTTGTTCAGCTCCAATATTTCCTTGGCGTTGAGGTGATACATACTACAGAGGGATTACACCTATCTCAGCAGAAGTATTGCTAAGATATTCTTACATAGGTTGGCTTAGTTGGATGCAAACCATCTCGCGTCCCAGCAGAATTGTGTAAACATGCTACATCTACTAATCTTGAGTTTGAGGATACTGCATGATATAAAAGCCTAGTGGGTAAACTACTCTACCTCACTATCACTGTGCTAGATATATCATATGTTGTAAGTAACGCCAACCATCACATGGAGATACTCCTCTATAGTCATTAGCTGGAGGTTCTTCTGATTCTTCTATATCTGAAGGAATATCCAAGGAGATGCCTCTTCTACAGGGTCAATGGCAACACTAATGTCATCGCTTATGCATATGGGGCAAAGACCAGCGACTGACTACAGGTTATGCTATGTTTGTTGGTGGTAACCTGGCTACATGGTTGTGTAAGAAGCATGCTATGGTTTCTAGATCGAATGAGAAACTGAATGCAGAGTGATGGCTCAAGCCATTTGCGGGATTACCTGGTTAGTCTCCTTTCTACTTGATCTTGGGTTTCTTGGTACTAATTTTATATCTTTATACGTTGACAACAAGTCTACTATATTCATTGCCATCAATCTTGTATTCCATGAGTAGATTAATCGCATTTAAGTTGATTGTTACTTCCTTCGAGATGCACTTCGAGCACGGAAAATCACTATTCCTCATATCTCCATATATCTTCAGCTTGCAAATATATTCACGAAGACCCTAGCGAAGAAACACATCTCTTAGATGATTTCCAGGTAAGGCATGATTCGATTGATATGCTTCAACTTAAGAGGGAGTGTTAGAGTTATGTAGTTATTTGATTATTTTTCTTTATCTATTTTTTGAGTCCTCTAACCCCTTTAGGAGCTTTATGTAATTTTCTCTTTTTAGCTCTCTAGGGTTTTACGCTATATAAGAAACCCTAGAGCTCTTGTATAAGACAAGTCATTCATTCTCAATTCTTCTACACAAATCTCACAGTCTATGCAGATGCAAATTAGGGATGATGCATGATAGATGAAAAATCTACTATCGGGTTCTACACATACTTGGTAGCAAGCTTGGTTAATTGGACTAGAAAGAAACATGCATTAGTCTCCCACTCAAGTAATGAAAGTGAATACATAGCTATGGCCCACGTGGCAATAGAACTAGTATGGATTCCATCTGTACGCACAGATCGTCATATCACTCTCAGCGCACTATGGAGTTTAGATGTGACAATCACGGACCAATGCATACAGACAACGCCCCCCTGTTCATGAACACACCAAACATGTGGCAGTTGATTCATTACACTAGTGATCTGATACAAAGATGGTCGTTCTGTACTGTCAGCATACCCTTTACAGATCATATAACGGATATGTTCACCAAATCACATGCTTGCACATGGTTTGAGAGATGTTGTATCAAGCTGAGCATGATTGATATATATGCCCAGCATGAAGGGGTTGTCGAGTACTGGTTGACTCAATATAGAGTTACCTCTTTCAAACCTTAACCTTTGGTCTCCACCTATTTAAGGAGCTTGGGGTTCTTCGTCTTATTATGTAAAACATATTATGATATTCTACTAACTCATTGCAGAATAATGAAAATGTAACTACTCCAATTTGTTCGACGTCTTATCGTAATCTAAAAGTCAGATTCCTGTATCTTGCATAGTTTGTATGCATACATGACTGACCTGGACTTTGTATATGACAACTCAGCTTGAATATTTTTAAATGCAATTTGAAGTAGCTACGCCTTTTCACATGTTGATTTTTTATTTACAACATACACGTATCTATGTACTTTTGGAATAAGGTATCTCGGTTTTGATTTGCTTGATGGTGGCTTTTTTCTATCTGATTGTTTTCTTACCATCAAATTTGATAGGGTTTATCTTATGACACTTGTTTTTGGGGAGCATTCGGCTATTACACTTTCATTAACCTGGTATGTCGTGAACTCATGTTGTTTCTCTTCTTACAAGCATAGATCAATGTTTTAATAACTAGATAATAGTTGCATTCTAATGGGTGTTTGAGTACATCATAGCCTTAGTTGCATTGTCAAAACCATTACAATTCCTTGTTGTAATAAATTAACCATGAGAAATCTGTAACTGTCACTGATTTAGGTGTATAACTCCTCGCCATGAGTGGGGAAAAACACATGATTAGACAACCTTAGACTGCTAGGTCTGCTTCACCCATTCGAGATTGAATTGCATTGTGAGTACAATATATTAGTATGTGGAGCAAACATATTTTAATCTATGTCTAGTACCTAGAAATAATTCAACATCATGAAGAAAGATGCAAGATGCAATATAGTTCCTGAGGGTGATATCCTACCTACTTAGCAAGGGATTATACCGTGCAAAGATTCTATTTTTCTTCCTAAACATACAAGATCGGACGAAGATTTTATACACAAGCCCTAGAATAATGAGGTGGGCCCAAACTGAACAAAAATATTAAATGAGCCCTTGGTGCAGTCCAGTTTCGCTATCATCTAGTTTATTATTTCCAACAACATCAATTGGTATTGGACAATGATCTTGTACCGAAATATTTAAACCCTAGAATAAATGAGGTGTGTCTAATCTGAAATGAGAATACTAAACGAGCCTTTGTTGCAATCCAATTTTTCCTCGAACCCGGTATAATATTTCGAACAGCATCAAGTGGTATGAGTAATTTACTTGTGCTGATACCACATGGATTATCGGTGTGTTCCATTTGTCTTTTACCTCTCACACACTAATATATATTTTTTATTGTCAGGCATATCTATTATCAGGATTGGGTGGAGGTTATGTGGCTTATTTTATCTCCATTTCAATGGTTGTTGCATGGTTCCTTTTTAGAGTGATGGCGAAATGTTTTGGCTATCAGTCTCTTAGGTACTTCCCTCAATGTTTTGTTTGGATATCTTTATTAAAAGTGATGACCTGTCATTTTGTGGCTTCATCTCTTTAATTTGATCTAATGAAAGCGGGTTTAACATTTTTTATCAAGGCTTTAAAAATTATTTTTTTATTGTCTTAATGCTTATCTAATTTGATAGGAAACTCTTGGAATTTAATCACGAGTATGTTAACATTGATTCGAAACTTGGAAACTTGTATTCCTGGCATTAGTTCAATTATCATAGCAAGAAATCCATTGCAGGTCATTGATGGGATATGTCTTACCTCTTGTACCTAGCTTGTTATATGCGGTTTACTTTGGCGGATTTCTTGTCCAATTTGTAATTGAGAAGATGGGAATGATGGGCGCACTTCCACAGCCTTATGGTGAGTATTATGAACTTGAGTAGTTGTAGAGTTTTTATTCACAAAACGAGCTAGACTAGTATGTGGGACTTCTCATTCATGGTATTATGTGTCAATCAACAATTCACGAAGTCATCATGATTTATATTTGCAGTTGCAGTCACTATAATATTTGTCCTCTCAATTAAATGGCCGGGACTATACCTGTGGAGATATTTCTAGAATTTATGTATTTTTCTGTTATGTTTATTTTCCTTATTCCATCTTATGTAATTTACCCGTAGGCTTTCTCTATATAAGAGAGCCTAGGGTTCTTTGGAATAAACATTTTCTCATTCTCTTCTCCCAACATGGTATCAGAGCCACCACCCTAAACCCTAGCCGCCCTCTCCTCTTCTCTCGTCGGAGCCACCACCTTCTCTCTCATCTCGTCGACGTCGCCAACCCCGCCGCCACCTTCTTTTCGCCGCCGGCCCCGCCAACCTCTCGTCGCCACCATCTAAGCTGTTGGCGCTGCCACCCTCTCGCCACTGGCCCGCCACCCTCTCGCCAACGCCACCCTCTAGTCGCCACTCCCTATGGATTTGAGTGCATAGGTCTACATATCCACTCAAATCCTTGGATGTTTATGTAGACATATGTTCCTTAGTCAACAAACCCTAGTTCTTCGTCTTCGTCATCAATGTCAGAGAACAAAGTTGGCATGCCCTCCATAGGCACTTTCAAAGGTCCAACGCCCATAGTCAAGATGGATAGGACGAATTACGAGCTCTGGACGATGTAGTTCATGAGTCTTATGAAGTCAAATGGTAAGAAGCACATTCTTAGCGAAGATGAGCCGACAGAGAAGAGTGGGGTTTATGCCTCATGGGAGGTTGATGATTCGTATGCCAAAGTCTATCTTTCAGGCAGACTGACGATATAGATTGCTAATGATGTACTCCATCAGCCCACTGTTAAAGCAATGTGGGACATCCTTGCCGTGACATACTCGCAGATGGGAAATGAGATCAAGATTCTCCAACTGCAGCATGATATATTTACGGTCAAGCAAAATGGCTGGCCTCTGCATTCGTTATATACATCCTTGCGTGAGATGTTTGAGAAACTCTACAGCATCATTCCCCTTACGATGACTCCTGAACAACAGAAGATGTTCCGAAATGCTACAATGGTGGGGGGTCTAACTAGCGATGTTTGATCCGGATTATGATGCGGCCCGCTCGCAGATCCTTGGTGATGCTACTATTCCTCCAATGGAGGAAGTTTATCAAAGGCTCAACAGAATTATTGTCTCGTCTACTGCTACTACACCACCCCTTTCGACGATGGTAGCTTCCAGAGGTAGAGGAGCCTCTTCTTCTTTCCATTGTCGTGGACCTCGTGGTCGAGGTGGCTGCTTTCATCAGTCATGCACCTTTTGTCATCGCACTGGTCATACAGAGGATACATTTTATTCTAAGCATGGTTTTCCTACATCGGCCCGTGTAGCTGAGCACGATGCGTCTCCACAAGCCATCTACTTCAGACCAGCGGTTTGAGGATCTCATTTCCAGACTCCAAGATATCATGCTTCCTACCTCTACTGACTCTCCATGAGGTCACTCGGATAGAGCAACTTCAGCTTCTGTCAGTACGTCAGTCCTTGCTAGCACATCAGATAGTGTTTATGCCTTTACTTTCTGTCATGGTTCTTAATTTTCAGAATGGATTATGGACTCTGGTGCGACACATCATCTTTGTCGAGACAAAAATAAACTTACATCGTTCAGGGAGGTCCGGCCAGAGCAATCTGTCGTGATTGCAGATGGGACCCATTCCCCCATCATTGGACATGGGGAGATTAGTTTAACACCCTCTATGCGTCTACAGAATGTCTTGCATGCTCCAGATTTTTCAATGAATTTACTATCTATTGGTCGGATTACGAAGGATTTGCACTGTCGCTATTTTTGACCCATCGTTTCTTCTTTTTTAGGACATTCTTACATGCATGGTGATTGGTTGTGGCTGTGAGCAAGATGGTGTCTATCGGTTGGTCCGAACTCCTTATGCTGGTGTCTCATATCAGTCCAGTGGAACAGTCTCTCCTTTTACTTGACATCTACGCTTTGGTCACCTCCCTCTTCAGAAGTTGCATCATATCTTACCCCAGATTTCCGAATTCTTCTTTTCAGTGTGAAGCGTGTCAGTTGGGAAAGCATCACAGATCTACTTTCCCTAGTCGTCAATCTCGGAGCAGTAGCTCTCTTTTCAAGTTATTGCATGTTAACATTTAGGGTCTGAGTCGTGTTCCTAATCACCAGGGACACATGTTTTACCTAGTCGTGGTTGATGATTTCTCTAGATTGTCATGGGCGTTTTTGTTAAAGAATAAATCTGAAGCACGGGATGTAATAAAAAATCTTATAAATGAAGTTCAGAATGATTTTTCTTCTATTGTGAAAATTATGCGTACGGATAATGCCTTGGAGTTTTGCACTCGTGTTCTTTCACAATTGTTCTTGTCTCGCAGCATTATCCATCAAACGACTTGTGCTTACATGTCTCAACGAAATGGCGTTGCAAAGAGAAAATATCGTCATCTTCTTGATATCACTCGAACTTTACTTATCCAGAGGTGTGCTCCCATGCCTTTTTGGGGTGATGTTGTCTTTACGGCGTGTTATCTAGTGAATCATATGCCATCATCTGTCTTAGATGAGAAAGTTCCTCTTTCTTTGTCTTTCTTGACAAGGAATTGTTCTCCTTAACTCCTCGTGTCTTTGGCTCTATTGCTTTTGTTCATAAGCTCTCCAGTACTTGATAAGATCTCACCTAGGGTTGTCAAGTGTGTGTTTATTGGGTACTCTCGTACTCAAAAGGATTACAGATGCTATGACCCTGTGAACATGAAATATTATGTCAGTGCCGATGTCACCTTCTTTGAGTTTGTGATGTATTTCTCGCCTACATGTGACAAGTTGACTTACTTTACTACTGATGATAAGGTTTATGTGCCACCTCCTCCTCTACGTCCGCATGTTCCCATATCAACTCCTACTGCTCCACCACCACCACCACCTCCACAACCACCAGTATCACTTTACCAAGATTTTATACCCGTCGTTCTGTCCCTGCTCACATAAATGGTCATTCATCCACCACGCCCCAGGTTTGCCTTGGTGATATTACTAATGATGGGGTTTAAAATGTGCAAGTGCAGGGATCTTTGCAGGAGAATAGCATAGCAGTGAGTATTGTTGATGATTTGGATTTACCTATTGCCTTACGGAAGCCGAAGCGGACTTGTACATCCTATCCACTTGCTTCGCATGTCTCATTCCATCGCCTCATTGGTGATTTTCAGAGGTTTGTTGTGGTGTTATCTTCCATGGAGATACATGGTATTATCAGGACGCATTGAAGGAGAGTTGTTGGCATTCAACCATGGTGGAGGAAATGGTTGCTCTGCAGGCTCACGGTACATGGAGCTTGGTTTATGCTCCCCCAGGAGCTCCTATTGTCAGTTGTAAATGGGTATTTACTGTCAAATAACTTGTAGATGGCAGCCTTGATCGTTACAAAGCAAGGCTAGTGGCACGTGTGTTCACTCAAACCTATGGCGTAGATTGTATGGACACTTTTTCTCCAGTTGTACGTCATTCCACTCTATGTGTCCTTTCAATTGCTCTAGTACGTGATTGGCCCTTGTTTCATCTTGATGTTAAGAATGCCTTTTTGTATGGGGATATGCAGGAAGAAGTCTACATGCAGCAGCCTCTGGGGTTTATTGCTGAGGGGGAGTGTCAGATGGTGTGTAGACTTCACAAGGTCATATATGGTCTTAAACAAAGCCTATAGGCGTGATTTCAGAAGCTTTCTGACCTAATTCAGAAGCAAGGGAAGCTTTCCGACCTAATTCAGAAGCAAGGGTTCAAAAGATCAAATGTTGATCTTTCTTTGTTTGTCCAGAAGACTTTAGAGGTATTGTCATTATTGATAGGAGAAAACACTGAGATGATTCATTATACGCACCCGAGGGCTCTCTTATATAGGAGAATAGCCCTAGGTTAATTACAAGATAAGTACTCTAAGAAGATGAGAATTACATAAAGTACGACACGTTATTTAACTTAGCACTCCCCCTCGAGCTGGAGCATATATATCTATCATGCTCAGCTTGGACCAACATTTCTGAAAAGGACTTCATGCTAGAGCTTTGGTAAAGATGTCTGTTGTCTGATCTCCTGTAGACACATGAGATGTAGATATAAGTCCTTTCTGTATCAGATCTCGAGTATAATGACAGTCCACCTCAATATGTTTCGTTCGTTCATGGAATGCAGGATTATTCGCAATGAACAATGCGGCTTGATTATCACATAATAGCTGCATAGGAAGAGGAACATCTATGGAAAGATCAGTCAACACCGATCTAACCCACATCATCTCTGTACTCCCTTGGGCCATGGCTCTGTATTCAGATTCTGCACTTGATCTGGAAACTACAATTTGCTTCTTGCTCTTCCATGAGACAAGTGAGTGTCCAACAAAAATTGCAAATCCTGAGGTAGACTTCCTGTCCTTGGGGCATCCTGCATAGTCAGCGTCTGCACAAGCTGTTACCTCCAAGGACACATCCCTACTGAATAGGAGACCTGAACCGGGTGAGTTCTTCAGATATCTCAAGATCATATAGATAGCATCCATATGAGCTTTCCTGGGACACTCCATAAATTGGCTAACCTTGCTTACTACAAACATAATATCCGGCATGCTAATAGTCACATATAGAGGCGTCCCCACAAGCTCTTTGTACCTCCTGCTATCAACTTCTTCAGTATCATTATCATATAATTTCATACTCAGATCCATAGGAGTTGTAGTTGGTTTGCACCCAGTCATACCCGTCTCAAAAAGGAGATCCATGACAAACTTTCTCCGAGTCATCACTAGACCACGATGATTCCTGGCAAACGCTAACCCCAGGAAGTAGCGAATGGTGCCAAGATCCTTGGTCACAAACTCTTTACCTAGGAATTTCTTGGCAACCTGAATGCCTTGAGCATCATCTCCTGTCACAATAATGTCATCTACATAGACAAGAATAGCAACCGTACCTCGTTGTGTCTTCTGAACAAATAGAGAATGGTCCGCAGTGGACCTCTTAAATCCCTGTTGCTCAATCAATTCTGACAGCTTTTGATACCAAGCTTTAGGACTCTGCTTTAGTCCATAAATGGCCTTATGTAGCCTGCATACCTTCTGTGACTTCCCTTCAGCAGTAAACCTTGGTGGTTGCTGCATATAAACTTCCTCCTGAAGGTCTCCGTAGAGAAATGCATTTTTAACATCAAGCTGATATAACGGCCAATCACGTGAGACAGCAACAGCTAGTATAATCCGAAGTGTCGAGTGTCTCGCTACTGGGGAAAACGTGTCTTGATAATCCACCCCATAGGTCTGGGTAAAGCCACGGGCCACCAACCTCGCCATGTAGTGATTCACACTCCCATCTGAGTTATGCTTAATAGAAAATATCCACTTGCAGCTGACAATCAAAGCACTATGTGGAGGCGGAACAATAGTCCATGTCCCGCGAGATGTTAAGGCCGCCATTTCTTCTTCCATCGCCTGACGCCACCTACTGTCATGTAAAGCCTCCATATAATTTCGGGGTATAGTAACCACAGAAAGACCAACAACAAATTTCTTGTACTCGTCTAAAAGATGATCTAAAGATACATGTGGCGCAAGTGGGTATTTGGCACATTGACGTCGTGGCTTCCTTAGCGCAATAGGAACATCCAAATCATCCTCCTCAGTGTCTTCTATAGTAGAGTCCTCATGTAAAACTCCAGTGCCATCACTAGAAACATTGTTCTCATGACATGCCTTAGGCGTACTGGAAGATGTGGACGGCTTATGAGCAGAGGAGCTAGTAGAAGACCTGCGAGTGTAGACAATGGGTAAAAACTTTGGCGCAGGTGGTGGTGGTGGAGATGGTGGGATAGTATACTACTTCAAATTGTCCTGAAGCGTGAATGATCCTAGGGTCGAGAGTTTTGGCTAGTACCAAGGGGGGGAAATAGGTGGTCAAATCCAAGCGTCGAGTCTCTGACTTTCAATATCAGCTGCGTCATGGAAAGCGCGAAGAAGTAGCCTCTCTCTATGACCTTCCCGAACTCATGATTAGCTAGCTCTAGCTTAAGCCCATGTAGACTCAACGTGCCTCACACTCGCAGGTCTTCTACTAGATCCTCTGCTCATAAGTCGTCCACATCTTCCAGTAAAAACTTTGGTGCAGGTGGTGGTGGCGGTGGAGATGGTGGTGTCAATGTAGTTATATGGTGCTCATGTTCAACTAGTGGGATAGATGGAGGTGGAGGAACAACAATATCATTCTTATCGTCATTGGATAACCTGTCACTTGTAGGAGAAAAATATATGATAGACTCAAAGAAAGTGACATCCGCACTCACATAATATCTCCTACTCATCGGATCATAACATCGATAACCTTTTTGAGTACGAGAGTACCCAACAAACACACATTTGATAGCTCTTGGGGAAAGCTTATCACGACCGGGGGCACAATTATGCACAAATGCAACAGACCCAAAGACACGAGGTGTGAAGGAGAATAGGTCCTTCTCGGGAAACGCAATCAAGAAGGGGACCTTCTCTCCAAGAACAGTAGACGGCATACGATTCACCAAGTAGCATGCAGTGAGAAATACATCCCCCCAAAAGGAATGAGGGGCACAACTATGGATCAACAACGTCTGAGTGACATCAAGAAGGTGGCGATGTTTGCGTTCAGCCACACCATTTTGTTGCGAAGTGTAACTACAAGAAGTTTGATGAACAATGCCCTGAGAACTAAGGAAATCAGATAAATGTAATGTGGAAAACTCCAAAGCATTATCCGTACGAATGATTTTGACATTGGTAGAGAAGATATTATTAACTTCTATAATAAATTTTCGAATAATAGGACAAGCTTCAGACTTTTGTTTTAACAAGAAAACCCACGATAATCTGGAAAAATCATCAACAGCAACCATATAATAACGATGTCCCTGAAGATCAGGGACATGACTCAGACCCCAAATAAAAAAGTGAAATAGTTCAAAAGACCGACTACTATGCCGACTCAAACGCCTTGGAAATGAGGACCAATGGTGTTTCCCAAGCTGACAGGCTTCACAATCCAAAGAGGTACGGGTAGATATCTACGGCAAGACATGACACATCTTCTGTAGAGACAGATGGCTAAATCGAAGATGCCAAAGGAATGGAGAAATGGATCCAGAGGGAATAGTAGCGGCACCCTTACATGATGATATAGCAAGCTTATACAAGCCTCTCTGCTCACGGCCACTTCCAATCATCCTGTCAGTCAGTATGTCCTGAAAAACAAAAGTAGAGGGGTCAAAGATGGCACGACAATGTAAATCTTTTGTAAGTCGGCTAATTGAAAACAGGCTCATCAGAAAATCAGGTGCATGTAAAACATTCTGAAGACTCAAAGAAGGTGTCAGAGTGATCTCCCCCTGACCAACAATGGGTAATCGAACCCCATTTGCAATGACAACAGAACGACCTGGTGCAAGTTCTCTGTAGGTAGTAAACTGCAGCCTGTCAACGCACATATGATGGGAGGCTCCAGAATCCATAATCCAATCTGTCAGGTCCGAGCAAGAAGTACTGGTAAGTGCATGAGGAATACCTGATGAGCTGGAGGATGCTCTGGCAGAAGCTGCAGCATCCGTAGAACCAGGAGAAGAAGACGAGGGGGTATTGATCATCTCACGAAGTCGTGAGACGAGATCATCAAAGCGAGCATCTGGAAGAGGTGCAGCGGTAGTCTCAGTCTGCTCTGCAACACGTGCAGAGGCTGGATATCCATGCTTGTAAAAGCATGTCTCCTCAGAATGGCCTGGACGGTGACAGTGAGTACAGGGGCCACGGTTTCTGCCTCCCCCTCTACCACGAGGTCCTCGACCCCGGAAATGTGACGCTCCTCCTCTGCCACGAGTGACAGCCATAGCTGAAGGGGTAGGTTGGGCTGTAGATGCTGATGCAGTAGTAATTCTACTCAATCTCTTATAAACCTCCTCCCTTGGCGGAATGGTCTCACCAGTTAGAAGTTGAGTACGGGCTACATCATACTCAGGATCAAGGGAGGATAGAAATGGCGGGCTGGAGGGCTTCCTTGCTTTCCTGGGGAGGTCGCCTTGTCCTTCTTAAATCTGTTCTCTCTGCTTTTCCGATCTACTTCTTTTCGGTTCGAAAAATGCCCGTGGGTGTTCGCGCTCGATTGGAGAAATGCATGCGGAGATTTTTGTGGGGTCGCTCGGACGGCAGTGGCCGAGGGGTTCATTTGATTGCTTGGGATGTGGTGACCCTGCCTAAGAGTTCCGGCGGTCTTGGCGTTCGAAACTTGGATCGCGTCAACGAGGCTCTTCTCCTGAAATGGGTGAGTAAGATCTGGGGCAGGGATGATTCTTTTCTCTGTAACGTGCTGCGCGCGATCTTGGGCGAGGAATGGAGTTCCTTCATGCGCGGGGTTTGCCCTGTCCACTCCTCTTATTTCTGGCGTTGCGTGTTTGATGCATATCGAAGAAACCGTTCTTTATTCAACCCGGTGCTGGGGTCGGGTGCCGTCCTCAAGTTCTGGCAGGACGACTGGTGGGGGGGTGGTACCTTCCAGGCTCGTTTCCCGAGGTTATTCGCTCTGGCAGAGAATCGGCTGGCCTCTGTTGCGGAATATTGGATCAACGGCTGTTGGTGCCCATCTTTCTCGGGCGTTCTTTCCGATCAACGCGCAAACGATTTAGCCACCCTTCTTGAGGCTCTTTCCTCTTCCGTTTCTCCGGGTACTCTGCGGGACCATTGGGCTTGGAAGGACGGGCCCTTCTCCTCTCGCAAGGCCTTCTGTGCTCTGCTACCTCCTCCTTCTGCCTTGGCTGCTTCCTTGGTGTGCGACTGCGCCTTCTTATGGGGGTTGCGCCTGCCCGCGCGGATCACTTTTTTCATTTGGGTCTTTCGTCATCGGCGACTGATGACCCGGGACCGTTGCGCCTCCTTTCTTCCCCCCTCCAACGTCCATTGCCAGCTCTGCGGGGTGACGGATGAATCGGCCGACCACCTTTTCTTTCAATGTATGTCGGTGTCTCGGGTTTGGGACGATGTTGCTTGGGCTCGTGCGGGCAATACTGAGGACTTCTGCGACATCCTTTGGGTCAACAGGAAGAGGTCTCGTTCTGATCTGCTGGGTCCCATTGCGCGCCTTTAGTCCATCTGGCGGGCTCGCAATGAGACTATCTTCTCGGGGGCGCGCTTTTATAAGGAGAATGTGACATTTGCGGCCATCAGATTTGCGCGCAATGAGACTATCTTCTCGGGGGCGCGCTTTTATACGGCTTCCGTTAGCCGCGTGTTTACATTGTATCTTTGGTCTTCCTCTTCTCTCCTTCATCCCCTCCTAACCCTGTAAGTATCTCTTCGTATACCATTCGTATTATATAATAATGGGGCGAACACCAACGAGTGTATCCTCCTTTTTGAGCCTCAAAAAAAGGGAGGATAGAAATACCCCAGTCATCGTAGCATTTCTGTATGATTGTTATTGTTCCGTACTGGTAGTGATCGGCGTGAAGCTATGCAGTCTTTCAAACATGACCCGTATATGAGAGAAATGTGCATGTAAGGGCTTCCCATTTTGTTTCGTAGAGAAGATGTCGAATTGTAACTGGAGAATCTTGCTCTCATTCTTGGATTGCCCATATGTAGTGACCAGTATATCCCACATAGCCTTTGTTGTGGGTTGATTCACAATATCATTTGCAATCTCCGTAGTCAGCTTCCCAGAGAGCCAAATACGGGCATATGCATCGTCTTGCTTCCATGTAGCATTTGTTCCACTCTTGTCCTCCGGCTCAGCAACAACAACAACAACAACAAAGCCTTTTCCCACAATTAAGTAGGGTCGGCTACATGGATTCTTCGCCTCCATTCCGATCTATCTTGGGTCAATCTCGAACTTATATCCAAAAAACTAAGATCCCTTTGTGCTCCTTGTTGTGGCACTGCATTAGGGTGAGGAACTGCATAGACCATAGTTCATAGTTGGTCCCATCCATCTTAATTATAGGGTTGGACCTTTGAAGGCACCCGAGGATGTAAACACGTCACCCTTGTTGTCTGACATGATTGATAAGGAGTCGTAGATCGACAGAGAAAACTAAAATAGGCGGTCTACAGAGTCATATGAAGGGAGGTTGTATGTGTAGACTCACACAACCATCCCTAGTCCTATGTAGAGTGATGACTCTAGTCTTGTGCTGCTGGGGAGGGGTCGGCGGGACCCGTTGTGGCCGAGGTTCTACGAGATCCGACTAGGCGCTGCCGGTGGGCTCCAAGTTGCCGTTGTGGTTGGTCGGAGCGGCCTGTTGTGGCGGCAGGGGAATGTTCTAGAGGTGTGCACCGCTCTGGGACTGAAGAAATGCCACTGGGTGCGGTGCTAGGGCCGTCGGAGAGGCGAAGCGGCGCCCGGGAGAAGCAACAGTGATCGCCTAGAGCGCTGGCGGAGAGGCGCTGCGACACCCGAGACCGCAAGGAGCCGCCAAGGGCACTGGGATCTGGTTGGGGTTGCCTCCTAGGGTGCCAGGGGCGGCGGGAGGGATCGCGTGTGCGCTGAAGCGGCGGGAGTTAGGCGCTAGGGTGCGCGGGGGCCCGCCTGGGCGCTGGGAGGGCAGGCGCACAGCACGTAGGGAGGCGCTGGGGCACAGCGCGCGAGAGAAAGGGAGGTGGGGGGGGGGGGTTCGGCGGGTGGGAGGTATTAGGGTTAGGGTTTTGGTGGGATACCGAAACCCCGGTCTAGGACCGTTGCTCCGATACCATGATAGGAGAAAACACTAAGATGATTCATTATACGCACCTGAGGTCTCTCTTATATAGGAGAATAGCCCTGGGTTAATTACAAGATAAGTACTCTAAGAAGATAAGAATTACATAAAGATACGACACGTTATTTAACTTAACAGTTATCATGGTATATGTTGATGATTTACTTGTTACGGGAGATGATATGCAGGGAATAAAGATAGTAAAAGCATTTCTAGGCCATCAGTTTGTGATTAAGGATCTTGGTACCCTACGATATTTTCTGGAGTTGGAATTTGCTAGGAATGCGCAGGGTCTTGTGATGACCCAAAGGAAGTATATTACATACATGCTTGTTGAGACGAGCATGATCGGTTGTCGACCATCGACTACTCCCATGGATCCTAGCATGAAATTATATGAAGATGATACAAAGGAGGTTGACATGAGAAGATATATAGAGATGATGGGAAAGCTTCTCTATATTGTTATCCCTAGACCTGACATCGCTTTTGCAGTAAGTCGGATGAGTCAGTTCATGGAAAAACCCAGAAAAGTACACATGGATGCCATATACATGATACTGAGATATCTAAAGTCGTTTCCAAGTGCAGGACTGTTGTTTAGGAAAGAAACAAATATCTTTGTTTCTACATGTGATGATGCGGATTATGCAGGATGCCCCAAGGCTCGGAAGTTTACTTCAGGTTTGCAGTGTTTGTTGGCAGTTCTTTGGTTTCTTAGAAAAGCAAGAAACAGACAATGGTGGCTAGATCTAGTGTTGAATTTGAGTACATGGCCATGCCTCATGGCACATGCAAGTACAGAGATGATCTGGGTTCGAGCTGTGTTAGAAGAACTGCATATAGATATGCCTCTACCCATGCAACTACAATGTGACAATCAAGCAACATTATTTATTGCTAATAATCTTGCATTTCACGAAAGCGCAAAACATGTTGAGGTAGACTGCCACTATACGAGAGATATGATTCAAAAGAGCTTGATTTCTACTTCCCATGTCAGTTCAAGAGAGCAGACTGCAAACATCTTGACCAAGCCATTTCGTAGAGGGCCATTCCAGAAGCGTTCTTCCAAGCTGAGCATGATTGACATCTATGCTCCATCTTGAGGGGGAGTATGGAGATATTTCTAGAATCTATGTATTTTTCTGTGATGTTTATTTTCCTTGTTCCATCTTATGTAATTTACCCATAGGCTTTCTCTATATAAGAGAGCCTAGGGTTCTTTGGAATAAACATCTTCTCATTCTCTTCTCCCAGCAATACCTATATGCCCTAAAGGTGGTTTTAGATTCTGTACAGGGTTGTTGGAATCCATTAACATTGTCGAGTCATATCTTATACTTCTGGATTAACAGGCCTTGTGTGAGGATCTACTGAACCCCCTAGGTTTGTCGTTATAACCTATCCACTCAATTTTCTTTGAGGTAATAAGAAAATTCTGTTCTCATATGGTATTAGAGTCTTGATGACATACTGATTGATTTTTTCTCTTGATGTTATTTTTGGGGTCTGTTTCTGGCTTGGTTTCAGCTTCGTCATTATTCTCTTTTTCTCATTGTTGTAGATCAACAACTGTAAGCTTTTCTAGTCAGGATCTTGCCCTCTATCACCATTGTTCTCCAGCATCTTGTTCACCCATGTTCTCCAGCATCCTGATCAAGCATAAGCTGTGTTTGGTAGCCTTTTTTGTTGCTTCCAGATCCTGTGTTTGTGACTGTAAACTTATATGGGATCTGAAAGTACCAAGCATAAATGGCAATTTTCTATGGCTGATGCGGAGAAGGCGTATTTTAATAAGGGAGCGTTGCTCCAGGATATTTGTGGGCATGGCTTTAAAAATTACGCCTCGAGGTGCCGAGGCATCAGCCTCAGGGCAGTTTTCCATGAAAAATGCCTCGAGGCTATAGCCTCAGTCTAGAAATTCAAGGCGTAAGCCTCACAGACCTGAGGCGGTACCGATGCAGTTGAGGCGGTGGGGTGCTAGCGAGGTGTTACCTTGCTCTGCTATGCATTTTTTAGGCAAATAAATAATAAACTATATAAACCTATATTTTTATAATAATATTAAAGATAGCAAGCATATGTGTCACAAACATACAAGTCATAATTACAATATATAATATTATTGGTCACATCTGCAGTAACAAACATACAAAAACTTATATGTTGATTGTAAGTTATTATGATAGCAAACAGATCTGGATGATGTCACTTAAGGGAACCACTGAAAAATGAAACATTTGTCACGGGGAATAACTTATCCCAGGAATCAAGTAATTATATATAATACCCAAATTTGGATCTTACGATCATACGCAATAGATTCTCTTACTCTAGAGGGTTGCCGCATAAATTTTAAAAGAGATATTTTTAGTGTGTAACTTTTTTTGTCTGGTCATGGATCCCATCACATCCATGTGTAGTAATTCTCTCATATCCATGCATGAAAGTTGTGTTATAATACAACTGTTATATCTCCCGAAAATCAGTCTCGGACTTCACGATACAATATGGAAAACCACCAAAACACACTCCATGCAAAACTGCCTAAATCTTTGATCCAAGCACATGCATGTGATCCTCATTCTGCTCATCTCACAGAGATATAGTCTTTGTCAACATGCGATACCCGTAATCACTCCAAAGCTATCGCGATAAATGGAAACTGCCAAAACATGTCTCGCGCAAAACTACCTAGATACTTGATCCGAGTACATGCATGTGATGCTCTTTCCACCCATGTCACATTGATATAATTTTTATCGAGACGCGATACTCGGACCTCGCAAAATTACCTAAAACATGTCACAATGAACAAAACTACCAAAACATACCCCACGCAAAACTGCCCAGATCCTCGATTTGTTCACTTGTGTCATCCTCTTTCAACGCACATTACAATGGCATATTTTTCATCTACATGTGATAATTGGATCAATCAGAATTGTCCAAAACGTGTCAGGATAAGAAATGGAAATAAAAGCACCAAACTCGTCAGCCTGCAATAAAAGCGCCATCCAGATGTCAGGTGCAACCCCCAAAACCTATGATGCAAAAGTTACACGTATCAAATAGTAAGGAAGGCTAAGTCGGAGATTCCTTGGGGCCGAGGAGGAGAAGATTCAGAGGGCATTGTTAGTTATGGACATCTTCGAAGCTTTATCGTGGCTTAAGATCAATTGAGCTAAGTCGGTGGTGGTTACCTTTGGCATGTCGGAGTAGGAGATGCAGAGCGTGTCAGAGGTGTCGGGATGCCCAACGGCAGCTTTGCCGATCACATATCTGTGGTTGTCGTTGGTGGTGGGGGGCCCAGATCGAGGGATTGGGGAGCATTGCTGGAGAGATTGGACAGATGGTTAGCGGGTGGAAGGAGAGAATGTTATCAGAGGGGACTTGATTCTCCTGAAATACACGCTTTCAACCATCTCAATTTTCTTTTGCTCTATGAGGGCGTTACCCACGACGGTGCACTCGAGGATGGAAGCCTTAATGAGAAAGTCTTTGGATCGATGGGAGGCAGTCTAGGAGGAACGTCCATCTAGTTGATTGGGATAAGGTGATGACATCGAAGGACGGTTTGGGGAGTCTACAGGTGCATGAGATGGACAAGGCATTCATGGCAAAATGGGTGATGCATCTTTGGAGAAGTCAGAGGACCTGGTCTGCAGGTTGCTGAGGAAGATTTACGAGATATCCATGTTATTGGAGGTAGTCACGAGGCGTCTACCGTCGTCTTTGTCGAAGGGAATTACACATGTGATCCTAGAGTTGGCAGTTAAGATGAGACTCATTCTTGGGAACGAAGCATGATTTTGATTTTTGTTGGGATTATTAGATGGGGGAAGGGGCGGTGGGGAGTGTTACCTGTGGCTTTTGCAGTTGGCGGCAGATAAGGAGGAGGTGGTGTAGAAGGTTTGGGAGCAGGGATCTTTGTCTCCGATTTTCTGTTCGGTGTTGACGGATTAAAGGGTCAAGGATTTCATGGCCCTACATGTGGGGTTACCGCAGGTAGAGGGGCTGGCAATGATCATTATGTTTGGGGAGATGGATGATTTTTGGTGAAAAAGGCGTACCTATTCTTCACGGAGGACGAGGAGGATGTGGAGGAGGTGGTCAGATTGGACTTGAGGATGATATGGAGAAGCAAGGTGCCGATTGGAGGCTAGATTTTTCTTTAGTTGTTTAGGCTCGTCATGATTCTCACCAAATGGCGCAAAAGGTAGTTGTTGGGGGCAGAGGATGCTACATGCGATAGATGTGGGTTGGCTATGTAAGAGGTGGAGCATATGTTTGTCTCTTGTCCATCCTCGGCTCAGGTGTGGAGTAGGGTAGACATTTCTTGGCATTCTGGACAGGATTGTTCGAGCTTTTGGAGAGATATTAGATCGGTTTTTCGATATGATCATGAGGACAACACGTTTCCTTTTACGCTGGTTTGGACAATTTTGTGCTCCAGAAATGACCTCATTTTTGGGGGACGTACTTTTTACACTGAGAATGTAATTGAACATTGCAAGGCGCTTTGTACTACATGGAATTGTAACACTCAGTAACTTATAATTTACATACACGCACACACACCCCTTTTGAGGTGTGTCCCAAAGCGGGATGCCACCCTCTTAATTTTTTCAAAAAAAGTAAGGAAGGCTAAAAACTAAACTTGTTGGGTTGCTTCCATGTGAATCTCCCCCTTCTCGAACCGGCAGTTCTGAGGTGCTTCGCGTAAAATGCACGCCCTTGCATTGATCTTCTCGTCAGCTCTTTGTAACGATGCCATTAGATCGTCGATCAAATTCCCAAAATTTCTCCAATGGTGGAGCTCCGACGAACTTAGCCTAATGGGCCAGACAACCCCTTATTTATAGGGTAGTTCGAGTCTAATCGAATCTGGTTTAGATTTGGGTCTGGTACTGAACCTCGAACATTAAATGTGTATACCCTTCTCATAAAAAATCATATTTCAATGTTCTTGAACTCTTGAAAAGTTTTTGACGAGTACTACACAATAGTAAGATTCATAAAGTCGATATGCGATTTTCGTTGGATGAGGAAGTTTGGAGCCGAGTAAGCAAGCAAGAGGAAGTATATGTTGAAATATATGCAGTTTATGTAATTTTTATTATTTTAATTTAAAATGATTAAAAGTATACCAATAAATCCAAACATTAGATATTTATGTTTAAAAATATATAACATGTAAGAAATACAAAATGAAAATCTTTTTTGTTCAATGTAATTTCAACCAAAGCATTTCGAAAAACCATCCATTTAGATTAAAGAGTGAATCATAACAAAATATCTAAGAATGTCGGCTCAAACAAAGGTTCATACACAGATGACCAAACTCTTAATCTTGGTCGTCAAAAATAACGTGAGCAACTTCTTCATCATCACTATCAGAATCCATGATAAATTCTTTTTCCTCCTCCGTATTTGCTAATGCACCCAGATTTCTTTGGCTCCTCCTATGCTCAACCATTTTTTTGCTCCACTTGCCTCTACCACTAAGTTCGAAGTTAGTCTTGAGGCATGGAAAACCTCTTCTTCGCATTGTTATGGTCCAGTCCACTCATTTACATGCATCCTATCCTTGGAAACGAATAGGTATCTTCCCTTTTAGATTGTCGCTCCTTTTGTATGGAATTCAATTTCACAAAAACCAAGTCATTTAGTCTCTTGATTTCAAGTCCTATTTTTTGCCTGGAACGAAAATGCTTAATAAAACATTAATTAATTAAACAAATATCAATCTTAATCTGATCATAAATCACAATTGTGGTCGTGTATCGTTGTGAAAGAGTTCTAGTTCCACTCACATCTAGAAGAAGCGAATGCCAACTTTAATATCTTCATTGCTATTGCCTTCATGTATGGTATTTCACCACCATATAACTGCCATCAATTCGCTACAAGAAAATTTTCAATGTCAATTCCTTAGTCGTTACATGCTTTAAATTTGCGTAAAATATATATTATAAATGACATGATACTACGTGTATCGAACTTGTCATCATTAATGGATCTTTACCTAATAGCAAATGATTTTTTGAATACACCATCTCTTTTTTTAAAAGAACAATTTCTTTTGTTGTGATGGCATGTTGAATTTCCAAATCATGGTAAAATATCTCCATGCATTGCAAAAAATTATTTATGACAAAGCTATCTTCTGAACTGGCTTTATTGTCCCTACAAAAATAATTTTGATTGAGATAGTGAGTTGCAATGTAGAAAGAGTTTTCTAATCTCCCTTTCAACTTCGAATCAATGGCATCAATGTAGGGTTATATGAGTACTCAATATCTTTAAAAAAGACTCTTTATCTCCTTTTCTGCATCTTCAAAACCTCCATACACAAAGCTCAATGATGGCCTCCAATCACCATCGAACAATACACAAGAGTCGGATGAGCAGAGAAAAGATCTTTAAGGTCAAGGAAACTTGGCTTCAAAATGATGCACTAATCGAGCCATTTTGCCCTACCTTATCTTAAACCAATTTCACTCTCTCTATTCATGAGAAAAAACTGCAATCTTAGCTTCTCTTTCTTATCAGTGACACTTTGTAGCATGAGCAAATAAGTGACAAATCTTGTTTGCTCTGGTATAACTATCTCACCCTTTTTTGTGAACTGTAGCATGAGGCCATGCATCTTTGCATGGATGTAGATAAAAATAGTCAATATTCTGACCTTTGCTATACAATTTTTGACCTTTGACTCTTTGCCAATATCTTTAAGTATGTGTTCTATGTAGTGAGCAATACAAGAGCACCAAAATATGTTTGGATACTTGATTTTGAGTAGCCTCTCGATCGTCATATTAGCATAAGTATTGTGTCAGTCACGACTTGCAGAAAATAATCAACTCTAGCTAACTTGATGCAATCGTCTACCAATGAGGATATATATATTCAATGATGTGTACCTCGACTGAAGCATCAACAAACTTCAGAAAGCATGTGCGCAACTCACAATTAACACACAAGTTCATTATGCATCTTCCCCACATGTCAGCCCATGCATCTGTTATGATGGAAGAACCATTTTTCCTTCATGCTTCTTTGTGCCCGTCCAAGAATTCTTTGGTGTCTTACACTTCATCCTTTAATAAAGTCTTTGCAATTTCATAGTTTCGGATATTTGGTTTTGAGTGGCCTCCTTATTGTCATATTAACAGAAGCGTTGTTGTTTACCCGATAAAATTTGTAAGGTGACATTCCAAAATGGGACCCCCATATATATAAAGAGTTAGGCTTTACACCATATTACATTTGCCATGATATACAAAGTGTCATACAATGTTCAATTACATTCTCAGTATAATATCTGCCCCTCCAAAAGTGTCCTTGTTCATGGCGCACCAAATCACCCAAACCAACACCAAGTGATTGGAGTTGTTTTCGTGCCCAAACCCACAGACCGATCTTAAATCTCTCTAAAGGTGGGACAATCCAGCTTGGTAAGCGACTCGATGTTGGCCCTACTCCACTCCTCTGCGGAGAATGGACAGGAGAAAACAGGTGTTACACATCCTCCATTGCCGACCTGCATCTATTGTATGTAGCATCCTCCAAACATAACAGCCGCCCCCGGCGATCCTTGGTGAGAATCCTCCCAAGCCTGAACAACCAAAGAAAAAACCTTAACTCGCTTTGGCACTTTACTTCTCCTTATCATACATGTGTCAACACCAAGCTCTTCTTGTACCTCATCTCCCTCCACCAAAACATGGTATGCTTTCTTCATCAAAAACCTCTAATTCCCCATACAAGATGCTCCTTGTCCAAAGACGGACCCTCGATCTGCATCAGCATTGTCTGCAGAGCAATGAAATCCTCCACTCTCTGGTCGACAAGTCTGAAGAGAACATCGGAGACCACGAACCACGGTCCAAAACTTGTTGCACCCGCATCTTGTTGTCACATGCCAGCCGCCAAAGGCGTGGGTAACATTCCCCTACCGCCCCATCTCGCGTCCAATCATCTAGCCAAAAATGAAATCCTGCTCCATCTTCGAGTACATGTCTCAATTTACTCGCTATCGCCAGAATAATTTTCGTACCCCTTCCACAAAGAGGAGGACAAACACCACGTGACGGCCTCCAACGACATGGATATCCCATATATCTTCCTCAGTAAATGACACACCAGATCTTCAGACTTCCCCCCATAGGTGTACCTCCCATTTCACCCATAAAAACATTATTCATCTCCTCCACCTGCAACTCCCAACCCGCCCATCTTTCTTGAAGTTGTTACCTTGGCCCAATTCGTCAGGTGGAAGCCCCTCCTCACATGTCGCCCGTCTGACCAAAATAACCTTCTCATTAAAGCCCTGATCTTTGTGCGTACCCCAGCATGCAATAACCTCGTGGAACAGAAGAAGGTTGGGACGATAGGGAGAACATGTCTTAAAAGGACAAATATCCCTCCCTTTAGTAGCAACGCCAGCTTCCCATCCCACCAACCTCCCATCCAATCTTTCCAGCAATGCCTTCCAATCCATAGACGTCGATTTTCTCGCCACCAAGGGGAGCCCCAAGTACGTAATCGACGGAATTGAAGTAGGGCAACCCAACATCGTTGTGGCCTAGGCTGAACAAAAGAACTCCCAACCTTTATGTCTGATACCCTCTTTGGCTGAAAGAAACCCCCCTCAGTCTGCCATGACAAGCACATCATGGGATGCAGTTGTAACACACCGCTTGATCCAAGCAATCTACTTCTCCGAGAATCCTCTCTTCTCCTATGAACCCCTCATGAACCTCCAATCTACACAATCATATGCTGTGAAAAAATCAACCTTCCAAAGCACTCCCTTAGCCTTGCTTCTCTTCCAATCCAACACTACTTCCGATGCCATGACAAACCCATCTACCATGGCTCTCCTAGGTACAAATGTCATCTACTATGGCGATATGATCCGGTGTAGGACCTTGCTCAAGCGATTAGCAAGAATTTTTGAAATAACGAGATAAACTACAGTAGACATCACAATAGGCATGTAGTCCTCCACCTTGGTCGGAGTGCCCTTCTTTGGTTGCAGAAATAGGAGCGCCTTGTTTAATCTTTTGAATCCCTTATTCCCTTGCCGAAATTCTTCCAAGACCTCCATCACATCTCGCTTGACCACCTCCCAGAATTCCCATAGAAACTTACCGGAAACCAATCCGGAACCGGTGCCCTATTTGCATTTTGTTGAAAAAGTGCACGCTTGGTTTCTGCCTTCGTAAATTCCCTCACCAATGAACCCGCACTCGAACCAAAGATCTGTGAGAGTCCTCTCCCCCACCAGTCCCATACTGATCAAGCACACCGTTTGCTGAAAGTCTGAAAGTGTGATGTATCTCCCACATCCCGGTCCCCCTCAACCACCACCCCACCAAAGAAGACCGAGTGCATCAGATTTTTGTGCCTTCTCCCACTCTCCATGGCTTGGAAGAATCTTGTATTCGTGTCCGCCTCCCTTAGCCACCATTGCTTGGATCTCTGCCTCCATTACACCTCTTCCTTTTTGTCTTCTATTAGAATTTTGTCCAAATGTTTTCCTCTCTCTGCCAACTCCTCTACCATCAGAACTCACTCATCTTCCAACATGTCCAGTCTGCGTACATCCTCTTGGACCGTCAACTTCTGGAATGACGCTGAGCTCGGTTGACTCTATTGAACTCCATCAAGTGCCTCCTGAGTGAAGCCAACTTGCTTGCAATCCTACATGTGCTGACCCTAGGTCAACACCTCAACGAACATCATAAATCTCTCAAGGCGAAATCTGGATCTTGCAATCCACCAATTGTACAAACACCCTGCCACATTAACCACCTGGAGACCAAGCTCCTCCACTATGCCCATTAATTCCACCGAGTCATTGTCTCTCCCCTACGGGAACTAGGGCGATTATCCGAAAGGAAGGTCACGTTGAAATCACCAATGATAATCCAAGCTGTATTGGGATAGGTTGCCCTGACCAAGAACAAGTCCTCTACCATATGAGCCATGTTGACCCCCACTACACGGGTCATACACATTCGTAGCCAAGACACATAGCCCATTTGCCTTCTTCTACACCAATGTCGTGAGAGAATATCATCCATGCACTTTACGCTCCTCCAACTCGAACTTATCCCCATCCCAACCCGTCATTAAATCACCAAAAGCCCTTTCAGACCCAATTGCCTTACATTCTTTCATTTTGTTACCCCCAATATCTCTCCATTCCACATCATTTCCCTGCGAAATTTTTGTTTCATACAGCATGACCAAGTCTACCTTGTGATCATTGTTGTAAAAGTCGGCCGACTAGGCCGATTAGTCGACTCGACTAGTCGAGTCGGTGGGGTAGCCTACTCGACTAGCCTAGTCGGCCATTAGTTTGTCAACCTGACTAATCGTCCGACTAATCGGCCTACTCGGGCGACTTTTACATAAAGATTTTTTAATATTTTAGTTTTTTGATTTTTTCATAGGAAACTAATATGCTTTAGTGTTATATTTAAAGGACTAATACTTCTTTTATTTCATTATGATAGTATAGAAAATGTAATAAATCAATGTAAATATCTAAGAATATGTGTAAAAATTGATTTGTATATTGAAAACAGTTGAAAAATTCAGAACCGACTAATGGTTGACTAAACTCGATTAGTCTCCCGACTACCGATTAATCATTAGTCAGTGACCTCGCCGACCAAGTACCGGTTACCGTTTTTCTGTAACCTTGCTTGTGATCTATCAACATTTAACTCACCACCGTCCTTTTTTTCTATATGTCCCAGGTTCCTAACATTCCACATGATCACATTCATTTATACACTGCAGGGACCCCCCCTTTGGCGGCACCAATCCAAGACACATCAACACCTCTTCCTCCAAGTCAACCCCTTGTGTCTCCCCCTCTTTCAGATCTGCCTCGCTTGCAAATACGACCCGTCAGAAGTGCCATAGGTCAGCCGCCTTCTCACACAACTCTCCCGATCTCTCCTGACCGTTGGCATGCACATCTTCCAGCTTCTCCCTGTACTCAGAATCCCACTCCTCAGGATCGGTGTTGTTCTGCTCATTAACTCGATCCCGAACTCCCCTGAGCATCCCCCGTTTTCGGTAGATCTCAAGCCACCTCCGCCTTCTCTGTTCCCTTAGCCCGCAACAGGAGTACCACCACCCAAAACGTCCATTTGCCTACATAGCAGCCTGTTGTGGCATGCCCAAGAAGCCCCACGAGAAGCCCAGACTGTCCAACCCATCTCTTTTTGACCACTGCCTTGACATTGCATCTGAAAGGGATGTTGTTGACGGCACAAACTCCATGTGAACCAACAACCATGAAGGTGACAAAGCATGCCCAACTACAAGAGACCTCGCTATCTGATCAAGAATCGATTCCTAACACCATCTCTACAAGATTCCACCATTTGGTCCACAACGCACCTTCGCTTCGTCTCGCAGATGTCCCCCGGATCCGCTTGAGGGTCAGTTAAAGGCATAGTCCCGACTTGCCTCACCAAAATGCTCGAGTGACTAACCTGCTCCATTTGTGGATCCACATAGGATTGACCAACCGGATCCGAAAAGAAGGCCCTTGTGTTGGGATCTGACCCTGCTAACACATCCCTATACGACGATCCTTTTAGAAAATAAACATGTGGAAACGAAACATGGAAAAAGAATAAAGATTGAAGAATAGCTGGATTTTTACGTGAACCCTACTCCCTAAGGAGCGGGATGAAACCACGGGAGAACGCTGCAAAGGGTTGATGTTTCTATTCTTTTTCTCATTGGATACAAGAGGTCTAGGGCTCCTTGTATAGCCTCCACAGAACTTCCAAGTCCCACCACTGGTAGATGTGGGACTAAACACATGGATGGGGTAAATGGATCCTGGACCCTCCTACAACTAAAGTAGCGCAAAGCCAGATACTCCAATACTCCCCCTCAAGCTGGATTTTGCAATTCTCAGCTTGGACAGAAAGAAACTCAACTCACGCTACATAACACTACAGACAATATCAGCTCAACACGCACAACTGTTGGCTGATGTCGAGGACGTTGCTTCTCATGCCGTACAGGTGAGGAGGATGAACGAGCTGGAGTGTGAGTCAACTGAATCTCCTCGTCGGAGAGCATGTGCTCTGTACTATGCCTATCAGAGTCAGTGCAACTGGAATAAGTCTTCTCGTCGGAGTACTCTGGTCCGCCACAACATGTAGACAACTGCTCCATCTCTGAAAAGGGCCAAACTGAAAAGGCTGTGGAGTGTTATCCTCGTCGGAGTCCACGGTCGTTGGAGAATGGAGTCTGAAGAAGTCTCCTCGTCGGAAAACTAGGTCTCTCCCATATGGCATAGAGAATGGTACTCTACTCTGGAGTCCCTATGAAACCACATGAAAACCCTTGCGTACATGGTGTAGGGAATGGTCCTCGACTCTGGAGTCCCTATGGCTCACATGAAAATTCTGGCGAAAACAACAAGAATGATGGGGACCACGACAAAAGATGGCATAGATGTGCACATCTGAAAAGAAGACCGCATACATGTGTCTGAAAATGAAGACTCGTAACCAATCTGATGTCGAATCTGAATATCTGATCATCGGTAGAGTCTGAACATCTGGTCGGTCTGGATCTGACATTTGAATCTGCAATGGACATGTGGCTCTACACAATACTCCCCCTTTCTCCCATACTTGTCAGAAAATGACACGACAAAGTTGGGAGAAAACAAGAAACCAAATAAGTCGACTTCAATTTTTTCCGGCTTTCCAAAATCATTCTTTTTTTCTGGCTATTTTCATCAATTTTTTAAATAGCTGTCACAATTTTTTTTTTGAAATCAATCGATTTTATTAAAGTCGTTCAATCAATTTTTTTTTATTTTTCTCCGTATTTTCTTTTTGTAAAAGTTTTTTTCTTTTGTGTACGACTTTCTAATTGTATTTGTCTTTTTCTCAAAACAAATGCCTCCTTTTTTTGTTTACAAAATACATCGACCCAAATATTTTTTAAGCATGCCCCTTCTGTTAATTTTTTTTATTATCAGCCCACTCGGCCAAACACCGCAGAATAATTTTTTAAAATCATGGGCAATCGAGCCCCACTTTTATTTCTTGTGGCGCTAGTGTTCCCAGGCTGGGAACCCTCGTTCTCAATGTCGCTGCCTCGAGGAGCCCCTGCTCGATGGAGCACAGCTCCTGCCGCTTGCAGGAGAAGCCCCGAGCTCGCAGGAGATGAGGGGGAGTGTGCTACCACCTCTGGGATGGGGTTGTGGTCCTGCTGTCGTGGGGGCGGGGGCCTACTTGGTCTCGATGATGGGCACCTGCATGTGTTGCGATTTGAAGGCGGCTAGGGTTTGCCGCCTGGGAGCTGTTGGGCCCGCATCGTGCAGCCTGGAGGTTTTGGTGTGAAGTCTTAGAGGGCTCGTCGACGCTGTTGGATTGGGCATTGTGTCGCCGCCCCTGATGGATCTTGGAGCCAGCACGCCGCTTGCACACATCGCGTTGGATGGGGGCTATCGCCACTGGTTGCATGACAGATTTGGAGCTCTGCTTGGGGTCGCGTTGGTCGCGCCATGGAGGGCGTGGAATGACCTGGAGAATACATGTCTTGCACGAAGGCCTGGACGATGGTGTTGCCCGCTTGGAGAGGAGATGCGGCATCGTGCTACCTTGTGTCATGCCTGGAACATGTGCCGCTTTGCAGCCATTTGTAGCCTGGAGGTGGTGAAGATGGGGCCTGCCCGAACCTTGTTGGAGATGCGGTCATCGCTGCCTCTGCACAAGAGGAAGCGTGAGATGTAATAAGGATTTACTGCTTGATCTTTGGAAATTAGGGTTTCAAGGAAACTCGATAGATTGAAACTCTTCTTAATCTCGAACGAACAATCATCTTCAAGAGTGATTCTTTAAAACCAACGGAGAATCAAATTGCGACCAAAACATGAACAATTTTGAACAAAAATAATCTTCAGGAATCAAAGCTTCAAGAATCAACCAATAATGACCCGCTCTAATACCATGTTAGAAACTAATCATGCAAAAGCGAAACATGGAAAAAGAATAAAGATTAAAGAACATCGGGATTTTTACGTGGAACCTTACTCCCTAATGAGTGGATGAAACTACAGGAGAACGCCACAAAAGGTTGATGCTTCTATTGTTTTTCTCAATGGATACATGAGGTCTGTGGCTCTTTATATAGCCCCCACAAAGCCTCCAAAGTCCCACCACTGGTAGCTATGGGACTAAACACATGGATGGGGTAACCTTCTTACAACTTTAGTAGCGCACAACCAAATACTCCAACTGGTTCTTTTTCGAAATTTTCAACACCGCCTTGGGGGTATCACCCCACCTTCTTCTCGAAGCCTTTGCTCCCCTCACCGAAAACGGATGCAAATATTAAAAAATGGAAAGGCATTCTTTTTTATTCTGGATTAGACATCTTCGATGGCACTTCGTACATCTCCGGCATCCTCACCAACACCTTACCGGCTGAACCGAACTCCTGCACCTCTAGACAGATGGAGCATCCCATGAACCTCACATCGAGCCACAACAGTAAAGGGAGAAAGAGCTCCGCACCCATTGCCACCATCACGGGTGGTTGACCTTACCGAAGGCCATCAGAAATGATGTTTTTCACCCAAAGCACCGGATAGAGCATCACGCCAAATGCCTCCAAACTCCTCCCGAGTATGGAGGAAGGCCTCTGATCGAAATCCTCCTCACATCCTGCTGAACATCCAGCATCTCGTCCCGTGCCAAGGGTGTTCTCCAGTGGATCCAACCCATAGTTCGACGAGAGAAGTCAAGTAGTTTCCATGCTTCATCCTCAGTAAAATCCCCCACGCATACTACATAACCTTCGAGCTTGATGACATCCCCTCCAAAGCTGCCACCAAACTGCAGAACCGATGTCCTCCATCACATCCACCAAATAGGAGAACACCTCCCCTCTCTCTTGCACACCCCAACGAGACACTTTCCTTCGTCTCCCGACATGCAACACCACTTGCAGTACTCGCAACACCTCCACTCTTAGTATTTTCACCAACTTGGTCCCGCATTAGTCATGACTTGCAGAACATGGTCCACTCTGACTAACTTGGATGCAATCATCTATCGACGAGGACACACGTTCAATGGTTTGTTCGTCGGTTGAAGCGTCAAGGGAATTCAAAAAGCATGTGCCAACTCATAGTTTACACACAAGTTATGCTTATTCCCCACATGTCAGTCCATGCATCTGTCATGATGGAAGAACCATTTTTCCTTCATGCTTCTTTGTGCCCTTCAAGAACTCTTTTCTTTCTTACACTTCATCCTTCAATATAGTTTTTACGCTTTCATAATAAGATGCAGACTTGTAGCCACTTCCATATTGGTCAATTGCTTTACACATGCACGTGAAGGAGTTCTTAGTCGCCATGTTGAATGAAACATCACTATCATCGGAAAACTTGCAACACATTTGTTGACGTGTGCATTCCTCATTGCATAGTGTTTCCTTAATGAACTGATGCATTGTGGCAATTAATGCATTATCATTATTAGATGTTGTTGGAGTATTTGGTTGTGCGTCATGAGTTGTAGCAGGGTTAATGGATCCTGGAGAAGATCCATTTACCCCATCCATGTGTTTAGTCCCACATCGTCTAGTGGTGGGACTTGGAGTCTCTGGAGAGGCTATATAAGGAGCCCCAGACCTCCTGTATCCATTGAGAAAGTCAATAGACAAACACACCCTATTTGAGGGCTTCTCCCGTGATTTCATCTCGCTCCTCACGGGGTAGGGTTCCACGTTAAATCCTGCATTCTTCTTGATGTTTATTCATTTCCCATGTTTCGCTTCCCTACGTATTTTCTAACATGGTATCAGAGTGGGTCGATCCTTGGGGATTTTATCGGGTTTATTTGTGGTCGAGTTTTGAAATTCAATTCTATGAATACTGTTGAAGCCCTATGTTTGTTCTTGAAAGATTTCTTGAAGATTATTGTATACGGATTCCTGTTCTAGGGTTTTCTGAAACCCTAGATGTATTCCTGAAGATCTAGTTTGAGCAACATCTGCGCTGCCAGGCTTCCAGAGATACTAGCAGGGCAAGGCTTCAGGCGGAATCCTCCCCTTTGAAGCCGCGCTCCTTCTCCTTCGTGGAAGGTCAAGTGCCGCACTCCTCCCAAGGCTCCAGGTGCGCGTGCTATCCCATCTCGAGCAGTGCCTCTCCACGCGTACCCGCAGGTTCCATCGCCAACACCTTCTGGCGTAAGGGCTCCAGGCAGCATACCGCCTTCAAACCCTTCAGGCGGTCGTCTTCGATGCCAACGGCGCTCTGCCCAGATCCTCGCGTGGGGATCTCTGTGTGCAAGGCCCCAAGCGCACCACGCTGTCGTGCCTCCAGGTGGAACCCCCTCTCGCCCGTGACCCCTCGCGCGAGCATCCTCCACGGGCGGAGAAGCCTCGCGCAGGCGGCGAGCCCCTGGTCAATCACGCCCTCCTCCTCAAACCTCCTTCTCGCCCAGGAGGTTGCTCTCCTCCCATATCAGCGGTGCACGATGCCCCCCACAGCGAAACCCTTTCGCCTTCAGCAGCCTTGCGCAGCCTTGCGCAAGGACCTCCAGGCGGCCCCGCCAACTCTCTCCAGCCTCGTCCGCGTCCTCAGATCTCAGGCGGCGGCAAGCAGCACAGGCTCCCCCCACAGCGGCGACCTTTCATCCCCTTCAGCAGGGGCCCTCTTCGTGCGCGAGTCCAGTAGATCCCACCCCATCGGGGGAGGCTGCGCACAATGGCAAGAGGGGTTCCCTCAAAGAGGAACCCCTAAATAGAGCTACGGCCAAACTTAAGTCCAATGGGTCGAGAATTTTGTCAAAAAAAAGGGGTTGCAAGTTTTTCGGAAAAAAAAGAGGTGGTATATAAAAAAATTTGGAAGAGAGAGATTTGGCCGAGATTCAAGTTAGAAAAAAGGTTTTAAAAAAAATTAAAGAGGCGCGTACGAAAAAATAGGATTGCAGGAGAAAGCCGAGTAAAAAAAAGAGATTGAAACGGCTTTAAAAAAAATGACGGCTTAAAAAAATGAAAAGCCGCAAGTATGTTTTATTTTCCCCTTCTATCTTGTCTTCTCCCAACTTTGTCGATGTTCATTTTCCGACAAGTATGGGAGAAAGGGGGAGTATGGTGTAGAGTCACAGGTCTTCTTCCAGATTCAGAAGTCAGATTCATATATTCTCCGGACCGTTCAGAATTTCCAGAATCTACAGTTTTTCAGATGATGATTCTTCATGCGCAGGTGGTCAGACTCAACAGATCGGTCAGAGTTCAGTTCAAGGCACTCCATGTTGAGGCCCATTTTCGAGTTCTCCAGAGAGACTCATTTTCAGACACGCACATGTATGCGATCATTTTCAGATGAGCACTTGTATGCCATCATTGTCAGAGGTCCCAATCCGTTCTTGATTGTTTCGGCCAGAGTTTTCATGTGAGCCATAGGGACTCCAGAGTAGAGGACCATTACCTATGCCATGCTGGCAAGGGTTTTCATATAGTATCATAGGTACACCAGAGCAGTGCACTATTCTCTGTGCCAGATGGGAGAGATCCGGTTCTCTGACGAGAAGACTATTTTCATACTCCTTTCTCCAGCGACCGTAGCCTCCGACGAGGATTGCACAGCCATGGCCCTTATTTAGTTTGGCCCTTTTCAGAGATGGAGCAGTTGTCCACATTATTGTGGCTGGCCAGAGTACTCCGACGAGGAGACTCATTTTCCAGTTGCAGTGACTCTGACAGGCGCAGTTCAGAGCACATGCTCTCCGACGAGGAGATTCAGCAGACTCACACTCCAGCCCGTTCGTCCTCCTCACCTGCACGGCATGAGAAGCAACGTCCTTGACTGCAGCAATGTGCGCGTTGGGTTGATACTGTTCGTAGTGTCATGTAGCGTTGAGTTGAGTTTCTTTATATTTGTCCAAGCTGAGCATTGCATGCTCCAGCTTGAGGGGGAGTTGAAGTATTTGGTTGTGCGTCATGAGTTGTAGCAGGGTAAATGGATCCTGGAAAAGATCCATTTACCCCATCCATGTGTTTAGTCCCACATCGTCTAGTGTTGGGACTTGGAGGCTCTGGAGAGGCTATATAAGGAGCCCCAGACCTCATGTATCCATTGAGAAAGTCAATAGATAAACACGCCCTATTTGAGGGCTTCTCCCTTGGTTTCATCCCGCTCCTCACGGAGTAGGGTTCCACGTTAAATCCTGCGTTCTTCTTTGATGTTTATTCATTTTCCATGTTTTCGCTTCCGCTTCTTATTTTCTAACAGATGTCCATGGTCTTTTTCTAGAACATGATCATTCACATGGTGTTTTTGAAGAGCATGTAGCCGAATCCCCACCTCTTCTCTCATTTCTTTCGAATTGACGGCTTTCTCATTCTTCTTCATCATAATTCCCTCAACATAATCTCGTATCTCCTTTTACACATCAGAATTAGCCAGTGTTGTAAAAGTAGCCCGACTAACCCTGCTAGTAGGTCCGACTAGTCTAGTCAGTGGGGTGACCGACCGAGTATCGACTAATTCCGACTAGGCGTACTAGTCGACCAAATTTTGCTTGGAGATACCATATTTTTATATATTTTGCTTTTTTATAAGCAAACTCATTATAATATGCTTAGTGTTTTATTTAAATTCAGTTACTTTTTTTATTTTGTTATGATAGTATAAAAATGTAGAAAATCTATGTATAATTTGAGTTATATATTTAAAATAATCATAAAATTCAAATCCGATTAAAGTCTGACTAAATTCGATTAGTCGGACAACTGCTGATTAATCTTTAGTCAGTGACCTAACCGACCGAGTACCGACTACAGACTTTTGCAACCTTAGAATTAGCCTTGTGACATGATTTGCAAATCCGTTTAATGTGCTCAAGATGATGTTTCATCCAGTTGATTCATCCCTTCAAGAGCTTGCCACACAAGCGACAAGTCACCATATTTGGATTCGTCTTCTCCATGAGGTGCCGCATATTTCCAACCCGAGTCAGTGGATCTAGGTGGAACAAAAAACACATGCTTTGAAAAATGCGTGGTTTCCGAATCCATGATAATCTAAATTCATAGAAAAATAATTAATAAATGTATATACAAAAAATGACCTACACATTCATTTTTTAAGTAAATAGGGATCTATCACTGAATCCAGTATTTGTACTCCCCGATGTTCTTATGTACCCCCATGACCTAACGAATTTTCTATATGGGTTATTGGATGCTTCTGTTGAAGGAGTACTATATAACAAGAGAAGATATTGCAGAGAACTTGTAGAAATCTACAAAAACATATACAACAATAATGTATGCTGCAGCTATCATAGCAACATCGCAACAAATACAACAATAATGTATGTTGCAGCTATACAATAATGTATGTTGTGTAATGTCCAGTTGTATTGCAGAGAACTAAATAAGCCATTAGTGTACATGTTCTGCTATCATAGAAACATCATATATAACAACAGACAAATCTATAGTGGATAGCAAGACCAAAAATGTACAAGTTCAGGAAGTAATAACAAGAAAAGATAAACGTACTATCTAGATGTAATAACAAGAGAAGATATATTAAATATATATATAACAAGCTATAAAAATGTATGGATATTGCATCTATCAGTCTATCCTAACAGGGCATATATAATGTCCAGTTCTAAACAACGAGAAAATCATATTGAGCTAAGAAGAAATCGACAGAGATTTATAAGAAACTGTTAGAGCCGAGAATGCTTTCTTCTCTTATTCCATGAAGCCCTAGGGTCTCTTATATAGAGAGAAAACCCTTGGGTAAATTACACGGTCGTACATAAGAAAATAAGAAATAACTAACAATGCACCATAACATAACATAGACGTCTACACTCCCCCTCAAGATGGAGCATAGATATCGATCATGCTCAGCTTGGAAGAACATCTCTGGAAAGGTCCTCTGAGCAATGGCTTGGTAAATATATCAACAGTCTGATCCTCTGAACTGACATGTGAAGTGGAAATCAAGCCTTTCTGGATCATGTCTCTAGTGTAGTGACAATCTACCTCGATGTGTTTTGTCCTTTCATGAAAAGCAGGATTATTTGCAATGAACAATGCTGCCTGGTTGTCACATTGAAGCTGCATGGGTAAAGAGACATTTACATTCAAATCTTCCAAGACCGCTCGAACCCACATCATTTCTGCACTCGCTTGTGCCATGGCTCTATATTCAGATTCAGCATTGGATCTTGCCACAACTGTTTGTTTCTTGCTTTTCTAAGAAACCAAAGAGCTTCCTATGAAGATAGCAAATCCTGAAGTAGATTTACGATCCTTTGGACATCCCGCATAGTCTGCATCTGCACAAGCTGAAATAGACAGATCTGTGTCTTTTCTAAATAACAACCCTGTGCCTGGAGAAGACTTCAGATATCTCAATATCATATACACGGCTTCCATATGAACTTGCATGGGATGCTCCATAAATTGACTCACCCAGTTTACTGCGTAGGCAATATCCGGACGAGTTATAGTGATGTATAGAAGCTTACCCACCATCTCTCTGTATCTTCTTTTGTCCACCTCTTCGGTATTATTGTCGTAAAGTCTCATACTTGGGTCCATAGGCGTGCTCGATGGTCTGCATCCCGCCATTCATGTTTCTACAAGCAAGTCTGTGACATATTTTCTTTGGGTCATCACCATTCCTTGTGCATTTCTTGCAAACTCTATACCCAGAAAATATCTTATCGTGCCTAGATCCTTCGTAATGAAATGGCTTCCCAAAAGGGCTTTGATCTTCTCAATCCCCTGAGCATCATCTCCTGTAACCAGAATATCATCAACATATACCATGACGACGACCGTACCTCTAGGAGTCTTCTGGATAAACAATGAATGGTCCGCATTTGACCTCTTGAACCCTTGTCGCTCAATCAGCTGGGAAAGTTTCTGAAACCATGCCGGTGGACTTTGTTTAAGGCCATAGATAGCCTTATGAAGTCTACACACCATCTGAGTCTCCCCCTCAGCAGCAAACCCCGGTGGCTGCTGCATGTAGACTTCCTCCTGTAGATCACCATATAAGAAGGCATTCTTCACATCAAGTTGGAAAATAGTCCAGTCACGTACCACAGCAACCGATAGGAGAATGCGAAGAGGCGAGTGTCGAGCCACTGGTGAAAAGGTGTCCAAATAATCCACCCCATAGGTTTGGGTGAATCCCCGTGCGACAAGCCTGGCCTTGTATCGGTCGAGGCGCCCATCTGCGTGAAATTTAACCGTAAAAATCCATTTGCAACTCACCACGGATGCATTCGGAGGAATAGGAACTAAAGACCAAGTCCCTCTAGACTGTAAGGCACGCATCTCCTCCTCCATAGCTAGACGCCAGCAGTCAATTTTCATGGCCTCTTGATAAGTCCGTGGAATGTCAATCGACGAGACCGCCGCTGCAAACCTCTCAAAATCACCAGTGAGACGGTGAAAGGACACTTGAGATGCAAGAGGATAGGATGCACATTGCCTTTTCTGCTTCCTATGAGCAATAGGACGATCAAGGTCATCTGGCACTGTACTAGCTGGCGGATCCTCCTCTTGTAGCAAAGTTTCCTGCACAGGTGCATTATCTAACCTATCATTAGTGATAACATCAGAACATACCTGAGGCATGCTGGATGGTTGGCTTGTATCTTGAGCAGGTCCTGATCGCCGTGTGTAGAACTTAGGAAATGGTGAGACGAGTGGTGGAGGCGTTGGTGGTGGTGGTGTAGGGGACTCAGACTGACTCAGACTTGGAGGGAGGGGTACATAGACATTAGTATCCTCGGAAGTGGAGGAAACTAATCTGTCACCTGCAGGGGAGAAGTACATAACTGGTTCAAAAAATGTAACATCAGCGCTGATATAGTATTTGCCACAAATGGGATCATAGCAACGATATCCTTTCTGTGTCCTTGAGTAACCCACAAAAACACACTTAACAGCTCTAGGAGAGAGCTTGTCAAGTCCTGGAGACAAACGATGAACAAAAGCAACAGTCCCAAAGACACGAGGAGTAAGTGAAAACAAGTCCTTGTCAGGGAAAAGAACAGAGATAGGGGCCTTTTCCCCAAGAACGGTCGAGGGCATACGATTGACCAGATAGCATGCGGTAAGTATGGCATCCCTGAATAAGTAATGTGCGAGCAATGTCAAGAAAGTGTCGATGTTTTCGTTCCGCAACACCGTTTTGTTGAGATGTGTACACACATGTTGTTTGGTGGATAATTCCCTTAGAAGAAAGAAACCGAGCAAGAGAACGAGTGCAGAACTCCAATGCATTATCCGTGCGCACATACTTGACAGTAGAGGAAAAAATATTTTGCACTTCATTGATAAGATTTTGATAACACTTCCTGCTTCAGATTTATTTTTAAGAAGAAAAGTCCAAGAAACACGAGAGAAATCATCAACTACAACCAGATAAAACTTGTGCCCCTGATGATCTGGGACACGACTCGGACCCCAAATATCTATATGAAATAACTCGAATGGAGAGCTACTGCTTCGACTCGGACGACTAGGAAAGCTAGAACGATGGTGCTTCCCTAACTGACATGCTTCACAACAAAACGACGAAGAAGGAGAAATCTGAGGCAGAAGGTGACGCATTTTCTGCAGCGGCAGGTGACCAAAGCGAAGATGCCATGTAAATGGAGAAACGGATCCCTGAGATTGTAGTGAGATGCCAGCATAGGAGTGGCGTACCAGACGATAAAGGCCATTGTGCTCAGAACCACAGCCAATCACCCTGTCCGTTAGTATGTCCTGAAAAATGACAGAAGATGGGTCAAATATAGCACGACAGTGCAAATCTTTTGTAATCTGACTGATGGATAATAAATTCATAGAAAATTCTGGGGCATGTAGAACATTCTGTAAGTGCATGGAGGGTAATAAAACAGTCTCCCCCTGACCGACAATAGGGGAATGAGGGCCATCAGCTATGAGCACGGAGCGTCCAGACTGAATAGCTCTGTAGGACTGCAGGCTATCTCTATCACGACAGAGATGATGGGTTGCTCCAGAGTCAACAATCCAACCTGAGAGATCATGGTTATGACTATAGCTAGAAGGACTACCTGAGGTACTGGCAGCAGCAGATGTACTAGCGGACGCAAAAGCCGCAACATCAGGGGTATCAGCACCCTCTGTCGATGTCTGTGGCATAATGTCACGAAGACGTGCCACGAGCTCTTCGAACCTGTGATCTGAAGTATGCGGGGATGGAGCCTGACCATGATCAGCTATACGTGCAGACGGAGGAAATCCATGCTTGGAATAGCATGTATCCTCGGAATGACTAGTTCGACGACAAAAGGAGCATGTTGAACGCACACGACCTCCTCGACCACGTCCGCCACCTCCTCGACCACGAAAGGAAGATGAGTTACCTCGTCCTCTAGAAACTGCCATTGCAGACGGAGATGTAGTCGCGGCACTAGAGGGAACAGAGATCCGACTGAGCCTCCTATAGACTTCCTCCATAGGAGGAATAGTAGCATCTGCGAGGATCTGAGACCGAGCTGCCTCGTATTCCGGATCAAGAGCAGCGAGGAGAACTCCTACCATGGTGGCATTGCGAAACGTCTTCTGTTGTTCGGGGGTGGCTATGAGCGGAATGGTGGAGTATAGTTTCTCAAACATTCCTCGTAGGGACGTGTACAGAGAATGAAGGGGCCGGCCATTCTGCTTCGTTGTAAAAATATCATGCTGCAACTGCAGCATCTTCGTCTCATTTCGCACTTGAGAGTAAGTTGCAGCCAGAATGTCCCACATCGCCTTGGCGGTGGGTTGATGGAGGACGTCGTTGGTGATTTCCATCGTGAGCGTCCCGGATAGCCAGACCTTTGCATAGGCATCATCAGCCTCCCATGAGGCATATATTCCCGTCTTCTCCGGCGGTTCATCTTCGATAAGAATATGCTTCTTACCACATGACTGCATAAGACTGAGGAACTGCATAGCCCACAGTTCGTAGTTTGTCCCGTCCATTTTGACGATTGGTGTCGAACCTTTAAAGGCACCTATGGCGTGCATATCAACTTTTTGTTCTGACATATTGCCGGAGAAGAGAAACTAGGGATGATAGTCAAACGAACTGGCGTCTACAAAGACCTTTGTGGATTCAAGTGCATATGTAGGCGTTATACACTTGAACCCATTGTCGAAGCCGAGCCGACCGAAGGAGAGGTTCCGCAAGTAGCCGCTGGCGGCGACTAGAGGAGGCTAGAGCAGCCTCGGCGGCGGCGGGCTGGGGTCGGCGGCGGGCTGGGAATGGAAGTAGGGCCCCGGCGAGAGGAGGGGACCGGCGGTGAGGGCTGGAGGCTGAAGGCGGCGAGAGGAGGGGGCCGGCGGTGAGTGCCTCGCGAGAGGGGTTGGCGGCGGCGGCAAAGAAGAAGGGGGTGGGGGGGACAGGTGGAGAAAACCCTAGATTAGGGTTTTGGCTCTGATACCATGTTAGAGCCGAGAATGCTTTCTTCTCTTATTCCATGAAGCCCTAGGGTCTCTTATATAGAGAGAAAACCCTTGGGTAAATTACACAGTCGTACATAAGAAAATAAGAAATAACTAACAATGCACCATAACATAACATAGACGTCTACAGAAACAAATAAATCAACATGAGATCATTTTGAGAGATTAAAGCATGTATAGAAGAACGGAATTACTAAACTTAGCTAAACATGAAGATAATCATGACTTGGAGTAGTAGAAATAGGTCAACTTCAAATCTAGTGGAGGAGCAGCATTTGCTCGGAGGTTCGGAGGCACAACAGTGGAATGTGGTTGGAATCGGAGCCTCGGAGGCGCAACAGCTTGCTCAATACCTAAGCTCGGAGGCGCAAAACCGTTGAAACTCAAAGACTCATGTGCGCTAGGGCTCAGAGTAGCAAAGAAATTACTTCTCGGAAAGCTATGGAGTCGCAGATGCAGTGGGTGATGGGGTATATCGGGTATTCAGGTTTTTTTAAGTATGGTTAGGTCAAATGCAGTAGGGGTATTATAATTCTCTAATACATATGCGGTTGCATATGCAGATTACTCGAACCACTTATGAATTTTAGCGTAAGTGGCATATATTGTATATGTGGTTCAGAATGGGGTCCTAGTTTGCATATGCGGCTGCTCGGTCCGACATTATGAATCTGTACAATTGAATGCTCATTTGCTTGATTTGGATACTGGCTGAGGTCTGAAAATTAGAAAGAGTGTATTCTTATACTTTGAGGTCCTATCTTTTACTTCAACCGTTTTCTGATATTTTATCTTTGATTTCTGTTTCTTGTCAAGAACAAGGTCCAGGTGGTCCAAATACATCAACAAAGAAAAGAAGATGAACAAGTCTTTGTTGCAAGGGACCCTTAACTGGTTCAGCGGATCTGGATCAAACATAGGACAACCCCATGGTTTGATGGAACCCTTTTCTGCATCAGTATCAAGGTGATGTTGGTTAAGTATGCTTGAGATGGTGATTCAGATTGTCATCGTTATTTGTTTGAAGACCTTTATTCTTGGTGGAGGAGATCAACACTCGATCTTCGAAATATAGATCTAGCCAAATCGCAGATGCGTAAGGAGGCTTTGAGTCTTCGTTCTTCACTACTAGGAATCATCAAACTAAATGGCTTCAATCATCTGACTATGTTAATTGTACGCTTGTAGGCAGTGCTCTATCAACATTCCTTGAATGAGCTGGTTCACAGTACTGAAGGGTGAAGGGATCTGCAAGGAGACACCATTCTTGTGATGGAGGTGGATGATGGCAGTGGATGACCATGACCATGGCAATGGGGGTTTACATATAGATGAAGAGCATGAGATGAGATCTTCATTGGCGCTGCTCGAGGGCGTTGATGAGCAGGCACTGTGGTGTGGATGGTGGAGAGCGTGGGAGATCAATGATGATATTGTGTGCTTGAAACTTGAGGGTCGATCACCCTTGAATTAAACAAACCCGTAATTGACCTACGGACACCATATTGAATTAAAAAATACAGATAAATCACAGCTATCACAATATAAAAAATTGAATTTAACTGTTCGATGGTCAGTATGACCACAAACTTTCTCAAATAGGCAATGTGGGACTAAATGCATGATCCCTATTACAAGTGGTGGTTCTTTCTGCAAAATCCGAATACCCAATTGACTCAGAACCTTTACTATTCTCTACAATAATATTGTTTTTTTGGCACTATTGTCTAATTTTTTTGTTGGTAACATCATCTAACATATGGATTTTGTTAATTTTTAAGTTAACCTATATTTTGCATTGTATCATAGAAAAAAATAAGACAATTGATCCTGGCAGGTTATTTCATTCCTGATTTATTGGTGGCTGCAATCACTGGGCTGGTGACAGGATTGTGCATTGGTCCTTTGCTACCCGTGGTTAGCCACTGGTTGGCCCGGATTTCCATTCTTCATGTCTTGTTGCAACTGACTATTGTAGCCATGGCTCTATCCTCACAGTTTTTTCCCTACAGCTCATCTGCCCCGAAAAGAGTAGTGCTTCAGCATTCATTCTTGACAAGAGGTATTTCTCAATTCATTGCAACCAAATAAAATTAAAATGCGCTCTCTTTATAGGGTCATTTGGCAAATATGTTATTTTCGTTCCTCTAGTATTGGTAAAAATTCCATCTACAACAGTTGCCATGATTTTTCTTAAAACTTCTTTGTTTCTTTGTAGAATTAAAGAACCCAAAACCACGTGTCTTAAATTTCGGATGTGTTTTGCCAAGTCCAAAAGAAATTTTCAAAAATTTTCGCTGATGTTTTGCAAAATCGTCGCAAATAATGGGAACGAATGTAAACTCGATTTCTTTCCCAATAATTGAGGTTTTAATGTTCTTAAATTAATAAATAGAATAGAATGCATCTTTTTTGTAAAATAGAGGTGTGAATAGTTTTTAAGTATTGGTATCCTCATAATAGCCACAAATGTTGATATGTAGTAGCAATGTCATGCTTAGAGACATAACATGTTCTTGAATTTGAAGCAAAAGTCATGATAATCACCTCTTCAATAGGAATGAGGTGATGCATGCAATAACTACTAATAAAAACAACAAAGCCTTTTCCCACATTAAGTAGGATCAACTACATGGATTCTTTGTCTCCATTTAGATCTATTTTGGGTCTTTCTCGGGCTTAGATCTAAAAAACTAAGATCCCTTCGTATTGTCTCATTCCAACACTTCTTGGGCCTTCCTCACCATCTCTTAGCCGGCTTGATATCCCAAAACTCGCATCTCTTCACCGATGCATCCGCTGACCTCCTTTGCAAAGGACCAAACCACCTTAAGCGATTTTCTCGCATCTTATCCTCGATCGGAGCTACACCAACTTTCCCTATGACGACATCAATCCGAATCCGATCTTTACGTGTGTGTGTGTGTGTGTCCACACATCCACCTTAGCGTTTTCATTTATGCCACTGCCAGTCTCTAGTTCACAGGCCAACATTCAGATCCATAGAGCATAGCAGGTCTCACAACCACTTTGTTACATATTCCTTTGATTTTCAAAGGAAATTTCTTATCACAAAGAATAGTAGAGGCTTCCCTCCACTTTAGCCAACCTGTATTTATTATATTTTTAACATCTCCATTAATTTCTGTCACGACCCCAATTCAGGGCCGTCGGATCCTCCCATAACCGGATCTGGTTACTCGGCAATAATTCGTTCAACAATCACAACTAACATTCAGAAACAGACTGCAAATAAAAATACTCAGAAGGAAGCATTTCAACACTTTGCCATTCACAAAATAAAGTTCAGATGATATTGTCCCACTATAACCATTTACTTGTACATCAGCTTGAAAGGAAAATACACAAAAGATTACTAACTACCTTACAAAGTAAAGCTACTGTGGCTGGCTGGATGTCTAGTATGTAAGCTGGATGGATTTTTAAAGTTCTTGCGATGGCTCACCGATACTTGTTGGGTTTTCCATATATCATAAGATAAAAAATTAGCGAATGCTAAGTAACGAAGAAGAGAAAAGCAAACAAATTATGTAATTTTACAAAACTTGTTATCATTAAAGGTTTCATTCCTTCTTGTTAATTTAAGTCATATTCCTTTCTATTCCACGTCAGGGATTAGTACAGGGGAATTACCTCACCCCTATAAGGACTCCGAAGCTATGGACACTTCGGGATTGGAGATTGTGTTGATCTTGGTAAACTTATGCCGCCGTGCGTCGCCTCAACCAATCCTCCAATACTACCCTGACAATTTTTCTTTTCTTTTTATAAAACAGGATCTCAAACTCTCGGCCTGTAAAACAAATGAGCACGCCATCCTCGAGAACTCGGTTGCTTAAAACCTCAGGCTAACATTTAATCATATAACCTAGCAGTTTTAAATACATATTATCGTGACCCAGCCGCTATTGAACCACACGTGCCTCCACATGGCACGACCACATCTTCTGTCGTTCAACCCGAAGATATTGGCTCCCGGTACCACGCGTTGTAAAACATTCATTTCGTGCGCACTTAACTTAACAGGACAACCGTGTACCACCTAGGTAGGGGAACTCCAATACGGATTCCTTCCGACAAACCTACATGTTGCATGCCCGACCTGTAGTTCTACTCCCAGTCATCCTTAACGTGATACACGATCCTTTTCAGGATCCAAGTCAAGCCACATCAATTCCCATGATATAATTCTTTCGTTAAGTCTTTGATATGCATAATCAGCAATACTTGGTATAGACTCACATATATATTATTCATATGCTTACATACTCATATTTATGCCTATTTTAACTCCCAAACCCTAACTTTCAAAGCCACCGCATCGATTTGATGCTTAAACTTTATTTTAGTGGGAATCACAAAGCAACTGTTAAGGCTTTTTCAAAACCAGCCAAAATTAGGGTTCTTTATAGCACAGAACATAAAATCAAGAACTTCAATAATCTCGTTTGAAAACCCAACAGCAAAAGGAAAGATTTCGTTATCTAATTGAGCTATCTCTCGTGTATGCAAGGTTTTATCGTGTTTCGTTTTTAGAAAGGCTATTTTAAGGCTCCTGAAAAGATCGAATTTCATTTTTGTATCAAAAACGCTAAGAACGTGTTAAGAATGCGAAGAACGAACGAAGAACGCGAAGAAGGCGAAGAACACGAATACGCCAAGAACATATTTTCTCTTGAAATTTCAGCAGAACTTCCCCTTATATGGGGTGATATTTCTAGAAAGATTTCGGCAGAGTTTCCCCTTATATCGGGACATATTTCTCAGAAAATTTCGGCAGAGTTTCCCCTTATATCGGGACATATTTCTCGGAAAATTTCGGCAGAGTTTCCCCTTATATCGGGACATATTTCAAAATAAAAACGAAAAGAGTTTCCTCTATAAAATTAATCGAGAGAAAAATAACTACGAAACTAAAAGAATATACTCAAACAAGAGATAAAGAATAGGTAGACACCACGCATCTTCGGTGAGGGAACGTGTGACGAATCACAGGGTTCACTGACGTGCATAGCCGGGTATTACACAGATTTCTCCATCAAAATAATTATAAAAGAATAATAGAAACATAAGCGATGGAGAATCGGTAGACACCACGCATCTTAGATGAGTAAACGTGTGACGAATCACAGGGTTCACTGACGTGCATAGTCGCACCTAAGTAGGGTATTACACAGATTTCTCCTCGAACCACAACAAAAAAACGAATCGGAAAGAAACATGAATCAAGAACAAAACTTGGAAGAACAAGAGGATGAATTGAAGGCCTAGCTTACGAAGTAAACTAAGAGAGGATCATACCTTTCTCCTCGTTCTCCCGGCAGCACTTCGCTAGTGCTCCTCCCTTGCCACCTACTACTCCCGACCTCTCGGCCCTAGCCCTTGGGGTGGTGGTGTTGTGGAAATCATAGAGAATGAATGGGTAGGAGGGTCTATTTATAGGCCCCAGAAAACCACTAACCATGGTTCATGCCTTAACCATGGTTTAGTGGCCCATGGTTTTGGCCAAAACTTATCCCAAACTTGGGGCTTAAATTAGAACAGTTTAGAGGATTCTAGATTCGTTAATGACGCTTAATTAACACTAATCGTGATTAACTTTCACTAATCGCGATTTAACTTTTGCGGCTTACGCTTATCTTTTGCTAACTATTGATTAGGCGGTTTTCAAGCCGTCATTAGTTTCTTTAATCATGTTTAATTAGTCTTAATAACGGTCATTATGGGTTAGTGACGTCTTAACCCTCCTTACTTCTCTTTCTTCTGAAATTCATAACAAATCGAAATGAAGTCCGATTCACATGAAACAAATTCCGTTGGTTTCCTCTTGACGAGCCCGATCTTATTATATAGAATCCGAGAAATGCCAAGTTCAAGGCTTTACAATTTCCCCGTCTTGTTGCAAAATAGATCCTAATTATCTAAAAGAATCTTTCTTTTGAATGTATCGTCATCAATCTTCACCTCGATTCCTTCAGCATTACTTCCATCAAAAGTGCACTCTGTATATTTAGTCTTAGCCCTACTTAATATGAAATCCTTTAGTCTCTGATGCATGTCTTTAGACCTCAAGCTTCTCATTTACTCCATCTCTAGTCTCATCAATCAACACAATATCATCCACGGATAAAATACACCAAGGTATCTCATCCTGAATATGACTTGTCAACTCGTCTATAATCAAAGTAAAAAGGAATGTACTCAAATTTGAACCTTGATGCAAACCAATGTTGACATCAAAATAGTCAGTCTGAAAAGATTGTATCCTTACATAAAATGAAGCCCTATCGTACATATCTTTTATTAGGTTAATGTATAGGACATGTACTTGTCTCTTCTCCAAAACTCTCCACAATATCTCTCATGGGATAGAATCATAAGCCTTCTCTAAATCAATAAAATTCATATGGAGGTTCTTCCTTTTAGCTCTGTAAATTTCCATTGTTCTTCTCAACAAGTGGACGGTTTCAATAGTTGAGCGACCTGGCATGAATTCAAATTGGTTTTCCTTTACTTTGGAAATTTGCCTTAGCCTTCTTTCGATCACACATTCCCAAATTTTCATAGCGTGGCTCATCAGCTTGATACCTCTGTAATTTGAACAATTTTAAATGTCTCCTTTGTTCTTATAAAGAGGTACCACGATGCTTATCCTCTAACCTTGAGGCATTTTCTTGCTTTGCCGAATAACATTGAATAAATTTGTAAGCCAAGTCAAACTACGCTCACCTAAAACGCTCCAAACTTTTATAGAAATGTCATCAGGTCCTACACCTTTTCCAGGTCTCATAACTTTCAAAGCCTCCTCTAGTTCCTTACTTTGTATTCATCTATAGCTTGCGCGATTCAAGGAACTTTCACTACTAGCTAGATCTCCCGAAGTGATTTCTCTATTTCCTTCCCCAATGAAAAGCTTATGAAAGTACTGCTTCCATCTAGTCTTTATATCCTTCCAAGTAACAAGCGTGTGACCTTCCTCATCCTTAATGCACCTCACTTGAGGAATGTCTTTGGTCTTTCTTTGTCTTGCTTTAGCCAACCTGAATATATCCTTCTGACCCTCCTTAGAGTCGAGATTTTTTTGCAAAACTTCATAAGCTTTTGACTTAACTTCACTTATAGCCTTCTTTGCTTTCTTTTCGTTATTTTGTAGTTTGTGACAGTTTCATTTGTTCTATCCTTAGGCAATAAGATTCAAGTTTTAGACATTTCATCTATTCTATTTAGAATTAGCTTCAAGAGTTAAATTCAAGTAATAACTGAAGAGCATTATTGTTTTTGCTTTTTTTCTTTATTTTGATATATATATATTATAATAACTACTAATAAAAAAGGGATTTTTACACCCACAACCTTGAGTAATTCCGTAATTACAATCATAACCCCGCATAATCACGAATTACACCAAGAACTCTGAATAATGCTCAACTCTTACGTGGCATGAGTCTGTGTTAACACCCATCCATTTCCCCATTAACTTTGACGAAATCCGTCAAGTGTGTATTATTTTCACCCTTTAAGTTCATGATAATCACTGTTAGGGTAAAAGAGTACTGAGATGTTTTATTCTATAGAGCCCTCGGGTCTCTTATATAGAGAGAAAACCCTTGGGTAAATTACAGAGTCTTACAAAACATAAGTAGTAATTACGAAACACTAAAGACGTAACATAAGTAATTCTCTACACTCCCCCTCAAGATGGAGCATAGATATCTATCATGCTCAGCTTGGACGAACATCTCTGGAAAGGTCCTCTGAGCAATGGCTTCGTGAATATATCAGCAGTCTGGTCCTCTGAACTGACATGTGATGTGGAAATGAAGCCCTTCTGAATCATGTCCCTAGTATAATGACAATCCACCTCGATGTGCTTTGTTCTCTCATGGAAGGCTGGATTGTTGGCAATAAATAATGCTGCCTGATTATCACATTGAAGGTTCATAGGCAAGGGGACATTGACATTCAGATCTTCTAAAACTGCTTTAACCCACATCATCTCCGTGGTTGCCTGAGCCATGGCTCTGTACTCGGATTCGGCACTGGATCTTGCCACAACAGTCTGCTTCTTGCTTTTCCACGAGACTAAGGAGCTTCCTATGAAGATAGCAAGTCCAGAGGTAGACTTACGATCCCTTGGACATCCTGCATAATCTGCATATGCGCAGGCTGAAATAGACAGATCTGTATCTTTCTTGAACAGCAACCCTGCGCCTGGGGAAGACTTCAGATATCTCAATATCATATGCACGGCATCCATATGAACTTGCCTCGGCTGCTCCATGAATTGACTCACCCGGTTTACTGCAAAGGCAATATCCGGTCGAGTGATGGTAATGTATAAGAGCTTGCCCACCATTTCTCTGTACCTTCTCTTGTCCACCTCCTCTGTATCCTCATCGTACAGCTTCATGCTCGGGTCCATAGGTGTACTTGAAGGTCTGCATCCAGTCATTCCTGTTTCAGCTAGCAAATCTGTGACATATTTTCTTTGAGTCATCACCATTCCTTGTGCATTTCTTGCAAACTCTATCCCCAGAAAGTAACGTATTGTGCCAAGATCTTTTGTAATGAACTGGCTCCCCAACATTGACTTGGTTCGCTCAATCCCCTGAGCATCATCTCCTGTGACCAATATGTCATCAACGTATATCATAACGACTATAGTACCTCTAGGGGTCTTCAGGACAAACAGTGAGTGGTCCGCATTTGACCTTCTGAACCCCTGTTGTTTCATAAGCTGGGAGAGCTTTTGGTACCATGCCCGAGGACTCTGTTTAAGGCCATAGATAGCCTTATGAAGTCTACACACCATCTGGGTCTCCCCCTCAGCAGCAAACCCGGGTGGCTGCTGCATGTAGACTTCCTCCTGTAGGTCACCATACAAGAAAGCATTCTTGACATCAAGCTGGAAAATAGGCCAGTTACGTACCACAGCAACAGACATAAGAATGCGTAGAGTAGAGTGTCTCGCCACCGGGGAGAAAGTATCCAAATAATCAACCCCATATGTCTGAGTAAATCCTCGTGCCACGAGCCTTGCTTTGTATCTGTCTAGACGACCATCCGCATGATATTTTACCGTAAATACCCATTTGCAACTCACCACAGATGCACCTGGAGGAATGGGGACAAGAGACCAAGTCCCGCGAGATCGCAAGGCAGACATCTCTTCCTCCATTGCTAAACGCCAGCAGTCAGTCTTCATGGCATCCTGATATGTCCGTGGAATCTCGACTGATGATACGGCAGCTGCAAACCGCTGGAAGTCCCCAGTGAGACGATGAAAGGAGACGTAAGAGGCAAGAGGATAGGAGGCACACTGTCTCCGCTGCTTCCTGTGAGCAATGGGGCGGTCCAAATCATCCAAGACCGTGCTAACTGGTTGATCTTCCTCCTGTAGGAAAGGCTCCTGCACAGGTGCATTATCTAACCCATCATCAGTGTTAACGTCAGAACATACCTGAGGCGTGTTGGATGGTTGACTTGTAGCTTGAGCAGGGCCAGTCCGCCTTGAATAGAACTTAGGGAAAGGGACAACTGGAGGTGGTGGTGGTTTCGGTGGAGGAGAGGTTTGACCCAGACTTGGAGGTGGAGGAACATAGACCGTGATATCTGGTGATGTGGAGGAGACCAATCTATCACCTGCAGGGGAGAAGTACATGACAGGTTCGAAAAATGTAACATCTGCGCTCACATAGTACTTGTTATGAACAGGATCATAGCAACGGTATCCTTTTTGTGTTCTGGAGTAACCCACAAACACACACTTGATAGCCCTAGGAGAGAGCTTATCAAGTCCCGGAGATAAGCGGTGGACAAACGCAACAGAGTCGAAGACTCGAGGTGTAAGGTTAAACAAGTCTCTGTCGGGAAAAAGAACAGAGATCGGGGACTTTTCCCCAAGAACAGTTGTAGGCATTCGGTTGACCAGATAACATGCTGTAAGTATGGCATCTCCCCAAAAAGATAATGGAGCACAACTCTGAATCAGTAATGTGCGAGCAATATCAAGAAAATGTCGATGTTTTCGTTCAGCAACCCCATTTTGTTGAGAGGTGTACGCACATGTTGTTTGGTGAATGATGCCTTTAGAAGAAAGGAAATTTGCAAGAGAGCGAGTGCAGAATTCTAAGGCATTGTCAGTACGCACATACTTAACAGCAGATGAAAAAACATTCTGGATTTCATTAATAAGATTTTGGATAACATTTCCTGCCTCAGATTTATTTTTCAGAAGAAAAGTCCATGAAACTCTAGAAAAATCATCAACTACAACTAAATAGAACCTGTGCCCCTGATGGTCCGGGACACGACTTGGACCCCAAATGTCTATATGAAATAATTCAAACGGGGAGCTACTGCTCCGACTCTGACGACTGGGGAAGCTAGACCTATGATGCTTCCCTAATTGACACGCTTCACAACGAAAAGAGGAACTCGGAGAGACCTGAGGCAGAAGATGACGCATTTTCTGCAGCGGTAGATGACCGAATCGAAGATGCCAGGTGTACGGAGATACGGAGCCTTGAGAATGCAGTGAGACGCCAGCGTAAGAAGTACGGACGAGACGATAGAGGCCATTGTGCTCAGAGCCACAGCCAATCACCCTGCCCGTTAGTATATCCTGAAAAATAACAGACGATGGATCAAAAATAGCACGACAGTGCAAATCACGTGTAATCTGGCTAATCGACAAGAGGTTCATAGAGAATTCTGGAGCATGTAGCACATTCTGTAAGTGCATAGAGGGAAGCAAAGCCGTCTCCCCCTGACCAATGATCGGGGAATGAGTGCCATCAGCAATGAGGACAGAGCGACCAGGCTGAACAGCTCTGTAAGACTGCAGAATATCTCTCTCACGGCATAGATGATGAGTAGCTCCGGAATCGACAATCCATCCTGTGAGATCATGACTAGTAGATGAGACTGAGGCACTACCTGAGGCACTGGCTGAGGCAGATGAACAGGCGGAGGCTGAAGCTGCAACGTCAGAAGCTTCAGCACCCTCTGTCGACGATTGTGGCATGATATCACGAAGTCGTGCCACCAACTCCTCGAACCTGTGATCTGGAGTAGATGCTGAAGGACCCTGAACATGATCCGCGACACGTGCAGAAGGGGGGAAACCGTGCTTGGAATAGCACGTATCCTCCGAATGACCAGTACGGCGACAGAAAGAACACGTGGAACGTATGCGACCTCCGCGTCCACGTCCACTACTTCCTCTGCCACGAAACGAGGACGAACTACCACGTCCCCTGGAAACTGCCATTGCAGACGGAGGTGTCGTTGCTGTAGTAGATGGAACAGGTACACGACTGAGCCTCCTGTATACCTCTTCCATCGGCGGGATAGTGGCATCTGCTAGTATTTGAGACCGTGCGGCCTCATACTCCGGGTCTAGAGCAGCGAGTAAAACGCCAACCATTGTGGCATTGCGGAACGTCTTCTGCTGTTCCGGCGTAGCTGTGAGGGGAATGGTGCTATAGAGCTTCTCGAACATACCACGAAGCGACGTGTATAGCGAATGAAGCGGCCTGCCATTCTGCTTCGTGGTAAATATATCATGCTGCAACTGGAGCATCTTCGTCTCATTGCGGACCTGAGAGTATGTCATGGCCAAAATATCCCACATCGCCTTGGCGGTGGGTTGGTGAAGGACATCATTCGCAATCTCTGTTGTGAGCGTACATGAGAGCCAAACCTTGGCGTACGCATCATCGGCCTCCCATGAGGCATAGACTCCTGTCTTCTCCGGCGGTTCATCCTCGGTAAGAATATGCTTCTTACCACACGACTTCATGAGACTTAGGAACTGCATCGCCCACAGTTCGTAATTCGTCCCGTCCATCTTGACGATTGGTGCCGAACCTTTGAAGGCACCTATGACGGGCATATCAAGCTTCTGATCTGACATGACGCCGGAGAAGATCAACTACTGATAGATCAAGAGAATACTGTCTACCAAGACCTTGTAGGATCCAAGTGCATAGGTAGACGATTATGCACTTGAATCAAACATAACGCCGAGTCCTAGGAAGAACGCGGCACACCGGCACCGAGTAGAGGCCTTGGTAGCCTCTACTTGGCAAAAAATAACGGCTGACAAGGAACGATCAGCGGCTGGACAGCAGGTGAAGGGGCCCGGTGTCGGCTGATGAGGGCCTGGCGTCGATGGGGAGGCCCAGCAGGGGCTGGCGGCTGGTCGAGGAGGGCCCCGGCGGCGGTGGGAGCCCGCTGGCAGGGGCTGGCGGCGATTGGGAAGCCCGCTGGGAGGGGGGCTGGGTGCTGGAGGGGCCCGCTGGGGGCTGCGAAGGGCAGCGAGCCCTAGGCGGCGGCGGGAGGTGGGGTTCGAGACCCTAGGCGGCGAGAGAGAGAGAGGGGGGGGGGGGGGGGGGACGGCGGTGGAGAACCCTAGGGTTAGGGTTATGGCTCTGATACCATGTTAGGGTAAAAGAGTACTGAGATGTTTTATTCTATAGAGCCCTCGGGTCTCTTATATAGAGAGAAAACCCTTGGGTAAATTACAGAGTCTTACAAAACATAAGTAGTAATTACGAAACACTAAAGACGTAACATAAGTAATTCTCTACAATCACAAATGATGTCACTCCCTTCCTTCTCTTTCCTTCTCTCTCTTCCATAGGAAACCTTCCCCCTCCACTCAGTTTCGTCCTTTTCCACCCCTCCATGGCCCTACATCAGCATGGCTAAGAAACAACACCACAAACCGCCTCGCTCGCGGTGAAGCTCCCCCTATTCTCTCCTCCTTCCACGATCTTCGTCATCGTCTTCCTCCGACGTCCCGATCATCCTTTACTCACCATTGCCCCACCAATGACCTTTTTTACAAGGGGCAGCTCCTCCCATTCCACCTCTCCCCTTGCCTCCACATGGTCTGGACCCTTATTCTCTCATCCTCTTCCTCCTCCTCCACCTCCATCTTGTGCGACTCCTCTAGCAGCTCTGCGGTCTTTTGTGATGTTTCTTTACCTCATATTGAATTATTAAAATCAATTGTAGTAATGTCATTCAGACAGAACCGATGATAAGTCAGAGGTTATTTTAGTTGGAAATTTAAACCTCCTAAGAAGGCTCAAATTAGTATCATAAACTTCACATGTAATAGCAATTGCTTGCTCTCATTCAGTCTGGTGACTCCCGCTATCGATGTCACCACCATTCCCTGCAACATCAGCAAATCTACCAGCAGCCACCCAACTTGGATCTCAATCTCTTCGCCCCGAAGCCCATTCTTGTCACTGCTGCCACTGGCTATGCCACCGTCTGCACCCTCGACAAGGTGAAATCTGCCTTGGAATGTGCTGAAAGGAAGAAGCAGCAAACATAGCAAGGTCGTAGAACTGCATCCAGGTGAGGAGGGCACGGTGGTCGCAGGATGCCTTGTCTGCCTCTTTTACATGCTTGTCGCGTTTGTAGACGCGTTGTCCCCGATGCGAAGCGCCTGTGCCGCTGCCGGAGAGAAAGCAGGCTTGATTTGACTTTGATCTCAACTCCACCATCTTATGAGATGATGAGTTTCATTAGCTTCTCTGGATAATAGTTCCATTAGCATCGCGGTTGGTGCTTTGGGGATGATATGTATATCTCATCGTTTTCCTCCTCCTCTACCTCCACCTCGCGCGACTCCTCTAGCAGTTTTGCCGACTCCACCTCCTCCCTCTCTGCCACTGATCTCCTGCTCTATGCCTATGGCCCTGACTGCGACTCCTCCTGTCCAACTCCAACACCACAACTATAATCAACACCACTGTAAGAAGACCTTCTCCTTCATCCGTAGAGATCCCAACAAGAAGACCTTCACCACTTGCTCCAAACCAGAACCCATCCTGGACATTACACCGAATGAGATGATCAATCACCTGAGTACAAGAGATGTCTTTTTTAATAGAAAAAAAGGGGGAGCCCTCCCAAGGCGGGAGTCACCACACTAAAGTATTCATTAATTAACGAAGCGGTACATAAGTTGGATATCCAGAAATTGTACAAAGCATTACAGTGCGCTTGTACATTTTCACAGTAGAACCGCTGCCCCTTGAAGGTGCTATCATTCCTGCCAAGCCAAATAGCCCAAATGGCGGCAAAGGGCCTAGACACGTCACCGGAGGACCCAAGGCCCCGTTTGTTATGTAGGAACAGAGGAAGGAATTGAATCATTATTCCTCTCTCGATTCCATTCCTTTGTTTGTTAGATTAACTTTATGCAGGAATAACGATTACAACGGAAACCTGATTCCCTCATTCATGGGAATTGCCATTCCTTGGTACCCCCTAGGAATTGGGATTCCATTCCTTACCAATGCTAATGAATGCGTTCTTCAATATTTTTTAATTAATATATTATTGTTACAAATATATGGTTATCGACATGGATATGTGTTTTTCTTTTTTTAGATGTTTTTTGGACATTGACATGGATATGATTTTTTTAACATGGATATATGGATACTGGCATGGATACAAACATATGGATGCAAAAGGTTGGATAAGTTACAAATATATGCATATATGGATACTGACATGGATATGTGATACTTTTTGCGGATACATGTATAGATACAGTTTATTTTTTTTTGGATATGGATACAAATATGGTTACAAGATATTCCAGCAGATACGAATACATATATATTAAATATATCTATTAAAAATATATCAGATATGATTAGTTTACACGGATATGTGTTTTTTTGTTTTTTCCAGATATGGATATGGATAGGGATAGATTTTTTTCTAATATGGATATGGAAACAGATGCAATGTTCAATTTTTTTCTAAGATATGGATACTGATTATGTTTTAGCAGATATATATACGGATATGGATATGGATTTTAGTTTTTCTACGGATACATATATGGACATGGATGGTATTTTTTTTACGGAAGCGGATATGGACATGAAAATGGGTTTTATTTTTATTTTTATTTGCAGTTATAAATATTGATACAAATACCATATTTAATTTTTTAGGATATGGACACGAGTTATGTTTTAGTGAATACGTATATAGACATGGATATGTGTTTTTATTTTTTTCCAAATACAGATACCTATAATATTTTTAATTTCTTTAGAATATGGATATAGATATGGTAATAAAAAATTGTAGCGGATACGGATATGGATATATCAAATATATCAGTTGTATGAAAAAATCAAATTACTTTCCATTTAAATTTGACTATTGATTCTTTATATGAAATATATTGATTATATGAAAAAATAAGTCTTAGAATAACAATTATTTTTTCTACTTAACAAAAAAAATGTTATTTTCTTTTTATTCTTTTCCTTTTCCAAATATAAGAAAGGAACATGTCTCATAATAAAATTTCCAATTCCTAATATGATCCAAACAATGGAATGGAAAAACTTTTTCCTTTCCATTCCATTGTTAATTCCATTCTTGTCTTGATTCCATTCCATTGCAAATCCTTTCCGATCAAACAAACGGGGCCCAAGCCCCACCGATCGAATAGAAATCCAAAACTGTTCCAAGCCGGATGCTTGGACCCAAGTCAGCCCCAAAGAATCCCACACATGTGCCGAAGACCTGCAACCGAAGAAAATGTGATCTGCATCCTCCACGTCCTCCTCGCATCTGTCACACTTCAAATCCGTCACACCCAGCAGTCTCCCCATTCTTACTTTGTCACACCCAGCAGTCTCCCCATTCTTACTTTATCACACAGACGGTCTCTCCTTAGACATCAAAGGAACACCTTAACCCGAGTAGGGATCTTAGCCGCCCAAATCACCTTCATGTCCGCACATAGGTCTTCATCGCGCTCCACTGCACCACCACACAGCTTCCGATAAGCAATCTTTACCGAGAAATTTCCATCTGCCCAACCAAAATGATCTGGCTCGCCAGACATCTCTCCAACAGAGGGAATCTCAGATAGCATACGCAAAAACTCCTCCATCCGCTGATCCGAGAGAATCAAACGGAACATCGGAGCCCACGACCCAGAGTCAGCCACCTCCGCCACCCGCGCCCCCCCGTTAACTGCTAAAGTCATCAGCCTAGGGAAGCGGTGGGCCAGTGCCCCCTCCCCCGTCCAGTCATCTTGCCAAAAACGGAAACGGAGACCATTCCCAACCTCGGCCGAAGGAAAGGCCTGAGCCCCGGAAGCACAACACGGATCCCCATCCACAACGGAGACTCATGACGCTTCCTTGCAGCCACCAACTCCCATGTGACACCATAGATCTCCCTCAACAGTCGCGAAACCAGCGAGTCGAATGAACCCCAAATCTGCATCACCCATTTGGCTAACAAAGCTTTGTTCATCAATTCCACATCCCGGACACCTAGACCCCCTCCGAAACAGGTACAACAAGATCCTTCCAAGCAACCAAGTGCAACTCCCTCGTTGCTTGCCTCCCATCTGACCAGAAAAAAGATCTCATCATAGCCTCCACCTTCCTTCTAACCCCAACAGGCATCAGTCTCGTCGAGAAGAAAAAAACCGGAATGGCTGAAAGAACGTGCTTCAGCATGTAATCTTCCCATCCTTGGACAGAGTGGTAGCCTTCCAGCCCTTCAACCGCTCCTCCATTATCCACAGAACACAATCCCAATCGGACCTCCTCAGCCTGCCATCAACCAGAGGCAACCCCATATAGGTTATCGGTTAGCGCCCCAGAGGGCATCCCGACCACTCCGCGAGCATGTTGCCCTCCTCATCGTCCATCCCCAGTGGAACCAGAACCGACTTCTGCATGTTAATCTGCAAACCAGAGAGGCACCCAAACATGTCCACCAAAATAGCCGCATTGTGGTTCTACTCCTACGACCCCCCCAGGATGATCAGCGTGTCGTCTGCATATTGCAACTCCGGAACGGAGATGTCCCCCATCCTGAAGCCCTCACACCACCTCTCTTCAATCGCCCGCTGAAGCAAAACCGCAAGACAATCCGCCACCAACACAAAAGGCAGGGGAGCTAGGGGGCAGCCGTGACGCATCCCCCTCTGCAGTTGAAACCATCCTCCCTCCGGCCTTCCATTGACCAACACAGAGCACGAGCTAGTAGTGACACATCTCTTGATCCAACAAATCCACTCTTCTGGAAACCCCCTTCTCTGCAGTGATATCCACAGGAACTTCCAACTGACACAATCGTAGCCCTTGGCGTAGTCAATCTTCCAAATAACGCCTTTCTTTCCAGACCTCTTCCACTCAAGACAAGCTTCCGAGGCGGTGACGATCCCATCCGCCATACAACGTCCAGGATGAACGCAGATTGCGCAGGTAAGACCACAGAGGACAAATCAACTTTAAGCCTGCTCGCAAGCACCTTTGCGACAATGAGATAGATGCCATTGGATATAGAAATAGGCCTGTAATCCCCAACCCCCACAGGTGTCTTTTTCTTCGGCAGCAGAAAAATCAAGGTCCTGTTAACTTTCTCAAAACCCCTGTTGCCGCTCCTGAATTCATTCAGAACCTCCAAAATGTCACCCTTCAACAGCTCCTAGAACTCCCGGTAAAACAATCCCCCTCAAGTTGGAGCATCTATGTCTATCATGCTCAGCTTGGAACAACAATGGTGAAAAGGAACCCTCGCTAGAGCTTTGGTAAACATGTCTGCAATCTGATCACCTGAAGCTACATGAGTAGTGGAGATCAGCCTCTTCTAGATCAAGTCACGAGTGAAGTGACAATCTACTTCAATGTATTTTGTTATATCATAAAAGGTTACATTGTTAGCTATGAACAATGTTGCTTGATTATCACATTTGAGGTGCATAGGAAGAGGCACCTTAATAGTTAGGTCAGTCAGGACAGGCATGACCCACATCATTTCTGTACTCCCTTGGGTCATAGCCCTATATTCTGATTCAACGCTGGATTGAGCAACAACTGTCTGTTTCTTTCTCCTCCACGAAACCAGTGAACTACCAACAAACACAGTGAAGCCTGAGGTGGACTTCATGTCCTTAGGACAACCAGCATAATCCGCACATGTACATCTAGTAACTATGAGAGACATATCTCTTTGAAAAGAAGACCTACACCTAGAGATGATTTCAGATATCTCAAAATCATGCAAACTGCATCCATGTGAGCCTGTCTGTGTTGCTTCATAAACTAGCTGACTCTGCTCACAGCAAATGATATATCTGGCCTGGTAATAGTAATATATAACAACTTCCCTTCCACCTCTCTGTATCGTCTCTTATCCACCTCTTCAGAGTCATCATTATAGAGCCTAGCACTAGGATCCATTGGTGTAGTGGCAGGTCTTCATCCTATCTTGCATGTCTCAAATAAAGGGTCAGTAACATACTTCCTTTGCATCATAACCATACCCTGTTGATTCGTGCAAACTCCAAGCCAAGAAAGTAACGTAGTGTACCAAGGTCCTTAGTCCCAAACGGTTGTCCAAGGAAATCTTTAGTTTCCTGAATGCATGGTTCATCGCTGCCAGTAACAATGATGTCATCAACATAAATCAGAACAACAATTGTACCTCTTTGAGTTCTCTTAACAAAAAGAGAATGATCTCTAGTGGATCTGACGAACCCCTTCTGTTCAATCAACTCTGAGAGCTTCTGAAACCAAGCCCTCGGACTCTGCATAAGTCCATATGTGGGCTTGTAAAGTTGGCACACCATACTGGACTCTCCTCTCAACAGCAAACCCTGGTGGCTACTGCATATAAACTTGCTCCTGCAGACATGGTTTTAAATCTCAATTTCGATTTCGTTTCGAGATGGTGAAAAAACAAAACAATTTAGAAATTTCGCCAATTGATTTGTGAAGGAAGGGTATACATCGAGGTTTCAGTTTCGACCGAAATTTCGCGAAATTTGGAACCCTGCCTACAGGTCACCATAGAAGAATGCATTCTTCACATCTAATTAGAAAAGCTTCCAGTTACGTACCGCAGTAACAACAATAAGAATCCGCAGCGTAGACTGACAGCGTAATCCATCCCATATGTTTGGGTGAACCGACGAGCAACCAACCTGACTTTATATCTATCCACAATACCATCATCTCGGTGTTTTACAGTAAAACCTCACTTTCTGCAAACAAAAGACGCACCTCGTGGAGCATGTACAACACTCCATGTACCATGAGAATGTAAAGCTTCCATCTCCTCCTCCATAGCTAGACGCCACTGGCTACGTTGCAACATCTTCTAATAGGTCAGTGGTATTGCTACAGCAGATAGTCCCACAACAAATCTCTAAAAATCCTTGGAAAGACGATCCACAAAGCAGATATTATATATTAAGTACATATTGGTTGGGTTGGGTGGGTTAAACCTTTTATCATTCTAAGAAATAGTTTGGGTTATTTGGGTGGATCGGGTGGAAGACATTAGACCCACCAACCGACCCAAAACCCATTGAAGGAATATGGTTGGGTCCAACCCAACCCAAAACCCGAATGACCCAAATCATTTTGACCCATTTTCAACGATTTGGTTGGATTATATGGGTGGACCCATATAGTGCCCACCCCTACCCACGAGGCATGAACCTCAATTTTTTCAACCAGCTCATCTTCGGTGAGAATGTGTTTTTTACTCGTATACTTCATAAGACTCATGAACCACATGGACCACAGTTCATAGTTCATCCCGCCCATATTGACAATTGACATTGGACCTCTGAATGCCCTTGTGGCGAGAACATCAACTTTTTTTCGGATATACTGTCGGGTTGAAGGAAAAAACTAGGGTCTATAGACTGATAGAGATATGTCTACACAAACATAGAGGGATTTGGTATGTGTAGACCTAGGATGCAACCAAATCCATTACCAAGTGTCAAACTATGTTGTGACGGCCAAGGGACAACATTGTTTGCGCGGCGAGCAGTGCGGCATGGTTGTGCGGCATGCTGGCGGGTGCGCAGCAGGCGTACGACGTGGGTGCACAGGAGGTGCACAACGGTAGGTGCATGACGGCAGCAAGCTCCTATCGGTGCTGACGCTTGAGGCGGGGTTGTGCATACGAAAGAAGAGAGGGGGGTTGTGGGCTAGGGCTTCTCGGATCAAGATTTCCTGTTTAGGATCGCCTCTTTGATACCATGTTGGAAAAAAGAGTAGAAGTTGTATTTCCTGAGAATCATATGCTCTCTTATAATAGGAGAGATCTATGGGTAAATTACATAAGATGGACAGAAATAAAAAACAATAAGGAAAAGTATAGAAATAGAAAATATCTCTACATAATGCATGTCAAAGAAAGCTAAGAAGGATTGCCAAAGAAAGATATTGGACATGTGCAGAGAATGGCAGTAACAAATGAAAATGCTAAGGTGGATGGATGGTCATACATGTAAAGATCGGATTCAGAATGATGCGATTAGAAGGAAAGTTGGTGTTGCTTCAATAGAGGATAACATGAAAGAAAACAGCTTAAGATGCTTTGTCCATTTGAAAAGGAGATAGGCTTATGCACCAGTTAGAAGATGCGAGTTTTGGGATTTTTAGCCGGCTAAGAGAGGATGAGGAAGGTTCAAAAAGTATTGGAATGATACTATCCTCAGGTATCTTTGTTTTTTTGATATAAGCATGGGAATGACCTAAGATAGATCTGAATGGAGGCAAAGAATCCATGTAGTTGACCCTACTTATTGTGGGAAAAGGCTTTGTTTTTGTTACATGTCAAAGAAAACATTATATATAGAGGCAATGTAGTTATAAAAGCCTACTGAATTCCCTAGATAATTTATCCTTTGCGTGTTACGAAGCACATAGCAACGACTTATACAATAATACATTTAGTATAATTACTATCAATGCCAGACATGGCAAGTGGACATCAATGTACATAGCCAACAATCTAATGTTTCGTGAGCGCACAAAGCACGTGTAGGTTGTCTATCATTATACTTATGACTTGATAGAAAGGGGGTTGTTGTACATGGACTTTGATGTCTGGTGGTCCTCATTGTGCGCATGGATCAGATTGGATATATTTTACCTTAATCCATGTCCAGTCCAACCTTAACGGATTATAATTTTTCCCAATACAATCTGATCCTTTAAATATCTAAATCAAAACCATTCAATCCATTGAATTACGGATTGGATCAGATTTTTGGTACTTGTATATGCTCCCCCTCGTGATCTTTCCTCGTGTTATTAGTGCATAACATTTGGAATATGTTTTTGTTGTTGAATCTATGTAAAAAAGAGTGTACTACTTAGATTTAGCCTAACTAATAACTCAACTACAATAATTACAAATGCTTAATAAAAGAAATATAAAAATTCATTGCATTACTGGTTTTCGATCAAAAAAAGAATGTAACTGGAAGGTAGTTCCCAAATGGGGAATAACTTAACCTAGGTGGCAACAATATCAACTTCTAGTGTGGGTTTTGTATTTTGTGGCTTCAAAATGAGATGGGAAAAAATTGTATCCCACATCTCATAATAGCAAATGAAGTTAGTGGAAGTAGCCCTAGGGAGTTGGGATTGGAGTACATGTAATTGATCTAAAGATGAAGTAAGCTCCACTTAAGAAAGAGATGCAAGGTCCAAACACTTGCATTGTCAACTGAAGCACCGCTTGACAAAAGAGGGTGTGGGTGAAATTCATTTAGTAAAACAAGAAAGAAAATTGTAAATATTAATATAGTATATATAATGGTAACATATTAAAGGATTGAATTGGGCCGGATTTGGTAGCAATCCAATCCATAATTTAACATATTTTCAAAATCTCAATCCAGTCCATTAGAATGACAAAAACAATCCAACAACATCGGATTGGATCATATTATGGATTTTATCCGATCCATATGCACCCCTAGTCCTCATGATTGCATCACCTCCTCATCGATATTTGCACGCTCATCATCATGCCTGCAACCTTCAATCGGCTTTGTCGTGCATAATTGCATGCTATCACCTTATGGACAACCATCTCCCTATTGTAGGCTCCATCGCAAGTTGTTGCTCATTTTTATGCTTTTATATGGATTGGCTTCATCTCACATCATCATCTAGTCATCCTTGTAGCAGGCCAGCGGTTGTAATCACCATCTACCTTCGTTAGTGTGGTTATCGATCATACAATCCAACCATTGCGACCTTCTTGTTAAATTGATTTAGGATTTTGGAGAAAACCACCATGCCTTTTGTATGTCGCAATTTGGCACCCTCTGTGGTGGTATTGCATCCACCACCGGGAAATAAAAATTATGGAACAAACACAAAAACTTTAGATAAAAACACTCTGAACTATGAGATGAACGAACCCAGGAACGACTTGATCTAACATAGAATTTGTAGAATCGAAGAAAAAAGGAAAATATGAATTTACACCTAACATAGAATTTGTGGAATCGAAGAAAAAAGAAAAATATGAATTTACACAGGCCCATACTCCCTAAGCAACAGAGTGAACCCACGGGAGAATGCCTCAAAAAGCTGAATATTCTATTATATTCTTTCTATCAGCACATGAGGTATGAGCCCCTTTTTATAGCCTCACTAGCTCAACAAGTCCCACCATACATCCATGTCAGATAAATAATTCTCACTTATGGTGATCAACAATTGCATGAATTATTTACTTGATTATTCTAATCGGTCAATCTTTAATGGCAACACTTGAGATAGGAGCCCATGGGATTTAGAAGCTTCATAGCAAAATGCATTTAAGGCATTTAAGGACAGGAGTCCGTCGAATCTAGAAGATTTATAGAAAAAGACTGTTAACAAATCAGCTGCAATATTAGAGGGCAATCTATAACCACCCATACAATCACAACAGTATACAATGTAGAAATAAAGAAACAAAAAACGTAAGAACACATGATGATATGTGAACCGTCCTTATCAAGAGGGAAAAATAGTGGACACAGGATGATATGGGAACCAACCTTATCAAGAGGGAAGAATAGTGGGAGAATGATACACATAAATTAAAATTCCTGATGTTTTCCCGCATCTGTAAATGAGAAATATGTTGCTTCATTTTTCTTTTTATTCTGTGTAAGGTCGTATTTCTCTTGTTTGCAGAAGCAAACTTAATCCTAAATTCGAGCTTTGAGTTTTCTGTTGTCGATGCCAATTCGTTGTCATTTCTCTTCAAAAATGCACCTGATGCTGCAAACATGCTTCGAATTGATTCTGAATCTGATATGAGAAAGTGTGAGCACTCAGATCAAAGTGCTTGGGTGGTATGTATTTCCCTTTGTTGGTTCGCCTAGTTTGTGTTTTCTTACTGTTTGAATGCTGTACTTTATTCATGCTTTTTTTTCAAAATGATTTTATTCATGCAGTTTTGTCAGAATATTTTCAAGTAAAATGCGAAATTTTGGTGAAGTTTATCACTTGATCCCACCATGGACTTCTGAGTTGCAGTTGTATATACCTCTTGTTGGGAAAAATGAGAAACTTGTTTATTCCATACGCCTTAGGCTCTCTTATATAAGAGAGTAGCCTATGGGTAAAATACATAAAGAGTCCAACGGAAAAAAAGAAAATACGAAAAGGTACAGAAGGAAATAACATATATCTCTACACTCCTCCTCAAGGTGGAGCATAGATGTCAATCATGCTCAGCTTAGACGAACACTTCTGAAAAGGACCTCGAAGTAACGCATTGGTAAAGCTGTATGCACTTTGGTCCCCTGAGCTAACATGGGATGCAGAAATAAATCCCTTCTGAATCATATCTCGTATAAAGTGACAATCAACCTCAATGTGCTCGGTTCGTTCATGAAATGCTGGATTATTTGCAATGAATAGAGCCACTTGATTGTCACATTCCAGGGTCATAGGAAGAGGAACTTTTATATATAGATCTGTAAGCACAGCCTTCACCCACATCATTTCGGTACCGACCTGGGCCATAGCCCTATATTCAGACTCAACACTAGATCTTGCTACAACCGTTTGCTTCTTGCTTCTCCATGAGACCAGAGAGTCTCCGACATACACAGCAAATCCAGTGGTGTACTTCCTATCCTTAGGGCATCCTGCGTAATCTGCATCTGCACATGCTGAGATAGTAATCTCCTTGTCTTTCTTAAACAGCAGACCTGCACCTGGAGATGACTTAAGGTACCTGAGTATCATATGTATAGCATCCATATGTACCTGACGTTGTTGCTCCATAAACTGGCTCACCCGACTCACAGCAAAGGAGATGTCGGGTCTTGTAATAGTAATATAGAGAAGCTTGCCAACGAGTTCTTTGTATCTTCTCTTATCTACCTCATCAGTGTCGTCATCATATAATTTCATACTAGGATCCATGGGTGTAGTGGCAGGTCGGCAACCAAGCATTCATGTTTCACTCAACAGGTCAGTGACATATTTCCTTTGGGTCATTACCAGCCCATGAGGATTTCTAGTGAATTCCAGTCCTAGAAAATATCTAACAACTCCAAGGCCCTTGGTGACAAATTCATGATTCAGCATTTCTTTCGCCCTCTAAATTCCCTGTTCATAATGACATGTAATCAAGATATCATCTACATATACCATAATTGCAATAATACCTCTGGGTGTCTTCTGTACGAACAAGGAATGATCTGCATTGGAACGTCTGTACCCTTGTTTCTCAAACAGGTTTGAGAGCTTCTGGAATCAAGCTCTGGAGCTCTGCTTAAGGCTATAGATAGCCTTATGAATTCTACACACCTTAGAACACTCCCCCGCAACAGCAAAACCAGGAGGTTGTTGCATGTAAACTTCCTCCTGCAAGTCACCGTATAAGAATGCATTATTGATATCCACTGATGTAAAAGTCGGCCGACTAGGCCGACTAGTCGGTTCGACTAGTCGAGTCGGGGGGGTACCCGACTCAACTAGGCCAAATCGGCCAATAATCGGTCAGACCCGATTGATCGCCCGATTAGTCGGCCTAGGCGGCCGACTAGTCGGCCGACTTTTGCATAGAGATTTCTCGGCTGACTTTTGCATAGGGATTTCGGATATATGTTTCGGCACAAACCGTAAACTCGATTACCCGTTTAGAATTAGATGAGATTTAGGGCTTGTTGTTAGACAATAAGATGAGATACTTAAGGTTACATGCTAATAAGTATAACTCACAAATAAATTAAAATTATAAAAATAAAAAACACTAAAAATGTTAAATAAAAATTTTAAGAAAATTCTGTATACTTATGTACTTTAAATTATAGCTTTTTATCTAGATATAAAATATCAACTAATTACTATACTATCTCGGATAATTTTACTTAAAACTTTGTGATTTAATTTCATGTTGGTTAACTTATATAAGATTAGAATTGTGTTTATTACACTTAAATATTCGTTAACTTAGATACTTCTTGTTGATTTGCATGATAGTTAGGTAACTTAGGTTATTTACCTTTTGTGGTTGTTGATTAGCTTTGTATTAATTTATTTCTAACTTCAACTCGTGCTATGTACCAAACATTTTATTCTTAACATTTTGTCCGTGCTATGAACCAAACATTTTGTTCTTAACTTGCTTCATTTTTTCTTCTGTTGCTATAATTTTTTAAGCTCTCAAAAATATTAAAACTGCTAAATATATGAATATAAATGAGAGTATATGTTATAAAACTTGATTTATATATTTAAAATAATCAAAAAATTCAAAACCGACTAATGCCCGACTAAATCCGATTTCTCTCCCGACTGCCGATTAATCCTTAGTCAGTGACCCTGCCGATCGAGTACCGACTGCCGACTTCTGCAACCTTGTTGATATCTAATTGGTATAGTGGACAATCACGTGTAACCGCAACAGAGAGGAGGATCCGTAGGGTGGAATGGCGAGCAACCGGTAAGAATGTATCAAGATAATCCACCCCATATGTCTATGTAAAGCCCTGAGCAACCAGGCGTGCCTTGTATCTGTCAATGCTGCCATCTGCATTCTGCTTAACTATAACAAGTCTCTAGGTACCTCTTGACTGAAGAGCAGCCATTTCCTCTTCCATGGCTAAATGCCATCGATTATCCTTCAACGCATCGTGGTAATTCCGTGGAATTTCCACAGCCGATAGTGCAATGACAAAACTCCTGAAATCTCTAGTTAAGCGATCAAAAGACACAGTAGATGCTACTGGAAATGACGTGCAGTTGTGCTTCTGCTTCCGAAGAGCAATAGGTAGACCCAAATCACCTGCCTCATCATCGTGCCTCTGTAACACATCCTGCTCAGGGAAATCATCAGATCCATCAATATTGATAATATTCTCAGAACATACCTCAGGCGAGCTAGATGATGAGCGGTGACCATGAGCAGAAGCAGGCCTACGGGTATAGTGTAATGGCAATGGGGAAACAGGAATGGTAACAGGAGGTGGTGATGGTGATGGTAATTGTTGAGGTGGTGATGGTGGTGGCATGTATATAGCTTCAGTAGTAGCAGAGGGTACCAACTGATCACCTGTAGATGCGAAGTACATAACAGACTCAAAAAAAGTAACATCAGCACTAACGAGATACCTTATGCGCAATGGATCATAACATTTGTACCCAAAAGTGTTTTGGAGTACCCGACGAAAACACACTTGACAGCCCTAGGAGAGAGCTTGTCAGTCCCTGGAGACAACTGGTGGACAAAGGCTACCGAGCCAAACACACGAGGAGTGAGGGAGAACAATTCTTTGTCAGGAAAAACATGGGAGAAAGAAATCTTCTCACCTAAGACAGACGATGGCATACGATTAATGAGATAGCATGCCGTAAGAACAGCATCGCCCCAGAAGGAATGAGGGGCATGACTCTGTATGAGAAGTGACCTGGTAACATCAAGTAAATGAGGATGTTTCCTTTCTGCAACCCCATTTTGTTGGGAGGTATAGGCACAGGATGTTTGGTGGATAATCCCTTGAGCTGAAAAATAATTGGAGAGAGTATGAGTACAAAATTCCAAGGCATTATCACTTCTCAAGATTTTAACAGATGCAGAAAAAACATTACGAACTTCATTGATGAAATCTATGATAATATTCCCCTCATCAAATTTATTCTTTAACAGAAAGACCCAAGACACACGAGAGAAATCATCCACAGTAACCATATAGAACCTGTGTCCCTGATGATCAAACGGAACACGACTGGGACCCCAGATATCGACATGAAACAACTCAAACTTGGAGGTACTACTCCAACACTGACGACTGGAAAAAGTAGACCGATGGTGCTTTCCCAACTGACAAGCCTCACATTGGATGGACGTGTGAGGTGACACCTGGGGTAACACATGACGCAGTTTCTGAAGCAGTAAATGTCCAAAGCGTAGGTGCCACAATAATGGGGAGGTGGATCCAGCAGATAGACAGGAGGCTCCAGCATAAGGTGTCCGACTAAGACGATATAGGCCGCCTTGCCCATAGCCACGCCCAATCACGTTGCCCGTAAGGATGTCCTGAAAAATGAGAGAAGATGGATCAAAAATTGATCGACAATGTAAATCCTTTGTGAGTTGGTTAATGGAAAATAAATTCATAGAGAAATCTGGTGCATGCAGCACGTTCTTAAGGTGCATAGAAGGTGTCAGGCTAGTCTCTCCCTGACCAGTGATAGGAATGTGTCCCATTGGCAATAACCACAGTACGGCCCGGAGGGACCTGTCGGTAGGTTGTAAGTAGGCCATGATCACCACACAGATGATGTGTAGCACCAGAGTCCATAATCCACTCTAAAGTATATGGTCCACTACTGCTAGTAAATCCATAAGTGCTACCTGAGGTACTGGTGGATGCAGAAGCAGCAACATCGGGGTGACTATCAGGAGAAGGTACTGATGCAACTGGGCCAGATGGAGGAATAATGCCCCTCAGACGGGCTACAAGGTCATCAAAGCGTTGATCTAGAGATGAAGCAGATGGAGGCTCAATCTGTTCAGCTACTCGTGCGAAAGCAGGAAATCCATGTTTAGAGTAGCACGTGTCTTCAGTATGCTCAGAACGGTGACAAAAAGTGCAGGATGGCCGAACACGACCCCCTCTACCCTGGGGTCCACAACCTCCACGACCTCGATTCGCTACCATGGCTGAGGCAGTCTGATTTGCATTGGATGAAGGAACAGTAATGCGACTCAATCTGTGAAATGCTTCCTCCATCGGAGGAATGGTGGAGTCTGCCATGATCTGGGAGCGTGCACCCTCGTACTCTGGATCTAGAGCTGCCAGAAATACACCTACCATAGTGGCATTCCGGTAGGCCTTCTGTTGCTCAGGAGTGGCTGTGAGAGGCATGAAGCTGTAAAGCTTCTCAAATATTCCTCGTAAAGATGTATACAATGAGTGTAGAGGTCGTCCATTCTGCTTGATAGTAAAGATGTCATGCTAAAGTTGCAGAATCTTCGTCACATTCTTTGCCTGGGAATATGTAGCAGCCAGAATATCCCACATTGCTTTTGCAGTGGGCTGATGAAGAATATCATTGGCAATCTCAATTGTCAGAGTTCCTGATAGCCAAACCTTGGCATATGCATCATCTGCCTCCCATGAGGCATTGACCCCAGTCTTCTCAGCAGGCTCTTCTTTGGTAAGAATGTGCTTCTTACCAGTTGACTTCATCATACTCATGAACCGCATTGCCCACAGTTCGTAATTTGAACCATCCATCTTCACAATAGGCGTTAGACCTCTGAAGGCGCCTGTAGATGGGATGTCTGCCTTGCTTTCTGATATTCTGATAATGGAAGACTAGAGTGGTAGACTGAAGATATAATCGTCTACATGGACATTAACGGGTTTAGTTGCATGTGTAGACTCAAGCAACCAAACCCATTAATTTGGAAACGCGCGCGCGGAACGAGTGTTGGAGTCGTACGCGCGTTAGCCTAGGACAGCATGCGCACGGAAGTCAGGAGCATCTCACGCACAGATGCGTGCAGGAGCGTGCACAGCTGGCTTATAGGAGCACGCACAGGCACACCGTTGCACAGACGCACAGGTGCACAGCGCGCAGGGATGCGCACAGACATATAGGGGTGTGCAGGAGTGCGCACAAACGCGCAAGAACCTGAGCACGCAGGGGTGCACAGAGGCACAGGCATGCACAGGCGAGACCGAGGCAGGCGCGGCGCGACGCCGAGGCAGCACGGGAATGAGTGTTGCGAAGCTTAGAGCGATGTGAGACGGAGGCGGCGAGGCACGTGCGTGGAGAGCTTGAGGGTGGAGGCTAGGGTTAGGGTTTGGTTCGAGAACTCCGGTGTAGGACCGTCACTCTGATACCATGTTGGGAAAATGAGAAACTTATTTATATCATACGCCCTGGGCTCTTTTATATAGGAGAGTAGCCTATGGGTAAAATACATAAAGAGTCCAACGGAAAAAAAAGAAAATATGAAGAGGCACAGAAGGAAATAACATATATCTACAGTCTGCATCTCTTATAACTGCAAGCTTTACTGTCGGTTGATGTCAAGGATCAAACACACGTTAGGTGGACTGTTGAGTAACAACAGTATATAATTAAATTCTATATTTCTTTATAGAAAACTCTATAATCTAACTTCTGAAGCATAAACCCGGAATATCCAACACAAGAATTTACATGGTTTGAAACGGACCTAGATGATCTCTCTAGTGCAAGAGAGAAGATTTCCTGAGTCGGATCTTGGTACTAGTTTTCTCAAGAGATGTATGAAATATTGGGTTCATTATATAGCCTCACCAACATAAGCACATCTGATCTCTAGCCACTATGGGACTAAACACGTCATAATTGCATCTATAAATTGACTCAGCTCTTGATTATCCTCAATACTCCCTCTCAAGCTTGAGCAATGCCTAGCTTTGAGCGATGGAAGAGAGAACTCTCCAACTTACATTTAATATATAACAGCATGGCAACTTGACACAACTAATATTTCTTTGGTAGTTGATGATGTCGGTTGTGCATCTTATGCCGCATTTGTGAGGAGGAACTAAAGGGTTTGAGTTCTAAGCGATGATATGTTGATCAGTTTAGGTAAAATGGGCCTGTGTGCTTTGCATATGTAAGCATTGAAGTCATTAGCACTCCAGTGAGTCTCCCTTATGGGTACTCTAGCCTCAACGTGTCTCCTCAGCAAAAGACATCTACATCTCTCATAATAGGCCAAAAATATTATGTGAATATTGTTAAGAAATATAAAGCGTGAGCGGAATCAGAGAATAAGAAGAATAAACATGAAAAAACAAACATTTAATGTGGAATCCTACTCCGTGAGGAGCGGGATGAAACCACAGGAGAAGCCCTCAAATGGACATATGCTTCATTGCTTTTTCTCAATGGATACAGGAGGTCTGGGGCTCCTTATATAGCCTCTCCAGAGCCTCCAAGTCCCACCACTGGACAATATGGGACTAAACACTGGATGGGGTAAATGGATCTTCTTCAGGATCCATTTACCCTGCTACAATTCAATAGGCGCACATAAAAAATACTCCAACACTCCCCCTCAAGCTGGAGCATGTAGTGCTCAGCTTGGACAAACAGAAAGAAACTCAACTCAACGCTACAGGACATTACGGACAAATCAACCCAACGCGCACAACTGTTGCTATCGAGGGTGTTGCTTCTCATGTCGTGTAGGTGAGGAGGACGAACGGGCTGGAGTGTGAGTCTGTTGAATCTCCTCATCGAAGAGCATGCGCTCTGAACTGCGCCTGTCAGAGTCGCTGCAACTGGAAATGAGTCTCCTCGTCGGAGTACTCTGGCCCGCCACAATAATATGGACAACTGCTCCATCTCTGAAAAGGGTCTAACTGAAAAGGAGTCGTGGTTGTGCAATCCTCGTCGGAGTCCACGGTCGTTGGAGAATGGAGTCTGAAAGAAGTCTCCTCTTCGGAGAACTGGGTCTCTCCCATCTAGCTCAGAGAATGGTGCACTGCTCTGGTGTACCTATGGTACCACATGAAAACCCTTGCCAACATGGCATAGGGAATGGTCCTCTACTCTAGAGTCCCTATGGCTCACATGAAAACTCTGGCCGACAAAACAAGAAGAAAGATGGGGACCACTACAAAAGATGGCATACACGTGCTCATCTGAAATGACCACAAACATATACATGTTTGAGATTGAGTCTCTCTTTGGAGAACTCGAAAAATGGGCCACTCAAAATGGAGTGCCTCGAACTTGGACTCTGACCAATCTGAGTGTCGAGTCTGAATATGCGCATCACACCTGTGGACTCGGAATCTGAACATCGAGTCTGAAATTGCGCATTGAAAATCTTCATCTGAAAACTGTAGAGTCTAAACAACTGGTTGGCCTGGAATCTGAATCATGGAACAGACCTGTAGCTCTACATATACTCCCCCTTTCTCCCATACTTGTCGGAAAATGAACATCGACAAAGTTGGGAGAAGACAATGACATGGGAAAAACATGAATATTATCGAACAATTCGTTGCGGCTTTTCATGATATTTTTTTTATAAGCCGTCATTTTTTTAACCTTTTTTAAGCCATTTCAACTATTTTTTCCAGCTCTTTTTTTTATTCGTACGGCTTTTCAAATGTACGTGCCTCTTTTTTTCTTTTTTTGGAATTTTTTTTCGTACGAGATTTTTTTTTGAAAACAGTCCAAAAGGGGCCTAAACATATGCCCCCTCCCTTTTTTTCTGGATAACCGTCATCCCACTTGGGCTTTTACAAATGATATTTTTTTAACAAAAAAAACAGCCCAGCGCCCCCCTCTTATTTTATTTTTTTTGCCGATTGAACCCCTAGGGTTCCCAACATAGGAACCCCTTCCTTGAATCAGTGATGCCACCTCCGATGGGGCATGAAAAGAATGCGTCGCCTGTGCATATTGCCAGAAAGGTCGCGCGTCCTGGACTAGGACTGTCGCCTGGGACTAGGACTGTGCATATTGGGTGAGCCTGGGACTGCCGCCTGGATCGCGGCTAAAGGTGGAGATGTTGCCTCCACGGGATGATGCCCCCGCTAGGCGCTTCTTGTTCCTAGGCGCGTGCGCGAGGAGGAGGAGTCGCACGCCATGAACTGCACGTGAGGGAGGGATTGTGAAGCCCTAGAGTTTTGCCTGGAGATTGGGGCCCGCGCTGCGAAGGGAGCGCCGCCGCCAGGTGCTAGTCTGGAGAATCGTGCGGGGGGGAAGTAAGCGCCGCTGGAAGATGTGCATCACTGCCCGGAGATAGGGGGACCAGAGGGCATCGCCGCTGAAGCTGTGGCCTGGAAAGGGTTGGGGCTCCGCCTGAGCCGCGCCGTGAAGGACATGCGGCGGGGCCGCTGTGCGTGGAGGAGGGATCGCCCGGATTGTGCGTGCGCTTTTTTTTTTCGTCGAGGAGGAGGAGAAGCGGCCTTGCCGCCTTTGCTTGGGAATCGTCGTATGAAGAATGGAGCAGCGGGGTTTGTGCGCGAAGGGTTCCGCGCTGCTGTAGATATGCCATCGGAGCAGCAGAGAAAGGGAGGACCTCCGCGAAACTTGTGGTTTATGACATGGTGCTGCCAGTAGGAGGAGATGCCAGAAGAGATCTATGGCATCACGAGGAAAAAAACGAGGAGATGCTCCTGCAGCCGATCAACAATATCGAGAACTAGGGTTTCAGAATGAAACCCTATAGTTGAATCTAAAAACGAATACTCCCCACGAATAAAACTACGAACAATAATCGAAACTCGAAAAAAATATATAACATAATTCCTCGAGAATCGAACCCGCTATGATACCATGTTAAGAAATATAAAGCGGAAGCGGAATCAGAGAATAAATAAGAATAAACATGAAGAACACAAAGATTTAACGTGGAACCCTACTCCGTGAGGAGCAAGATGAAACCACGGGAGAAGACCTCAAATGGGCATATGCTTCATTGTTTTTTCTCAATGGATACAGGAGGTTTGGGGCTCCTTATATAGCCTCTCCAGAGTCTCCAAGTCCCACCACTGGACAATGTGGGACTAAACACTGGATGGGGTAAATGGATCTTCTCCAGGATCCATTTACCCTGCTACAACTCAATAGGCACACAGCAAATACTCCAACAAATATGAATGGTCACGTTTTCACCTATGTTATATCAGTTTCTAATTGTGGTACCCGTGCAGAGTTAATGTTATTGTATTTTAACGTGGGCAAAACTAAGGTCGAACTCATGGAGGTAGATACATACAATGAAATCAATATGCAAGCTAAGCAATAAAGTTTCTGGAAGTTATGTTTTTTTGTGTTTTTAATTTTTGAAAGCAGGAAAAAGGAAATATGCATCAAACATAATTTTTTTCCGCATCAATGTTCTATATCGTGAATTGTGAAATTCATATATCCCTTCCTTTTATCAATATTACATCAATGAGTATTAATCAATAGGAAAAACAACATTAGTAATTGTATTTAGTAGAGAACTATCAGTCTTTATGTAGAGTCTTAGGGGAAAACTTACAGACAAAAATCCATCAGATTTACCAAGTAAACTATATTGATAAAAAGTCAACATAGCACAAAACCTGTCAAACTGTATTTGACCCCTCTCGCAATAAATGGTGTCACCAACAATGCATATTTCTTGCCAGCCATTTTCTTGCGACATGTGGTTGCCTAGACATCCTTAGATTGCCTTCCAGGAAAATTTCATCTATAGTGAAACTGGTTCTTAATGCTTAACATCCAGGCTTACCAGGTAAATGACTCACCCGAGAGTAAAGTAAGTTTGAATTGAAAATGGCCAACCCATGATAATGTTTGAGGTTTGGATACGTGCTCCATTGATGACTAGCTATTTTGTAATGTTGTTGTTTGTGATCAATATTTGTTTTTGAGAAAGAGGATCCTAGGGCTCCGTATATAGATGGAGTCCTAGGTTTAGGGTTACATAAAGGATGACTCCTAGATAGTGAGTTGTTCATAATACCCCGAGAAATTAGGGTCAACAATTCAACTTTCAACACTTTCCTTCAAGCTGGAGCATATATATCAATCATGCTCAACTTGTTGCAACATTTATCGAATTGAGTGCGTACGAGTGGCTTGGTGAACATTGTTTTTAGGATAACGAGGGTGCAGTCCCAAGATTGGAACCCATCACAATTTTATTAAACTAAATCTACAGTACAGATAAAATTACAACTATAAATTACTAGAAAATAGAAATTACATACTATGCCACGACACCAGTGCCCTGTATTGCCCCAAAACCCTCTCACAAAGAAACGGATGCCCCGAAAGATTTTCTCATATCTAGCACACGAAATGGCCGAAAGTATGGCAAAAGGAACAGTCACATCCTCCTGAGAACTTCCACAAGCTGCTCTAACTGAGTTTCAGTATGATGCGCTATCCACAGAGTGAAGCTAGGACAGAACCGTCCTCTCCCATACCGTAACTGAGGTACAACAACAAAAAAAGATGTTCGGAATTCTCTTGCTCCAGGCCACATCATCGCATAGGATCTTCTCGGTATCCAGCAGCCTTGCCCTTCGTGCCTTTGAAAGCAATCACTCGCGTCTCGCCAACCACATGAAAACCTTAATATGCATAGGGACCCTGATAACCTAAATATTCTATAGTCCCTAGCGGACTCCTCCCGAACAGCCCCACGTGTCTTGGCAAATGACCAATATGCCTTCTTCATCAAAAAAACTCCGCTTTTTCCAAGCAAAATGGTCCTTGCCCTCACAGATGCCATCAACATCTGCCAGATCCCTCGAGAGGGCCACAATCTCATTGCACATCTAATCGGACAAAGCAGAAGCGAAGGTTGGGCACCAAGATCCCGCCGACCAAACCTGATGCACCCCAGCATTCCTGTCCCCCGTGATGGCAAAGAGACGTTGGTACTTCTCACCGATAGGACCCCGCCCCTACTAATCATCTTTCCAGAAGTCAAAGCCGTACCCATCGCCCAGCACCGGTCTCACGAGATCACCCAGCTCCGGCATGACACTAGAAATCCTCCTCCAAAGCGATGACGACAGCCTGCATGCCTCCGCTCTACACAAACTATTGACCCTATAGATGCTCCTCATCACCCTGCAAACCAGGTCGTCAAACTATCTCCAGATCTTGAGGTCCCACTTCGCCAACAGAGCATCATATTCATGACTCATGAGCTCTAAACTGTAGACACCAAGGTTCCCTCCCTCTTCGTCATTGTTGACGTATCCTAATCCATCAGGTGCATTCCCCCACTCTCTTGTCGCCCGTCCAACCAAAAGAAGCGCTTCATCATCCCCTCCGGCTTCTGTCACACCCCCATATGCATCAATCTCATAGAAAAGAAGAAAATCAGGATAATGGATAGAGCGTGCTTGAGGACATGTTTTCCCCCTTAGAGAGCATTCTTGTCGTCCAACCTGCCACCTTGCTCTCCACTCTGTCAATTACCACCTTCCAATCGCCAGTCGCAACTGCCCAGCTACCAAAGGGAGCCCCAAGTATGTGGTCAAAAGAGATTCCCTCAGACAGTGCAATACACAGCAAAGTTCCTGAGCCTCTTCCTGTGTCACGTCAAACGGGATGACCTTGGACTTGTCTCTGTTCAATCTCAAGCTCGAGACCTTCTCAAAGATATCCATAATACATGAGGCATGTCTCGCATGCTTCGGGTCCCCATCAATGAACAGAATCACGTCGTCGACGTACTGCTGAATGGGGATGAAAGTACCGCCTATAATGTCCTCAGCACAAAAACCATCAGTCGTTGCCAGCCTGATCATCACATCTAACGCATCCGCCACAATCACAAAAAGAAGTGGTGCTAGCGAGCACCCCTGTCGCATCCTCCACTGGGGCTGGAAGAAGCCCCCTCTGGTCTACCATTCACAAGAACCGAATACGACATCGTTGTGATACGCACCTCTTTACCCAACCAATCTATCTATCCATTCAACCTCTCTTTTGCAGCGACTGTCAAAGGAAGCGTCAATCAACGTAGTCATAGGCCTTAGAGAAATCCACCTTTCAAAGGACCCTTTTCTGTTTCTCCCTCTTCCAATCTAGCAGCAACTCTGAAGCAAGCACCCAAGAGTCCTCCATATGCCTACCGAGCACTAACGTTGCCTGCTCAAGAGAGATGATGCACCAGGACACTCCACAAGCGGTTCGACAGGACCTTGACAACAAGGAGGTAGATCACATTTGATAAAATGATAGGTCTAAAATCCTCCACACAAACAGCTCCCTCTTGCTTGGGCCGCAAAAACAGGAGCACCTTGTTCAGCCGTCGAAGCCCCGGTTGCCCCCCTCAAACTCCCGCAGGACCGCTACCATCTCCTCCTTCAAACTCTCCCAGATTTCCCTGAAGAAACACACTGAGAAACCATCTGGGCTCGGAGCCCCATCTGCATTTAGCTGTTGTTGGAAGAAAACTAAGAAATGTTTATTTCCCGTAACCCTAGGCTCTCTTATATAGGGAGAGGCCTATGGGTAATTACATAGAATAGACAGAAAGAAATAAAATAACATGAGAGATACATGGAATGTATAAATATCTCAACACTCCCCCCTCAAGATGGAGCATAGATGTCAATCATGCTCAGCTTGGACGAGCATTTCTGAAATGATCCTTTAAGTAATGCTTTGGTGAAAATATATGTTGTTTGCTCCCCTGAACTCACATGAGAAGTAGAAATAAGACCCTTCTGAATCATATCTCTAGTATAGTGGTAGTCTACGTCAATATATTTAGTTCTGTCATGGAACATTGGCTGATCGTTTTGTCTTTACAACTTCAATTTCAATAAAGTCAAGGTTGGGCTTCCCCTTCTCGCTTTCCCCTCTTCGATTCTCGTTGGGAAGAAAGAAAGTAGAGGGCAGGGTGCAAGAAAGAGAACCAAGCTCTGTGATTTTTCCGCCGAGCCAAGCGAGCAATAAAGGATTATCAGCAATAAAAAGAGCAGCTTGGTTATCACATTGGAGATGCCTGGGAAGTGGCACCTTTATAGTTAGGTCAGTAAGAACAGATCTGACCCACATCATTTCCGTGGTAGCTTGTGCCATAGCCCTGTATTTTGACTCCGCTTTCGATCTGGCAGCCACGGTATGCTTCTTGCTCTTCCATGAAATCAATGAACTCCCTATAAACACAACAAACCCTGAGGTAGACATTCTATCTTTTGGACATCCATCATAATCTGCATCTGCACATGCAGTAACTGAGAGAGATGAGTCGTTGCTAAACAGAAGTCCCGTACCAGGTGAAGTCTTCAGATATCTCATAATCATATGGATTGTATCCATATGTACCTGCCTAGGTTGTTCCATAAATTGGCTTTGCTCACAGCAAAGGATATGTCAGGTCTGGTAATGGTCACATATAGTAGCTTACCAACAAGCTCCCTGTATCTCCTCTTGTCAACCTTCTCAGTGTCATCATCATATAGCTTCATGCTTGGATCGCTGGGAGTAGTGGCAGGTTTGCAGTCTGTCATGCTTGTCTCTGAAAGGATGTCTGAAACATATTTTCTCTGGGTCATCACAAGACCTCGATGGTTCCTTGCAAATTCCAAGCCAAGGAAGTAGCGTAGATGTCCAAGGTCCGTGGTCACAAACTGCTGACCTAGGAAGTCCTTGGCATCCTGAATACCCTGCATGTCATCCCCTGTAATAATAGTATCATCAACGTACACAAGAATGACAATAGTACCTCTCTAGGTCTTCTGTACAAACAAGGAGTGATCGGCAGTTGAACGTACAAACCCATGTTATTCTATCAGATCCGAGAGCTTCTGGAACCATGCTCTTGGACTCTGCTTAAGGCCATAAATAGCCTTATGTAACCTGCATACCTTCTGACACTCCCCCTCAGCAGCAAACCTCGGTAGTTGCTGCTTGTAGACCTCCTCTTGTAGATCATCGTAAAGGAAGGCATTCTTGACATCAAGCTGATACAGGGGCCAATCGTGTATCACAGCAACTGAGAGAAGTATACGCAGAGTAGAGTGCATGGCCACAAGGGAGAAAGTATCCTGATAGTCCACCCCATATGTTTGGGTGAACCCACTTGCCACTAGTCTCGTCTTAAAGCAATCCACACTGCCATCTGCTCGGTGTTTCACAGTGAACACCCATTTGCATCCCACAACTGGACGCATCAACTCGGTAGTTGCTGCCACTAGTCTCGTCTTAAGGCCATAAATAGCCTTATGTAACCTGCATACCTTCTGACACTCCCCCTCAGCAGCAAACCTCGGTAGTTGCTGCTTGTAGACCTCCTCTTGTAGATCATCGTAAAGGAAGGCATTCTTGACATCAAGCTGATACAGGGGCCAATCGTGTATCACAGCAACTGAGAGAAGTATACGCAGAGTAGAGTGCATGGCCACAAGGGAGAAAGTATCCTGATAGTCCACCCCATATGTTTGGGTGAACCCACTTGCCACTAGTCTCGTCTTAAAGCGATCCACACTGCCATCTGCTCGGTGTTTCACAGTAAACACCCATTTGCATCCCACAACGGACGCATCAACTGGAGGAGAAACAAGACTCCACGTACCACGTGACTATAATGCAGCCATCTCCTTTTCCATAGCCAAGCACCAACGACCATCTTTTAATGCTTCTTCATAATTTCGTGGAATTTCCACGACATATAGAGCCTCTTCAAATTTCTGGAAATCCCCTATGAGGCGATGAAAAGAGACCTGAGAAGCCAGGGGGTAGGAGGCACAAGATCTCTTTTGTTTGCAGACTGCAATAGGAATATCCAGATCGGAAGGAACATCCTCCATCTGTGTGTGAATTTCCCTCAAAGTTTCCTACACAGATACATCTCCAGACCCATCGTTAGAAGCTCTGCTGTCAGAACAAACCTGGGGCTCCATGGATTGGGCGATGACCATGAGTATAGAACTTAGGTAGAGATGGAACCAGTGGTGCATGTGACTCGGTAGTAGTAGGAGGAGGTGGTGGTGGTGGTGGAGGTGGAGATGGTGGGATGGCAGACACGGGAGGAGGTGGCATGTAAACTTTGTTATCCACATCTGATGAAGCCAACCTATTACTTGTAGGAGAGAAGTACATCACAGACTAAAAAAATGTGACATCAGCACTTATATAATATTTTCAGCGTAGTGGGTCATAACATTGATATCCCTTCTGAGTCCTAGAGTATCCAACAAACACACATTTGACAGCTCTAGGAGCGAGCTTGTCAAGATCGGGAGTCAACTGGTGAACAAAAGCAACAGATCCGAACACATGAGGAATGAGTGAGAATAACTCCTTCTTAGGAAAAGCTATGGAAAAAGGAATTTTCTTACCCAAGACAGATGATGGCATACGATTCACCAAGTAGCATGCAATGAGAACTGCATCACTCCAGAACGAATGCGGTGTGCGACTCTGAATGAGAAGAGTCCGAGTGACATCAAGAAGATGATGATGCTTCCTTTCTGCAATGCCATTTTGCTGAGAGGTTTAAGAGCATGACATTTGATGAATAATCCCTCTGGTTGACAAGAAATGAAAGAGGTCACGAGTACAAAATTCCAATGCATTATCAGTTCGCACAAACTTCACAAATGTAGAGAAGACATTTTGCACTTCAGTAATAAAGGTCTTAAACACATCCCCTGCTTCAGATTTATTTTTCAAAAGAAACACCCATGACAATCGAGAAAAATCGTCCACAGATACAAGATAAAATCTGTGACCCTGGTAATCAGGCACATGACTCGAACCTCAGATGTCAACATGAAATAACTCAGAACATGAGCTACTGCTCCGACTCTGACGACTGGGAAAGGCAGACCTATGATGCTTTCCCAACTAACAAGCTTTGCACTGAATAGCATATGACTCGTCTTCTGAAGAGGGAGATGACCACCAGAGGTGCCAAGTGAATGGAGAGACTTATCCAGACGAATGAAAAGAGAGGCCAGCATATGAAGTCCGAACCTGGCGATAGAGACCACCCTGCTTACGGCCACACCCAATCACTTTGCCCGTAAGAATGTCCTGAAAAATAAGAGACGATGGGTCAAATATAGCTCGGCAGTGCAAATCCTTTGTAATCTGACTAATAGAAAGTAAGTTTATTGAGAAATCTGGAGCATGTAGCACATTTTGCAGACGCATTGAAGGCGTCAGAGTGATCTCCCCCTGTCATGTTATTGGGGAATGAGTCCCATCAACTATCACAACGGTTCTCCCTGACGCAACTTGTCTATATGAGGCAAGTTGTTGTCTGTCTCCACATAGATGATGTGCAGCACCGAAGTCCATAATCCACTCTGTACTGTCAGAAACGTGACAAGATGTAAAAGCATAAGTACCTGAGGTGCTAGTTGTAGCAGTAGTACTGGCAGCTGCTGAGGCTACAACATCTGAGTGATTTCGTGAAGATGGTGAAGCAGAAGGGGTTATAATATCTCTCAGTCTGGCAACAAGGTGATCAAACCTCTAATCTGGAGTAGAAGCAGCAGGAGACTCAATATGCTCTGCAACATGGGTTGATGCCGAGAACCCATGCGTAGAATAACATGTCTCCTCGGAGTGACCTGGATGGTGACAGAGGGTACAAGACTGACGAGTGCGGCCTCCTCTACCACGAGGTCCACGCCCACGGAAGGTAGAATGGCCTCCTCTTCCTCGAGAGGCTATCATAGCCGAGGAAGTCTGACTAGGGGCTGTAGAAGGAATAGTAATCCTGCTGAGTCTGCGGAAAGCTTCCTCCATGGGAAGAATAGAGGCATCTGCTAAAATCTGAGAGCGAGTAGCTTCATATTCAGAGTCAAGGGTTGCAAGGAATACCGCTACCATGGTAGCATTCCTATATGTCTTCTGTTGCTCTGGAGTTGCCGTTAGAGACATGAAAATGTGAAGCTTCTCAAACATCCCACGCAGGGATGTGTACAGTGAATGCAAAGGATGTCTGTTCTGCTTGATAGTGAATATGTCATGCTGAAGTTGGAGGATCTTCGTCTCGTTCCTTGCTTGAGAATATGTTGCTGCGAGGATATCCCGCATCGCATTAGCAGTAGGCTGATGTAACACATCATTGGCAATCTCAATCGTCAATGTTCCTGATAGCCAAACCTTGACTAAGCGTCGTCCGCCTCCCATGAGGCGTTTATCCCAATCTTCTCCACCGGTTCTTCCTCGGTAAGAATGTGTTTCTTACCATTCGACTTTATAAGGCTCATGAACTGCATAGCCTAGAGCTCATAATTTGTCCCGTCCATCTTGACAATAGGCGTTGGACCTCTGAAGGCGTCTGTGGCAGGTATATCGATCTTGTTCTCAAACATCTTGCTAGATAGGATATTGTGGACCAACGAATGAATGTCTACACAAACATACGTGGATTTGGGTGCATATGTAGACGTATGCCCCCCCAAATCCATCAACAAAATGAGGTGAACGATGGCGGGGCGTAGAGGCACAACACGCGGAGGGCGCTAGGCCGTGTTAGGCTGCGGTAGGCACAACGTAGGGGGGTGCACAGATCAGCGCACATGAGCACGCTCAGGCTACGCGCGTGATCGGCGCAGATCGGTGCACGGCGGCACGCGCACACGTGCAGTTGACGCGCAGGCGACGACGCGCGGAGATGGATCGACAAAGGCGTGCGTGGCCAGCACGCGTAGTTGACGGTGCGCGGAGATGGGTATATGGTGGGATTAGGGTTTTTGAGTACGAGAGCTCCGGTCTAGGACCGCCGCTCTGATACCATGTTGGAAGAAAATAAAAAGATGTTTATTTCTCGTAACCCTAGGCTCTCTTATATAGGGAGAGGCCTATGGGTAAATTACATAGAATAGACAGAAAGAAATAAAATAACATGAGAGATACATGGAATGTATAAATATCTCAACAATTGCCATGGAGCCTGCCTAACCTCCTAACCTCCTTCTCTGAAATGTGTACCACCAGGCCCTCAACCTCTTGGGTGGACATACACTACACCCCACGCCCATGCCATCCCCATCCGACCCCTCTTTCCCTCTTAGAGAATGCGATGAAATGCGACATGAGGTGCCCACCAATCTCCGCATCATTCATCACCCGCACCCCTCCCACCTCAATGCTCCTAATGAAACTAGCCATGGAAAGGAAAGAACGCGTATTGTTATCCCCCTCCCTCAACCACCTCTGCCTCGGCTTCTGTCTCCATTCGACCTCCTTTCTTTCTTCTAACCGCATGATGAATCCACGATTCATCATCTCAATATCTTGATCTTAGCAAAATCCCCGAGTAAATCCCATAAAAATGTCCATAAAATCAATAAATTAACAAAATGACTCTTGTAAATAAAATACACTAATTAATATATATTATATTGTACAAAATAATTTAACAATAAAAAGCCGCAAAAATAAAGGAGTTTTTCACCTGTAAATAGCCCAAAACTTCATGTATTTTTAATAAATTCATTTCAACTCCTTTTTGGCTAATTCTTTCTCCAACTTGTTCATAACAATGTATATAAAAATACAAAAATATAAAATAAATTTTACCTCAAATAAATGCTCCTAGATCCCAAAGGGAAAAAGCCGTAAAGACCAACTTCCAAGCCAAATTCCCGCTCCATATGAACTCCAAATTCACTAAACTCACTTTTAAAGTTCAAGTTAGAAAATTATCTATCCAACGGAAGTGGTTTCATTAAAATCGGAGCTCATTTGTAAAAGTTGGATTTTGGGACCTAGATGTACATTGTATATTTTGTATATATTCATTCTTTCCTCATTTTTTTATTATTGTTATGTTGTATTTTAATTATATTATTTTATAGTATTTTTCTATTGTAAATATCTCTTATTAAAAAGACAAAAAAATACAAATTAGAAAAGTAAACAAAAAAATTGTACATGTTGTATGTATTCCCTTGTAAATTCTCCACTATTTATTTTCTTCTCTTTTATTCTATTGTAATTAAAGTAGCCTACTTTATTTCATTTATTTATTTATTATACATTCTCTACAATAACCACCATTCAACTCATCCTACCACCAACCTCCATTTAACCCCACCATTTTTTAAACTTCTCATTCAACTCCATTAATAAAATAACCTCCCACCATTTTAATAACCTCTCATTTCATCATCCATATATGCATCCCATCCTCCTCAATTTGCCTTTGACCCATCTTTATGTGAGGAGAGCCTAGTTCCCAGAGTTGAATCGGTGACAGCGACGCAACCGTGGTCGAGCGACGATGACCCTCTCTCCGGTGAGATCCGTTGGCTTTTTGGCCAACCTCGCAGCCGCATACGTGCGTTGCTCGAGCTCATCGCTCGCCGGCGATTCGAGCGAAGACCGTGCTCTCGTGAGCACATCATAGGCGATCGTCTCCATCATAGGTAATTTTTCATCTCATTTTGTCATTATTGTTATTTTTGCAATCTTTTTGTCACACCATATAACCATCCACATGTCCCTATTTGTTTAGTTCATGTCATCTTCTCATTACCATTTTCCCCCCTTCTTTTTGTGTACATATTTCATGTTTAAAGAAAACTAAAAAAAATAAAACAAAAAAAGTTCTTTTTATTATTATTACATCAGGAAAAAAAAGAAAAAAAATAAAAAAAATAAAAAAAACAACGGAAGGAGCAGCAGGCGTTGTGCTGCCTGCCGCCCCTCCCCCCATAGCTGCGCCGACCAGCGGCACCGCCGCCCACAGCTCCACCGCGGGCGGAGGCGCCACCAGTGCGCGCGCCCCCTGCGGTCGACCTCCAGCGAGCACGCCGCCTCCGCCCCTCCGCCGTGAGGCGCGGCCGCGCCGCACGCCGACCTCCTCGACTCCAGCCGCCATCGCGTGTCGCCCTCGTCACCACCCGCGCGCCTCCGCGCCACCGCCGTACGCCGTCGCCGCCGACCGCGCTGCCGCCCCTTTGGGTTCTCCACCTGCGCCCCCATCGTGAGGAAGAAGAAGGTCCAACCTCTTTTCTTTATTTTTTTTAATTGTAAAAATTGCAGAACTTTCTTGTATAGTTTCTATAATTACGGAATGGTCCCTGTACATGTTTTTAATGTAAATATTGTTTTCTGAGTTTGCATCGATACACCTATGTTTGTATGTTGATTTGGACACATGTTATGCATCTTTATATTCAATGAAAAATGATTTCATGTTGAGCAATTAATTCTCTACATTGTGGATATTTATTTGTATTTTTGTGAGTTATTGTGAATTAATTAAAATTGTCAAACTGAAAGTCTTCATATTTTACCCAATCAGTGCTCTTAAAATCATATCTAACTCACGGTTGCTCCAAAAATTCCACAAAAATTAGATATGATGCTTTGACATATGATTGAGATACTTTCCAAATTTCAACCAAAATGGAGTTATCTTGTGCCTGAAATAAATTGTAGTTTTTTTTAGTATTTGATTTTTAATTAAATCCACGTACATCTTTTTTGCAAAATTTTAAGTCTCATGTATGCCACATGAAATTACCTACTTGAGATAATTTGCACTCTGATTAATTTGATATTGTGGATTAATTAAGAATTAATTACTCACTGTCGTTCTGTTTTCACTAAAAAATCCATAAAAATTCATACTTGGTCAAAAAAATCCAAAAATATTACTGTAGCTTCCTTGAATCATGTTTTTATTCCAGTAAATTTTTCATAATTTTTGCTTACTGTTTGTTCGAAAAATTGCGAAAAGATCTATAAAAAGTGTGTATTTTTCATTGTTGCATGTTAACCCCGAAAAATACAAAAATGTGTTTGGTGTTCATATCTGGATTAGGATTCTAGGAAAAATATAATTTGGCTAAATTGAATTGATCTGACATTAAAATTAATTTGGCTAAGTTGTATGCTTTCTTAGTGTTTTAATTCAGCCGATTTTGCATTGGCATTTATTTTTGCATAAAAAAATCTAAAAAAAATCCGCTTGGAAATCTAAAACTAAATTTTCAAATTAACCTGAAGTTGTTCCTTTGCCTCCCTGAGTTCGACCCCGGACTTGCCCGGGATATAAATTAAGCCGAGACACTCTTCACGGAGATTTTCTCTCGGTTCTGACTAGATCGCTAAGTACACGTATTACAACGTTCCAAATTAAACGTCGTATTTAGCGACTCGTCACCGCACATGGTTCAAACAAGCACCCTTCTCTTCAACCTCATGAGCCAACAACTCCCTCGTGTCCTCCATCGCATCAAGGAGAGAGATGACCTTCGACGTCGTTTCCCTTACACTATTTACACTATGTCGCTGCTCACAGGTGTGCCTCTTGAACTCATTTAAATGCTTCCGCAACAACCCGAGCTTCTGAGCGAGAATAGCTGAAGCCTACCCCTCCAGTTGCATGCTCCATCAAAACTCCACCACTTTGTCGTGGAATCCCTCCCCAGCAACCATGATCGCTCAAATCTGAAGAAAGACCTCAATCTCACGTCCTTCCCAAAGGACCAAATGATCGGGTTGTGGTTGGAGTGAGCTCGACGCATAGCCCACATGTCCGCCAAAGGAAAAAGCCCATCCGCCTCCTAGCATACCAGAAACCGATCAATGCGCGACCTCGACCTAGCATTTCTCCAAGTGTTGACCCACCAACATCAAAAATATGCAAGCTCGCATCAATAGTAAACCACATCAGCTCCAATGAACCTGCATCTGCACCCCCACGCAAATGAGGCCTATCCTTCGGACGTACCATCACGTTGAAATCCCCTTAATAGGCTACACCTCGTCAAGATACCTCTCTCGGAGCAGTCTCAAGTCCTTAGTTAGCTCAGACATTATTTGGCCAGTTTGTGGCTCATACACATTAGTCACCAACAAACGGACCCCATCCACCTTACGCTACAAGAGCACCGGGAGTGAGTGCCTCCCCGTGCTCACATTTTCTACAAGTTCAAAGCTATCCCCGCTTTAGTCCACCGCCATGCCGCCTGAGGCCCCCGAAGAGTCCAGTGCCCTCCACTCGCTCGGGCGAGAACCTCCCATCGAGACACATATCTCGTCAAATCGTTGGGAAATCTTTGTTACTTGTAGTAACAACACATCCGCCACCACCTCTGCATACAGGTTCCGGATTGCCATTCTCTTCTCTGCCCTCCCTGCACCCCTAACATTCCATGAGAGGATCTTCATAAATCAACCTTAGCAACTCTCGATGGTGGCACTACACCCAAGCATCTCAATAGTGCTTGACTCGCCTCCATTCCCGATTACCCCTTGCTAATACTGACCGAAGGCTCAACGTCTGCCGCACCCGCTTCCGCTCCTATCGAATCTCCCTTGTGCTCGAGCGGGTCTTCCTCTCCTGTAGCCGAAACCTGTGAGCCATCGGCCCGATTCAGAGCATCGAACACCGCCAACCTCCACCTCCTTCTGTATTCATTGGAGGAGAGTCGCGAGTACCTTTTCCCAAAACTCCATGAGGGCGACGACCGCAGTGGAAGGCCCCTTCGGGACTTCGAAGAAGCCCCAACCATAGAATCCAACAGGGACTCCTCCTTTGAGCTGAAAGGCACAACGTAGGCATCACGAGCCGCCTCCATCAACTGGCCATCCGCCTTCGTCATCCCAAAGTAACCTCCGCTCCCGTCCATTTTGGCTGAAGAGCCAGGCTCAGAGCACCCCCCAAGCACCAAATGGTGCACCAATCGGTCGGATCCATGCTGGGGAGATTGTTCCAGAGCAATGGAGACACTAAGGTGAGAGCCGGATGCTAGGCTCTCTCTCTCCTTGGCACGGCTCGCAAGCCCTCCCCCACCCCCAAAACGCGAGACTCCTCCGTGCTTGGATCCCGGTCACAAGGACCGAGCTTGGGGTCCACCGCTTGTCCACTCTTCAGCGCACACTACCTCGTGGGGTTGTTTGGCTCTCTAGCCTCAACAATGGGACCATCAGGCACACACTCCTCCAATTCCACCCAGAAGGATGCACGCCCAATCTTCAACAACTCCAAATGTAGAACCGTCGTCCTCGCAACGAAATCCATCTTCACATAAGCATCCTCCCCCTGGCCCCTTAGAGAGGCCCGGACGAATGGACACCACCATCTCGAACCCTCCAAGCAATGCCTCAATCGATCGCATGTCCCGTGCTCATAAAGGCACGCCCTTTAGCTCCAAGATCTTATAGAATCACTCGTGTGAGGTGCCATCACGGAGCGATGGGCGCCTCCACACCACCAACCCATCTTGCGACCTCCGCAGCAAGCTAGACACCTCCCCAATGGATATTCCCTGAGCACAAACAACGCCCTCCTAGAGCTGAAACGTCTCCAAATGTCAGATCCACTTATTGACCAATGTACGCCATAGCCATCTGCAAGCACTCTGTCGAATCACAACATTCACCCACCAAGATGCCCTCCAGCGGGTCCACAGCTTGTGGAGGGAGCTGCGATGTTGCCCCTTGTGGCAAAAACCTCCGGCCATCAACATGGAGCATTCGGGGTCCCTTTGTGTGGAGTAGCAGCATGTTGGGCTTGGATAAATAATGTGCGAAGAAGGATACCACCGAGATGTTGATCACGATGTCGTTGTTGGTTTCCATAATCACCACCACGATGTTGTTGTAGGGTTCTTGAGATGTTATTGTGCACCACCCCATGATCTAGGGTTCCAAATGGAACTCTAATTTTTATTTCGAGCTTGAACAAATCACAAATATGAATGTAACTCGAACGATTTCAGAACTTTGAACCTTCAGAATCTTGTTGATGATCTTCAAAATATGCAAAATTAGGGTTCAGAAGAAATCCTAGATCTTGAACTTGAACCAATCACGAACATAAAAAAACTTCAAGAATAAATTTTCAAGAATGCTCAGAATCGTACCCACTCTGATACCGTATAGACAACGATAATGTGAAAGTATAACAGAGTTAAATAATAAAGAACAGTGGAAAGAACACATGGATTTTACGTGGAACCCTACTTCGTGAGGAGCGGGATGAAACCACAGGGGAAGGCCTTTCAAGGGTCAGGTATTCTATTATTCCTTTCTCTCTCTCTCTCTCAATTGTTACACGTGGTGTGGGACTCTTTATATAGCTCTACCAATAAGTCCACTTCCCACTTGCAGTAGATGTGGGACTAAAGCCGTGGATGTGGTAATTGGACCCTGAAGCGATCCAGTTACCCATCTATGATGGCGTGTATTCTAACAACCCTAAGGCCTCATTCTGAGAGCTCCTCCTAGACATAACTCGCCAGCCATCGTTAGGTCATGCTGGTCTCCTTCTGTTAGGATGTTTCCTTGTCGGCGATGAAATATGTTGACGGGTTGCCGGACCCATGGTAAGAATTATTTTGTAAGGAGTAGAGAAGATGCGGCAAAGAATGAGTGATTATGGAGTGGGTTTTCACTCAGTAGGGATGAGTATGAATACCTAGACTGTGTGAGATTCAAGCTCAAGGTGACAAGGTAGCCGAAGAGAGCAATGTGGCTGGTGGGAGAAAGAAGAGAATTTTGCTCTCTCTGCCTTCCCCATCGTCCTCTCCCACTACTCCGTCTTGAACTATTCATGTACTTTTATATTATCAGTTCTATCTTGAAGGATCTGTGGAACTATTTTTCCACCCCCTCTCCTTATATAAAGAAGGGTAGTCCTCTCATAATAAACATGTTTCTTTTTCCAACGACATTATTGGTGAATCAATAGTTATATTAATATGCAATTGACATTGGTCCATCTGAGTATAAAGTATGTGGATTGAAGCGATTCAATTGTTAAAATTATTTATTAATATAAATAAATCTCCATATTCAGTAATGGAAAATTGATATAAATTTAAATAAATAAAAAATGACTTGTTATTTGTATAAGGTTTCCTCTCGATTTATCCAGAGGTTTGATTTGCTTCCCTGTTTTCAATATGCCTACTTTTTCTTCCTTGTCCACCTATTAATGTTTTGATTTTAATTAGATAAGTTCTTCGAAATATGGTTATGCCTTCATTTTTTTACAGGCACTTTTTCCAGTTTCTTGTTTGTTCTCTGGAAGTTTGAAGTTCCCCGCACAAGATGCAAACATATTGAACCATTATAAATTATTACCTCAACTTTCTATAGTGGAAACAGTTCAAGAGTCAAAAAGCAGATTTCGCAAAGTATATCTGGAGCTATTCTTGGGGTAAAGTTTCTCCATTCAATTCTTTAATTATATAGTACATCTTCCGAGCAGATTATGTATTACCCCTATCTTAAATTTGTTTGATAAGTAGTACTTCTCTTTCCAGCTTATAAAAAAATATATTGCCATAGTGCTCTAGGATGTAGATAATTTGGTATGATTACTTGCATGTTTTTTTACTTGTTCGATCCTGTGATACATGAATTGTTTTATGGCAAAAGGTTATCATATGGCGAGGGCATCTGCTGTTTCAAATAGTTCTATCTATGTCTTAATTTTTCTCTTGGTTTTCTATTATAGCTCGCTTGAAGAGGTATGGGTAACTGTTCTCAATATTACTGGCCCATTGTCAAGTTGGTCATTCGCTGGCAACACACTTCCAGGTATAAATACATTTTCTTTCTTCTGTTGACTACAGATTATGTGTTTCATAGTATCATCATTTTTCTCAATAATATGGTGCAGCCCCGGAGACGATAAATGGTGGGCCGCCATCCTATGTATGTAGACTTAGTGGTGGCGGTAAGGAGAACTGGACTTTTTGGTTAGAGGTAAATATGTTAACTCTAAAAGAGAAATTACTCTTTTCTGGGGCTGGTTATTGCGTGTATTTCCTATCTCTCTTTCATGAATTTCTGGATGGCATGTCAGAGGAGTCGTCTTTGTGCTTTTCAAGAGAAAACTGATAGGATAAAGAATTCACACTCAAGGTACTGCATGGAACAATTAGCAGAGTCGGTGTAATTGCAATAATCAGGTTCCAGTTGCGATGAATGATGGTGTAAATTGGCGTGATTATTAAAATTAGCAATAACATAACCCTCCATTGAGACAGCCTAACTCTCCATAGGGGCCAATAGAGTCCCACGAAGTAAAGTCATTCACAATAGCGGCTTCATTTAGATAGGCCTCTGTCTGGATATCTCGATGCAGTATAAGAAAAGAAAATACGATCAATATCAATCCCCTCTGCATAGTGGTGGCAGGAGCTGGTAGTCTTCTGGAAGAACATAACCTTCCATGTACATGTTATCACCCGATCCTTTCCTAGCTACCACATGAAATGTTTCACTCGTGGGTGTATCCTTTAGCTCAAGATCTTCCCAAACACTGATGTAACGTTCTTTGATAAAAAAACAATTGAAGCATGAAGGCTCCCTTATTGAAGAACCACCTCAGGTGACCGCATGGTCAAGCAACCATCTCCAGCGGTTGCGCGAGGGCGGATCTCGCAGAGACCCTAACACATAGGAGTGCATGAAGGAAGGGGGTGGATGGTGCGAGAGCTACGCCCTATATAAACCTCCCATACGGAGGTGAATGTCGTTTCACGGAACCTCGACGGCGGGAGCCTCCTTCGGACTAAATCCCTAATCCTCATCTCTCATTCTCTCTCGCAAAGAAGACGACGACGGCATATCTTGTTCCTAAAGTGGTATCAGAGCATGATGATATCGATCTTTGCATGCTTCCACGTGACGGTCCAGCAACTCATCATCGTCGGGGTCATCGATCTCAGGCCGCCTCGTGTGGTTGTCGCCGCCGCAACACATCTTTGTTTTTGCAAACTCTAGCACAGGTCTACTTGAGGTACTTCTTTATAAAAAGACAAAAAGGAGAAGACAACTGCTCTTTATTTCTTTCGTATAAAAAATAAGAAAGGAAGAGATCCATTTTTTAAGAGGTGTTGTCTGTGATGGGCTTTTAACTTGGGCTTTCTGTAAAGTTTTTTAAAAAGGGTAGGAGACCGTCGTTCAATAAAAAATCACTTGCATAGTGCTTGGACATTAATTAAAAACTTTGCATGGTTTAATTGGATTAAAGTTGTATTTAATTGTGTGGATTAATCGATTGCCATTGCTTAAGGTACATGGATTCTTTGTCTCCATTCATATCTATCTTTAATCATTTTTGAGCTCATGTCCAAAAAACAAACATCCCTTCGTATAGTCTCATTCCAATATTTTAGGGTCTTCCTCACCCTCTCTTAGCCAGATCAACATCCTCCCAAAACTCGCATCTCCTCTCCGGTGCATCAGTTGACCTCACTTACAAATGGTCAAGACACTTCAAGCGATTTTATCGCATCTTATTCTCGATCGGAGCTATACCATCTTTCCTTCTGATTACATCATTCTAAATCTGATCTTTACGTGTCTGTCCACATATCCACCTTAGCATTTTCATTTCTGCTAATGCCATTATCTGTGCATGTTATGTTTCATAGGCAAACATTCAAATCCATAGAGTATAGCAGGTCTGACGGATGCTTTGTAGAAATTCCCTTTAATTTTCAAAGAAATTTTCTTATCACATATAATAGTAGAGGATCCTCTCCACTTCAGCCAAAATCCATTTATTCCATTAGTAGCATTTCCATCAATTTTCCCATCATGTTGCAAAATAGATCCCAAATATCTAAAAGAAACTCTCTTCTGAATGTTATCATTGCCAATCTGCACCTCGATTCCTTCACCATTGCTTCCATCAAAAGTGTGCTCCATATATTCACCAATCTACTTTTTTGAGAAAAGTGAAGCGTTGCATCCCGATATGGGCACCACCTCAGTTTGTTTATGTATATATATATATATATAAAATTAAAGATTACATCGCGGTACATTCTCCATGAGATACAAAGCATCCGTCAATGTTCAATTACATTTTCTGTGTAAAATGTTTGTTTCCCAAAAATGATCACGTTCCTAACACACCAGATCATCCTGACCAACGCAGAGGGGTATGAGAAGTCTTCGTGCCGATCTGATATTCCTCTAGAAGTTGATCCAATCTTTCCCATCCAGCCATGTCTTATTGGCCCTGTTCCACACCCGTGCCGGCAAAGAACACGAGAAAAACAGATTTTCTACGTCCTCCACTACCGATCCGCATCTATCGCAAGTACCATCCTCCAATCAGAGCAGCTGCCCCCAACGACCTTTGGTAAGAATCTTGTCAAGCCTGAACAACCATAGGAAAACCTTGACTTTGTTTGGTACTTTACTTCTCCATATCATCCCTGTGTCAACCCCCGCCTCTTTTTGCATCCCCTCCCCATCCTACATGAAAAGGCGATATGCATTCTTCGCGGAAAACCTCTCATTTCCCCAGTCAAAATGGTCCCTACCGGATGATGGCCCCTCTATCCGTGTCGGCTCCTCTTGTTATGCCATGAATTCGTTTACCCTCTGATATGACAGTTCAGTAGAAAAAATTAGAGATCGTGTTCCCCGATCCCATACCTGTTGCATCGGCTCCTCTTTGTTACACGTCAACTCCTAAAAGGAAGAACCTTCGTATGATTTTTATTGATTGGTGAAGGCTTGTGATTATGTTCCATGGGAGATCTTGTGGAGAGTTTTGGAGAAGAGACGTGTACATGTCCACTACATCAACCTTATAAAGGATATGTATGTTGGAGCTTCATCTTGTGTAAGGATCCAGTCTTAGAAGATCCACTGTTTTGACATCAACATCGGTTTACATCAAGATTTATCGCTAAGCCCATTCTTTTTTTACTTTGATTATGGATGAGTTGACTAGTCACTTTCAGGTTGAGGTACCTTGGTGTATGTTGTTTGCAGATGATATTGTGTTAGTTGATGAATTTAAAGATGGAGTAAATAACAAGCTTGAGGCTTAGGGACATGCCCTAGATACTAAAGGAATTCGTATAAGTAGGGTAAGACGAAATATATAGAGTGTACATTTGATGAAAGTAGTGGTGAATGAATCAAGATGAAGATTGGAGAAGTAACATTCGAAAGAAAGATTCGTGTAGATACTTGGGATCTATTTTGCAACATGATGGGGAAACTGATGGATATGTTATTCATAGAGTAAATGCACGTTGGTTAAAGTGGCGAGGAGCTCTGCTATTTTTTATAAGAAAATTTCTTTGAAAGTCAAAGGAAAGTATTACAAGGAAGTCATGAGACCTGTTATGCTTTGCTTCATGTATATGAATGTTGGCCTTTGAACTATAGACATGTACAGAGAATGACAGTAGCAGAAATGAAAATGCTATGATGGATGTGTGGTCCGTAACGTCTCTGACAACTTGTTGGGTTCGGGTTCAAATGGATCCGTTGATAACCACCCAAAATGTTTAAGCCCAAATTGTCAAGTAGTAATCCCCACCACTTGTAACCCACTCTCACACTTTGTGAGTTTTAGATGTGGGACTATATTTGGGGTATGGGTGTTACAACATCCCCCACTTATATTTGCAACGTTCTCGTTGCGACATGGCTCATCACTTATTCCCAATAACAACGGTGGTTGCACGCTCCGGGTAGCCATTTCCTCCTCTCTTTGTAGGGGTGCCTCCACCTCTCAGGTAGCCCTTTCCACTATTAGAGGGAAATTGGCTCTGATACCATTTGTAATGTCCTGGGCTTAGGGCCATAGTATGTTATCGAGGAAAACTAGCCTTGACAACTTATTGGGTTCAGGCCCAAATAGATCCATTGACAACCACCCAAAATGCTTAAGCCCAGGTTGTCAAGTAGTAATCCCCACTACTTATAACCCACTCTCACACTTTGAGTTTTAGATGTGGGACTATATTTGGAGTATGGGTGTTACATGGTCATACACGGAAAGATCATATTTGGAACGATGTGATAAAAATTAAAGTTGATGTAGCTTTCTTAGAGGATAAAATGAAAGAAAATCCAGCCCTACTTAATGTGGGATAAGGCTTTGTTATTACTGTTGTGGATGTTTATGATAACATTAAGGACGCCAAATTTGATTTCAAGAGAAAGAGATATGAGGAAATTCATCAACAAGATAAAACCATGCCAAAGTGATCTGAAGCATAGTCGGGTCCTATGCATCAAAATACATTAAACTAAAAATAGAGATAGGCATAGTCATAACGACTTAGAAACGAGGTCCAACGATTTTTTTCAATGTCAACATGCCTCACACTAAAAAAAAGGTAACCAAGGTAAAGAATTATGTATAAGTAGATAAGCCTTGATAGTAGTATATGTTTGAACGCCAAAGCGTGACCATCAGATGTATACACCACCTTCATATCTAATCTAAGTTGTTCGATATGTACATATGATGCTGGGTGAAATTGTGGATAAGGGCAAAATTAGGGTTGTTAATTAAAAATAGAATTTTCCATCCAAGTTGACTCAGTCCTTGTTTCAATTTTATTCTATTTAATAAATTGAGATCACATGTGCTTTTGTTTAGGTTGAGTCATTTTAGGAGTTTGATTAGCGTTTTACTACCAAAATCCCGTGCTATGTGCATGTCTTCGATTTCTCCTTCTCGTTCTTTATTTTTTTATCGCAAATGGATTTCACATTTACATCAATTGGTATCAGAACTTGACTTTTCATGATTTAACATTCCTTCAAAGCTTGCATGGAAGAAGCCATTGAAATTTCTTTGCTAAATAAAGGGACAAGTGTATATGAGATGGAAGTATCATTTCAAATATGCTCAACATTTGTTCAAATATACTAGCTACATTGAAACTATTGCGAGACCCATAGAGTTTATTAGGTGAAACAAGGGAAGCTTTGCTCTAGGAACCTCTCTCGGGCACTTGATTTCTTTCGTTCTTATGAAACAAATGTCAGGTTTATACCTATTTAAAAGGGTGTGGGTTGAATGGATCCACAACCAAGATTGAATCAACCAAGATACAATAATCAATAGGTCCTGTGCATGTTTTTTTTCCCAGAAGAGTTCATTCTTTGCTTGCTAATCGAGTATTTCTTCATCATACTCAACAGGCTGGAGGCTCGGAGAATTTGAGAGTCGATGTTGCAGTACTGGATCAATATTTGTTAGACGGTACAAGGAAGCTGAAAGGTCTGTTCCCAGATTGGGCAGATATCACTGCTTTCTCAAGCTTCCTCTCGACCTACTACTTCTAGGATCATTGTCCTTTGCATGTAACGTATACATAAGCACCCTTAATACCTTCTCGGTCCATCACGATCCCACCTGGTCTGAAAAGGTTATATCATATATTGTTGGGTTATGGTCATTATGAATGTCCCTTTTATTTGTTTTTAATTGAGACGTGAGAGACTGTTTTTCTTGACAATTTCCCATTTGATTTGAAGGAAAGTTGCATGATCAATGTCTTATATAAATCCTAAGAGGCCGGTAAAGATAATGTTGTGAAAGTAATTGATATTCATTTGGAGGAAATACTAAATAAATAAATATGTATTCCAATACGTATTATTCATTATTTTAAATGTAGTAAGTTTTTGAATACATGTATTCATATATGTACATAGGTGCCCGTTGCGTTAATATCAAACCGCGGCACATCTTAATTAAGTTTATTTTTTTAAAGTTTATGAAAGTCTGGTTGCACTCCGTTGATGAGTGGGATCAATTAGTGATAAAATAGAATTAAAATAATTGGTAAAGAACTGGGTTTTGTATTTCATTGCAGATTAGAGATACTATATATTCGATGCTTTGTATCCCCATCTGATTTCAATCATAATATTTGGAGATGGAAAAGGGTTACGAGTATGTACTTACCACCATTAATCAATCTAAATTGGGTAATCTCATTGAGAATTTGGGGCATTGCTGTTGAGTAGGTGTCCAGCCCCTTACGAAGATTTTGTGCCATTTATGTTGCTGAAAGGGTTGCGAATTAAACTTCATTGTTATTGAAAGCAAACCTTGAGCAAATTAACGGCATTAAATGTTATCTCTACTAGCGTGAGCAAACTGTGCATATTATGACATTGGAAAAATTCCTCTAACGTGAAGAAAATGGGATGTTAAATTATGTTTATTCGGCAGAAGATTCCTCTAACGGCATTAAATTTTATCTCTACTAGCGAGAGCAAATTCAAGCACCTTTCCTTTTAAATTCGTTTCACTTGATCGAAACAAGGTTGGTTCGTTTTTCTGCTCTCAACCAATATGAAAAAGCCGGAATGCGTGATAAAAAAGATATCTCGATTTATATTTACGACGTACAATGACATTCAAGTTAGGGATTTTTCCATATCATCCTAAATATAAAAAACAACTCTTTAGTCCAAACTGCTTTGTAATTATAAGTTGAAATTTAGACTGAATTTCTCGTATTTAATAAGAGATTGGTTGCAGAGTTGGGCAGGGTTGGGCTGGATACTATTCATAGGGGTACCCCTCCTCACAATTTACTATTCACCCAATCCAACCCAACCCTGCAACCAAATGAACCCTAAGGATCCTTATATTGTTGGAGATTGAGGGTTAGATTTACAGCAGGAGTTGTCGATATGAGACAGTCGGAATACCCCTAGGATTTATGAAAAGAGTTTTCAACGCTCCTTTTAAGTTGAGCATATATATCATTCATATTCAATTTGTTACAATATTTTTTGAACTGTGTTGTAACTGGTTTGGAAAATATCTGCAGTTTGGTCAGTAGAACGTACGCTACGAGTACGAATTAGCCCTCTCAGTATCAAATCTCTAGTATAGTGGTAGTCAATTTCTATATATTTGGTGTGTTTTGGACCATAGAATTGTTGGTTATTTGCATTGTTGCTCCATGTTGTATTTGAATGATAAAGACATTCTCATACCAAGCATGATGCCTTAGTAGGGGTGTTAATAGAATTGAATATCTTCTTATCCACTAGGATTCTGATTCAATTCATTGTAAAAGTTTTGAATCCCTGCTTGAAACGAGCTTTAAAAGAATTTGCTAACTTATATTCAATTTTTTTTTTAGTTTTGAATATTCAAATTCAATTTATTTTATTTTGAATTTAAAATATTAGTTGATGTTTTAAAGTTAAATAATATTATACGGAGAATAATATAATTTTAAATATTTTATTGTGATTCTAATTTTGAACGTAAGTTACTAAGATAAGTTGAAAAACTATATAACCAAGGAATATATCAAAGCGATGATAAATAATGGATAAAAATGCCTTATTTTTATAATTATTGTATGTCTTTTACACTGTAAATGTATTATTTCTCTATGTTGGAAGAAATATATAAATACAAATAATTATATGAACTTATCGTTGATGAAAAAATTTAAAGCATTATGATTATCCTTGCATGTCAAATTTAAAGATAAATGATCGAACTCTTACGGTTATCATTGTGTGAAGTTGGGGAATTGAGGATTTCATTTTGCGTTTATTTGGGGGGCATGATAATAATCAATAATAATGAAATTTCAGTGAAATCGAAATTGATTTTCAATTTCTATTTTATATTATTCTATTAATAAATAAGAGATATTAATAATAGATATTAATATTAATTATTCATTAATGAATAAATATTAATATTAATTATTCATTAATGAATAAATACTAATAAAGAAATAAGAAAAAATGAATCGAAATCCATTTTGATTTATTAAAATATTTAAATAAATTTATATATATATTTGAAATTTTTATTAAGATTAAGATGAAGTAGAATCATTTGATATAAATGAAATATTAAATAATTCCATTGTTATTAATTGGGTATAATAAGTAAGACTAGTATTATTAATAGTCCCCCTGAAACTTAAGATAGTTCTCGGCCCTGCACAACTATGACATTTAGACGGTCTTTACGCTCAAACTTTGTGATCCATCAATCTTCCATCGTCTCACGTACATCTTCACAGATTCGAGATGACTCTCTTCTCTCAAGTCGGTCCCACCTAGTCACGAGGTGAGTCAGACCTAGTCTCCCTCGCCTCCCCCCCCCACCTTTCGAGGACGACTCTCACCTCGGCCTTTGTCTGTTTCACTTGCACATTTTCTCTAAATGCTTATGAGATGTTTTCCTTCCCAGAGGATTTGACGGATATCATGGCTAGAGGGAAGGGACCGGTTGATGATAGAGCTATTGAGGAGAGACATGTTGATGATAGACTAGATCCAGCCATAGATGTTATAGACGGGATTCTAGACACACTTTAGCAGATGAGCACACATATTAGAGATCGGTTTAGAGTCCAAGATGAGTTGAGAGCTGAGATCCCTGCACTGAGAATAGGAATAGGGAACCCACCACAAGTTGTCGTGCTCCCGTTATTACTTTGAGAGATAATTATGACCTTAAAGCCAGCACGTTACATCATTGGATTTAGTTATCACCGAATCAAGGGGCATACGACCTAAGACCATCCTTTATCTTTTTACTTCCTAAGTTCTATGGGAACATGATAAAGGAGTTGTTTACCTTCATCAGTTTGAGATGATTTGTGGTATGGTGATCTACTTAGGAGTTACGCAGGAGGTTATACGCCTCAAGGCTTTCCAGTTTTCCTTAGCAGACAAGGCACTCTATTGGCTGAACCATTAAGGGAGAGAGATTTCAACTTGGGAGGACCTTATGTCAACCTTCCTACGTAAATATTTTCCTCTAGGATGGACGAACGCGATGAGGAGCCAGATATCGAATTTCAAGCAACATTCACATTAGTCGTTCTATGAGGCATGGGAACGATTCAAGGATATGATCGAGAAATGCCCTCATCACAAGATACCTTTGAAGGTGCTTGTACAGAATTTCTTTGGAGGACTCCAACCAGATATTTAGGGGTTAGTGTAAATAACATATTGGTAACTTATCTTGTAATTTTTTGTAAATGTGCTTGTATATAAAAACTGAAAAAAATACAAAATCCATAAAAATACAAAGTTCTAAAATCCAAGAAAATTTGTAAAATCTTTAAAATCCATAATAATAAGTAAAATTCGGAAAACTTACCTCCCAAATTTGCTTCACAAGGAGATGTGACTACACTGGTCACACTACAGTTCTCTTCTCATTCTTCTATCTTCTTTCTCTATTCGATTGTGGACGTAGAGGTCGAAATAGTTAGCGATATGGATAAGTGCATCTGAGTTGGCTGCTGAGGTGAACTTGAATAAGGATTTGTGGAATTTAATGATTGTTAAGGATAAAATCCTACTCCTAGTTAAGGCTCCGACAAAATGCTTAAGGCTCGATCACACTCTGTCCTTTGTTTGTTCTCATGAATTGATTTAGGAAAACAAATTCATTCTAACTTTCTTTATTTTTATTTATTTTTCAAATAAGTGTTTGATAAGGGACAAGCAAAGTTCAACTATAATGGGTTGATAAATCCATGATTCATTAATATTTCTATCGCATTTTGTCTTAAAACCCGTAACAAATACATGTAGATATGCATTAATTCTCATCATTTATCAAAATATCATTCATGAGTAAAAATGTATTCTTATGCATAAAAAAGACATAAAAAGTAAGAAAAAGAAAATAAAGAAAAGAAAAGAAAGACGGACTGTATATATGCATATATTGTATATGATGACTAATAAATATAAATATAGTTGTAAGATGTATTTATATAACCTAACTCACAAGACCAAGTCAGTAGGAATTGGTCAATAAACAGTAAAGTAGGGGCAGATAAGGAAGAAAATACCAAAAATAATTAATTATGTACATAGAACACTTAATCTTATTTATACGTTATTTATCAAATCTTCATTTAATATTAATTAATTTATTTGTATGTATTTTGCACCAAACTCTAATCCATTGTGTTTATAAAAATGTTTATAAAAATATAATCCAACATGTATATATGTCAAGAATTCAAGTTTACATATTATCAATTTCCCAACTTCCGAACCTCATAACTTCTTCGTACGAGCTCCAATTTCACTCCACTCACCTTTAAAGTTCATAAAATAATATTATCTAAATAATAAAGGTGATTTCATTAAAATCGGAGTCTATTTGCAAAAAGTTGATTTTTTGACCTAATGATTAAGGATATGGAATTATCCTCAAGCGCATCACAGAAGCGTGATTGTCGTATCGGATACGACGAAGAACTACTAGTCGCACTAGTTGTTTGGTGCAGCGGAATTTAAAAAATTTTATTCGATGAAACCACATGATCCGAGAACCATTCTCAGGTCGTTTCATCTATAACCACAACAAGCGTGGTTGATCAAGTCTCTAAAGAAAGAGACCTCCTGTCTCAAGTCCGATCGTCGGCGAGACCGCTTGCGAGCATGGGGATGAACCGCGTTGTCCTCGCAATCCAAGAAGTTGATCCAAGCGTGGTTGCTCCTGATCTCGTCGTACAAGATCGAATGTCTCCTTCGTGAGTGTAGCACTCCAAGAAGACGGAGAACCGAAGAACGTCGAAGCGGCGGCGCGGTGGCGAAGGCCACGACGATTCTCTCCTCTAGGGTTTGGTGGTCGGCCATCAATTAGAGGGAGAGAGGGTAGACGTGTACCAAGAAAGAGAGAGAGATAGAGAGAGATAGAGAGAGAGCTCCAATATTCATGTAAAGAGAGAGCATGGTATGCCTCTCTATTTATAGGGTTTTGGGATCCATGGATCTCAATCCATGTGACATATAAAATCAATGGATGAGATTGATTTATGACAATCCAATGGTCAAGATTGTTGTTGGTAAAACCAACAAATTTAGGTTAAAATATATTTGACAGAATCAAATATAAATTAGTCCTAAATCAAACTCAATAAATAAGGAGAGAAGATACATGGAGATTTCATCTCCATGTACCTTCCAAAGTGGACGGCCACACATTCCTTATAGGAATGATGTGCCGCCCAAAGATTCCATGGGGATTGCAATCTCGTGGAAATCCATGAGATTGCATATCTCCTTGAAATTCTCCTTTATTTATTTCCAACAACTTTTGTTGGATTTTATTCTTCAAAAATAATTCATAATTATATTTGAGAATATTGCAATCTTTCCATTGAAATAATGTGAATTATATTCACAACCCAAAACAACATATAATTTACATTGTCAATTAATTACACAATGTGTATCCAATATACATAATAATTAATCAACACATATAAATTATAATTAGCTCTCTCTAATACATTATAAATCATATTTATAATATATTATGAATAATTGGATATTTCTATCCACATTATTCTTATCCATAATAATTAAATCACATTTAAATATATTGGATAATTTCTTCGTACATTAAGATGATTAAATCACATTTAATCATGATCTCTTCATTGCTTAGATCTTATGGAATTATTCTTGAACCCTTCAAGAATAATGCAATCTCTCCGCAGATACTTGGAGATAAGGACAGGGCGATTGTATTGTTCTACGTATAGTGACATGGATATTGAGATCGTATCTCAAATCCAGATCGCGGGCCTCCCATAGATGCTTGATTAAATCAAGACCGTAAATCTAATCTTCTCATTGTATCTGAATCACATTCAGATCAATGTCCAACACTTGGACCAAGATCAGTTCACTTCTCTACTGAGAGGAGTCACTAAAATCCAGACCCGTTTCATCACTCCCTAGGAATGGAAGCGTCATGGTTATACAGCCGTTTATGATCAAATCACCCTCAGGTATTCCCAATACTTGTAAATCTTGCATACTGGAAGAGTCAGACTAAACCCGAAGTATTGGATCAACTTTATACTGTCTACTTCATGGTTTTATCAGTAAGTTTCTCATTCGATCATTGGAAGTTGGTATCAATCATACACTTTCGAAAAGTGTATATTATACCTAGGTACTGATCATATACTAAAAGTATATATCAAACCTACAAATTCAGTCAAGCTTCCAAAGCGAGACGACCATAAGCATGGAATTTGATTCTTCCCAATATCTCATGAGTGAGCTCATGTCTTCCGGTTCAGTAACTGAACCTGTATGATCCCTTTGAGAGATCGTATTACTCATATGCCTTTATGTGCACACCAACGCGCCGGTGTATAGACCTTGATTAGGTCATCAACCTATTGGTCTGCCAAATGTACACACTCAAACATATAGTAACACATCTGTCTCCGGTCAGAGGATGCGTGCCTATATCATGACAGCATACGATATAGGACTTTGGTTATCTCGATCTCGTTAAGTCAACTCTTTGACCTAACTAATCTGACACCTCCGAATCTCTATTCCTATGCAGAGGACCTGCATCAAGAGGTCGGTCAGATATCAGCCTTTAGGGATAAGGATTGCCATCTCCTACTCAAGATGGAGATCATCTCTTAATAATCATTTGACGGTGCTTGATGAGACCTCAATCTAACCCTTTAGATATTCATCCAAGCACCAGCCTCTATGATTCAATAGTTGAATCAACAGCTGTATGATTATTAAGATGGCCATGGTACATAACCCTAATTATACTAAGGGACCTATTATGCAAATTATTCATTCTTCATTTCAGATCAGGGAACGATATATGCAATAATATTTATTGCATAATGGCTCGTCGTGGGCTCGCATTTCCAACAATGATAACTGGGTTTCTAGGCTGTTTATTTTATTCCGTACATATTGTTTAAAGAGCAACTGATTTTAACAATTTCTAATTATTTTTATTATCTTATACTTTATTTATAAAATAAATTCCAAAATTAAACCTTTAATAGTATTTTAAATAAATCAAAATCACTAACATTAAATGAATTTGAACTATAGTGTGTATATATATATCTATTTATTAATATATGAAAATTAAATTATTAAAATCTATAAAAAAAATCATATAACTCCTATTTATTATTGTATTTATTGATAAAATATAAAAATGATAACTTATTTATTAAAATATTGAATTAAAATTATATATGCTATTTATCAAGTATATTATATTTGTATGTATTAATATTTTATTTATAAATCCTAAAATATATATTATTTATAAATATAAAATATGTCATAATTTAGATAATTTAATCATTTATATTTTTCTTTTTTATACTTATTTAAGATAATACCATTTACTATTTAAATACATAATTTATATTATATTTAATATTTTGACTTATGTGGTGATGACATGTGTCGGTACCACAGCCTCCTTCAACCTCAAGATTCTGTCAATGTTCTGTTTGAATGCCCGACCTTCACCAAATTATACACGTTCCATTTCTTCGCCTAACACTGATCTGATATGTCCAATTCCTTCACTAACTACCAAGACACACGCCAACCATCAGATTTACATTACTCACTCGCTATTTCGTCTATTTAATTCAATTCAAAACCAAGTTCTCTAGCTCCAGTTCACAACTTCCTGACTGCCCCACGTCCATAGTCTACAACTTCAGCATTTGTGGTGACAAAACCTCAAAGACAGCTCCCCATGGAAGGTGGACCTTTGAGGGTTCCAAGGCGGCGCTCCGCATTGCATCGCCGACATTTGCACTATGTAGCTCGGGCAATACCAGCCCTTAAGAAAAGACCAGAGGGTCTTAAACCCTCACTTTCCAATTACTCCTCCGACCATTTTCATTCCTCGCATTTCTCGCTTAATTAAGTTGCTAAACCCATCTTTAGTTAGCTTAATCATCTTTCATCTGATTCCAAACAATTTCCCCTTTCCATTTGACTCGAATCGGCTTCCAATTTGATCTGGAAATCCCAATTTCTGAACTCTAAAACTGCACAAGAACCACATAACCACCATGCCGATTCATTAGAATCGAGCCTCGATAAACCTTTCTTGCAGGCAGACATTATCTGGAGCAAATGAACAGCAACATCGGGAGCAATTTCATTGTTCCTGATCGATCAACATTTGCTACAGATCGAGAAAGAGCACCCAACTTCTGGAAACCCTAGCATGTTTCACCTTCGACCATCTTCTCTGATGTTCCACCTCATCGCAGGGGACCTCGAAGTGTGGAGGAGCCCTCTTCTAGACCTCTCGGAGCTCCTCCAGTCATCGCGCTTCAACGTTGACCCACAGATCATCATCTGAATTCAAAGTCGCCATCGCCTGCTCTTATTTTGTGGAAGAACATGCTGAAGAACCCAAGCTGTACGTGGACGACACGTGACTCCCTTTGATGCCCAGATTCGCCCGCGCCATCTAATCCAGACCGCACTAACACAGATGGTGAAAGAATTGCATATTAACCTTAGTTCCTTCCAGATTTCATTTACGCTCCAGATTTTTTTCTAGAATTGCAAATAGCTCCCCATGTGGGGACCTATTTGCAAGAACTTTGTTTTATTTACGTATTAGTCCCTGACCATGGGCTAAATTGCAGAAGACTTATTATATTTCTTTTACATTTGTACCCTTGTATTCATTGTGGACCTTGGACACTCGTTGGACATTATTTTGTGACGATTTTTCTTGGGTAGTTAGCCAACTACGCTAGCGATGCTTTTTAGTATTTCTCATGCATTTTTGTCTCTTTATTTTCGAGTTTTGATACTCCACTTCATTTTGAGTTTTGTTTGAGTTCTTTTCGAACATGTTGCTCGGTTTTCTTCATGTCATCTACCTATATGGTATCTTCTACATTTTCTATCGCATATATACTATATGGTAGATCACTTGTTTTGAAAAATTCATAACTTTGAAAATTAAATAAAAAATGGAAAAGATATAATCAAATAAGAAAGATAAAACTAAAAATCGCAAAAATAATCATTTCGAAGAAAGAAGAAAATTAAAATCACAAAAATATTTTCAATCTCAAAATCTTAAGTATTACTTTTTGCCTCCTTCTGTTCAACCCAGAGACACTTACTTGGCTAATAATAATTGAAAATAAAATAGAAGAGAGCAGTCTATTATTCTTTTATTCATTACTTCTCTCTCTCCTATTTTATTAAATTTGATTGAAATACATGTTTTTCTTCTACGATTTCTATTAGAAACCGACAATTTTTAACTGCAAGTCAAACACGTGTTTTCATAAGCCCATTGCACGTAGTTCTAAAGAAATCCAAAATTATGATGGTTACAAATGACCACAGAGAGGAGAGCTCGACCTGAGTGCCTACATCACGGCACGCCTATGTTCATTACTAGTGCATGAACTCAACTACTAAGAAGGCTCACTTTCCTCTGCCTTTTATTGATCAGGTATTTGAAAGGGTGGCAGGCTGGACTGGTACTCTAGATGCAACCTCTAGGTACAACCAAGTGTCGATCGCCCTATAAGATCAAGAGAAGATGACTTTCACTTGTCTCTTTGGTACCTATGACTTTAAGTTGATGCCCTTTGAAGCGTGAATCCCATGCAAGCGAATAACATGTTGAATATATAGCTTGGCCAGATCCACCAGAGTGCATGTCATGTTCATGGGAATGAAATGTGCAGATTTGGTCAAACGGCCTACAATAACCCAAAAAACATCATATCCACCTACTGTACGAGGTAAGGATGTCACAAAATCCATAGAGATACTCTCCCATTTCAACAACAGGATAAGAAATGACTGTAACAAGCTGGGAGGACGCTTGTGCTCTGCCTTCACCAATTGAAAAGTAAGAGAATGGCTAACATGTTCTGCAACATCTCTCTTCATCCCCTCTCACCAAAAGTGCTTACGGAGGTCTCTATACATCTTGATGCTTCCTGGGTGGATAGATAATCTAGAATAGTGAGCTGAATTTCGGATGTCCCTCCACAAATCATCATTATCAGGGACACAAACATGGTCTCCCTTCCATATGGTGGACTCACAAACTCGAAATCCATCAAACTCCTCCTTCAGGCATCGATGGAACAAGTCTTGTAATTTTTGATCTGTTTGTTGACCATGCACAATCTTGTCCCATAATCCATTGTACTTTGCATGTATAGTAACATCATTTGTAGTACTATCAAATGGGTGCCACTCACTGAGCGTTGTGAGCATATCCCAAGTCTATAGCCATGTTGCGGTGCCCTCGATATGTGCTCTCCTACTCAAAGCATCTGCTACTACATTTCCCTTACCCGAATGATAAGAGATCGTGCAGTCATAATCTTTCAACAGTTCCATCCATCGTCTTTTCCTCATATTCAACTCCCGTTGGTCGAAGATATATTTAAGACTCTGTGGTCTGTAAAAATTTCAAACGTGACCCCGTATAAATAATGACGCCATATATTCAATGTGAAGACTATAGATGCCAACTCCAAGTCATGAGTAGGATATTCTGTTCATGGTTCTTTATTTATCGTGATGCATATGCCACGACATGACCATGTTGCATCAACACTGCTCCTAAACCCTCCTTTGATGCATGTGTATACATCGTAAAGTCTAAGGTTCCTGAAGGAAGGGTGGGAATCGGAGCACTGGTCAGTCTCTCCTTCAACGTACGAAAGCTCTGCTCGTACTTATCGCTCCAAACGAAGGGGGCGTCTTTCTGTGTCAAATGAGTAAGTGGTAGGGCTAGCTGCAAGAAGCCCCTAACAAAGCACATGTAGTAGCCAGCGAGAACTAAGAAATTGTGTATTTCGGTAACTATCTTGGGCTACTCCCAAGACATTACTGCATCTATCTTGGCTGGATCAACCGCCACGCCTGCTCCTGAAATTACATGACAAAGGAAAGCTACCTCAGTAAGTAAAAACTCACACTTGTTGTATTTTGCATAAACCTTGTGTTCTCTGAGTGTTTCCAAGATTGTATGAAGATGTTGCTCGTGCTCATGCTCATCACGTGAGTAGATCAAGATTCACCACCACAAAACGATCCAAGTACGGGCGAAAAATTCTGTTCATCGTGTCTATAAATGTGGCAGGTGCTTTCGTGAGTCCAAATAGCATGACCACAAACTCATAGTGGTTGTATCTTGTGTAAAAAGCAGATTTGAGCACATTTGTGTCCTTAATCCTCAGTTGATGATAACCTGATTGTAGGTCAATCTTTGAGAATATAGATGCGCCCTGCAATTTATCGAGAAGATCATCTATTCGTGGGAGTGGATAACGGTTCTTTACCGTCCTTTTATTCAATTGTCTGTAGCGTAGACTCGTCCTTCTTCTTTACAAAGAGGACCGGTGCTCCCCAAGGTGATGTACTGGAATGGATAAATCTCTTTTCCAATAACTCTTACAGTTGTACCTTGAGCTTCCTGAGCTCGCCTGTTGCCATCCAATATGGTGGTATGGAGATCAGTTGTGTGTCTGGTATCAAAGTAATCTTGAACTCGATCTCCCTTTCTGGCGGCAGTTCAAGTAATTCCTCTGGAAATACATCCGGAAAATTTCGTACAATTTTGACATCTTCAATCATACAATCTTCGACAGGTAACTCCACAACATAGGCGAGAAAACGTATGCAACCCTGATTGAGAAACTGTTGGACCTTCAATGCGGACACATAAAAGACTTCACCATCTTTTGTACGTCCATCGAACTGAAAGACAGGTATGCATGGGAGAAGGAAAACTACCGTCTTCTCAAAATAATCAATGCACGTGTGATGCTGCTCGAGCCAATCCATCCCCAAGATAATATCAAAATCTTCCAACTGGATAAGTAAAAGATATTAGGGCATCAAGTGCCCGCCAATCTACACTGCAACATTCTCCACTTCTTGTCGCACTATGAATAATTGGCCCCTTGAGCCCTTGATGTAGTAAGGAGATGAAACACAGACTGGTTCTTTTATCTAATTAGATGCTAATCGATTTGCAAGAAAGGAGTGTGTGTCTCCCGAATCAAATAAGGCGTGTAAGGATGTACCATACATTGAAATCATACCTCGCACTACTACTCTTGAGGTGTGTGTCTGCTCCTGCGTGATTGCATTCAATTGTCATCGAGGCTATCATGGGGCACTAGAACCCGCTACACTGAAGGTTGGTCATGGTGGAGGACGCTGAAAACCTCGACCTCCATGACAGGAAGTTGATCCCTATGTGACTGTTCAGATGAGAAAGTGACAGCCCGCCCGCACCCTTTTGAAGTGATGAATCACAGATTCATCAGAAAGTCAGTTGCACGCTTGGTTGATGGTCACCTGAGCTGCTGGTATGTAAGGGACACTTGGCCTTGAAATGGCCTGGTTGCTGGCAGTGGAAACATCGATGATCTCCTGACTGAGAAAAGGAGCCCCCTGAGACAAGGCTAGCACCTCCTGTCTTGCGGCTTTGGAAATGTGTAGAAGAGTTGAGAAAGGTACTACCAAGGCTCGCCAATCCCTGCCCCAAAGTAGGTGTAGGGCCAAACCTACTAGCGGTAGGAGTGGTCGCCATTGAGTGGAAACCACTCTCTCTACGAGTTCTGTAGAAATCTCGACGAGTGGATCTTCTCGACTGCTGCAGCAGCGATGAATATCCATTTCATCACCTTTATTCTATCATTTTAGACTTAAAAACCCTAGCTAATATATGTAAATAGCATTAGTTTGTTCAAAATAGCATATGTTATCTATTACACTTATTGAGCAAATAATATTGTTTTAATGCCAAAATTATAGAATAAAGAGAAGAAAAGAAAAAGGAATAAAAAATTGAATATAATTTATGACCCTCACCTCGAGCCCAAGTCAAGAATTGGGTCGACAAGGAATAAAGTAGGGGAGATAAGGGCTAAGAATGCAATAAATACCTCATTTATTCAGTCATTATTTAAGCATTTTTGACACCCATTTTATTCTTTATTATTTATTCACCAAATAAAGAAATTTTGTACATGAAAGTTGTATATAATAATGTGAATAAAAATACAAAGTTGAGTTTGTACAAAAATAATACACATTGTGCATTTTATACACAAATAAAAAGTTAAAAACTAAACTTCACAGACCCGTATATTTTAAATAAAAACTCAAAACATATCAAAATCACCTCTAATATTATATAACTTTTCAAGAGCTATCTAATGGTTAGTGGTTTTATATTCTTTAGATTTATTGAGTGAAAGTTAAGTTTTGGACCTCAATTGTACATTCTACCGATTAAAATATTCAATTTATTCATTATTTATTATATTTGCAAATTAACATTTTTATAATTTTGTAAACATTCTTTATAACATATGTGTATATTAAAATTACAATAAAACCTAAAAGAAAATAGAAAATAAAATAAAATTATGTCAAGACATAGATGGAATACCTATGTTATATATGTAGATAAATAAAAGGTGAAATATATTCTTTGATTCTTTATTCATACATAATTTTATATTATTGTATATATTATTGTTATTCTATTAAAAATACAAACCTAAAATAAAACTCATTAAAACACATGAAATAAAATCATGTATATAAAACATAGGTAAAACACCTATAAACATACCTACATAATCTACATATCTATTTATTCAAGTATATAAATAACATCTTAAAAATAAAATAAAAATATATTTATACTCACAATAATAAGTGATAAATTTATAAAATAAAATAATAAAATAATAAAATAAAATATATAGAAAAGAAAAATAAAAATGTATAAAGCATAGATGAATATACCTGTAAATACACTAAAAAATAAATATTAATAAATAAAGCCAAAAAATAAACAAAAATCATAATAAAATACTATATAAAATAATAAACATTTTATTTTATACACAAAAAATTAATGAAATTATTTACTATTTTAAATTAATTATTTTTTAATAAAATTACAGTTTTGTCACGTAGCGGGTCTAGTTGGACCAATCAGGGCTCGCCGCGAGTTGACCTCGAGTCAACTCTCCCTCTAGGCATCTGACAAGATGCGACCTGTATTCTCCTTGATTTTCCACTTTTTTTCTTGGGTATCTCATCCATCTATTGAGCTTGCTTCCTGAAGATAAAATGATCATTGATCATTAGAGATCCACGCCACCACCTTGGATCTCCTTGAAACACAATCGATTCTTTGATTTATAGTGCGTCACCATGTATATAAATAATTAACTCCACCTTATTCTTCAAATTTGGTCAATTTCATCCTCTTCCGCCCTAGCTTTCAGCCTAAAACGCCTCTTCGTGATAGGGAGAAGCTCCTAGAGATCTAAGCGGGTTGAAGAAGGTGGGTTTGCACCCACGGCAATCGTTCGCCGGCGACCCTGCTCCCTGGGCGTCCCCCATGTATAAGAGTTGCTCTTTCTTCATTTATTTCGCATATTTTAGTCATAGGTTTAATTTCCTATCATTAGATTAGCATTTAGTTAAGTAATGTACCCTTAATCACTCCATTCGTACTTCGTCGGAGTAGAGCTCCGGGAAGCTCCTTCGCGCACCACCGTTGCCCCCCTGACCATTTGATCACCCTCATCGCGTCCCTTATCACCTTCCCCACACCCTAGGCACCTCCATTCACCCTGATCCATCGTGGATCGCGGGATCAAGGTCTCCACCGCTATTGTTCGCCAGAGACCTCCGCCGCACCCATTTCTCACCCCTTTCGACCACATAAGGCCCCAGGACTGTCGTTTTTCTTGTGGGTACTTCATTGCAGGGTCTGGAGCGCCACACGACCCCAATAGGAGTTGATTTTTTGAAGGAAGAAGGCACCTGGAGCTCTCCTCCTTTCTCAAGCTCGTGCGACCACACAGGAGCCCCAGGTACCTGATTGGAGGTACCCGCTGACACGGCAGAACACCAGGAACACGTAGAGCCCTTTGGCGAAGGGAATGGAGATCGGAGGAGCACGCACTGACCGATCAAAGCTCGCCCTAGGCGAGCTTCATCCCCGTTCTTACAGCCCCCTCCTCTACCGTTGGATGAAGAACGACACTCCAGATCAACCAAGAACGATTCGATTAAGGACCACTTCAACTGTCAGATCACACTGAGTGATCTAATCTCTGTCGTTGATCGACGAACCGTCATCGACCGTTGGATGAGCGACACGTGGCAAGTAAGGAGACTAGCACCGTTGGATGGCACGCAATTATGGGGTAATTTGCATACTATGCCTCGCCATTTTTGTATTTTTTATTTAGACCTATAAATAAAATCTAATGTTTATAAATAATTGGACAATTTGCATTAAGGCCCCTATATTTATTTTATTTCCAATTAGGTCCATTCCATGTCACCACACTGTCGTCCCACATTGATGAATCTACGATTCATCATCTTTATTCATTTATTTTAGCTTAAAATCCCTTATAAAACACTTGTATATAATACTAACTTTGTATTCTTACTAACTTGCATTTGGGTGTAAATATTGTATATATGTATATTATTTAACCTAAAATAAATGAATAAATAAATAAAAGAAATTAAAAAAAAGAAGAATGTATATATGTAATAGATACAGGCTGACCCAAACCCCGAGAGAAGGTCAAGACTTGACCTGATCGACCAGGAATAAAGTAGGGGGAGATAGGGTCTTCAATTAGAAAATCAATAAAAATGTGTGTTGTGTATATGTGTATACTACACTACTTTATTTGTACATTAGTTTACCTCAAATCAAATAACTTTCAAAACCAAAGTTGTAAATAAAAATGTGTTCTAATTAATAAAAATAATTACACAATTAAATCATTTACAGGATAAAAGCAACCACACTTGGAAAACCCACTAAGCACTAATTGAAAGACCAATTTCTGCTCCATACGAATTCAAATTGAAACAATCTCATTTCCATTGGATTCTAAATTAAATTATCTTTAAAATGGTTGTATTTTCATAATTTTTGGAGTTATGAATAAAAAGTTGATTTTCTGGAGTGATTTGTGTAGTTTTCCCATGTATTTTGTACATATTGTATTTGTATATATTTGTAAATATTTTTACTAATTATTTAAAATAAATAATAATAATAATGTTTAAAAAAACTAATTTGCTCATTTACCTTTGTATATAATGTCATATATGTATATAGTATATGCATATAGTTGCTATTCTTAATTAACACCATCATAAAAAAATAACATTTTTTATTCAAATAAATAAGGTGATAAAAATTCTAAAAAAATTGTTAATTTTGTAAACAGTTTTATCTCTCTTTATCTTGATCTCATTTCAATTTCATCTCTCTTATCTCTTTATCCAAAAAGTCGAAAAAATCAAATTTCATCTCCATTATCTTTTCTATTTATATGGCTCATTCTCCCTCATTCCAACTTGATCGATCTTTGGTGAGAGGAGCCCGATCTCCGAGAGTCTTCTTGTCTAGAAAGGTGCCTAGCCTCCGAGCCGTCCGGTGACAGCGAGTCGACCTTTGTCGAGGCGGTCACGGTAGTTTTCCGCTCCTAAGGTGAGATCCATCGTCATTTTTCTTCTTATTTTATCCTAGATTAATCATAGTTTTATTTTCTCGTGTTTGTTCGTTGTTATCATTTTGTTCTTCTATATCTTCAAAATCCATTACGATTTGATCGCCACCGACTCGATTTTTCATCACATTTTCTTGATCTCTCCGCATTCTTTTCTTTCTTCCACGATCTATCAACTCCGACCACGCACGGTGATCGGAGAACCGGATTCGATTTCTCACGTTTCGTCGGATCCTAATTCACCGTTCGATTTTTTTTATAAATTTTAGTTCTTGTTCACAATTTATTGTTCCCAAAAAAATTAAAAAAATCATTCTCAGTTTTGATTACATAAAAAATAAAAAGAAGGGCAGCAGAACCGTGAAGCGGCGCCCATCGCCCACAGGCGGCCAACGCCTCCAGCCATCTGATCCGACCATTGTGACATGCGCCTCCACATGGAGGCACCGCCCGCGCGCACCACGTCCGCAGGCCGTGCGCGCCGGACTCCTCCGCCGAAGTCTGCCAGAACGAAGTCCACCGCGCGACGCCGTCGCCGCACTCCAGCACCACCTCCTGGAATTTGTGCCTCCTGATGAGATCCTACCTCTGCCTCCGTCTGTTCCTCCGCATGGCCGCACGACGGCGCCCGTCGCCTGCATCACCCTTCGCGTCAGCGCTGCCCGCGCCTCCGCGCCCTCTACTCCGATCCCCTCCAGCACGCCTCCGCCCGACCTCGCACGTCCGCGGAGGCCATCTACCCCTCTGCGATGCTTTTGTCGTGCCCCAGTGCGCAGCCTGTCTAGCCCGCAATACCGCGGCCGTTCCAGCCACCGATCTCCAGCACAGCCGCCCTCTCTGGCGCAGACCTCCGCGTGTGGGAGAGAAGGGTGGGGAAGCGTGGGAGAGAAGGGTGGGGCGGTGGCACCCATCCCTCCTCCTCTTTGAGTTGTGAACGAAGATAAGAAGAGAGTCCTAATGTATTGTTATTTTATTTGGGGAATTGCATAAACGTCCCTCGACATTTTCAAAATTGCAAAAAGAACCCTTGCCAGTTCAAGTTGGAAGAATTTATATCTACACCACTGGAGATCTGAAAATGACACAAAAGCCCCTGATCCAACATTCAAGTCACATGCTTTGCACACCATTATTGGGTAACTTACACTCTACACCTTCGATTTATTTCTGATATTATTTAATGCCAGAACATTAAGTATTTGCATATTAGTCCTTCATTTCCAGACATTATTTTGCATGTGTTTTTCATTGAAATAAATGTTATTTGTGATCTGAAAATTTTCCAAAAATTATACTATTCTCGTGATGTAATTATATTCCTACCACAAATTTGTCATTGTTTTTTAACATCATTTACTATCATTAAAAAATTCAAAAATAGTGTCATTTTATCTTCCAGAAATTTAAAGATTCATAAAAATTTGAAAATAGCTCCAAAAATTCCAAAAAAAATTGGAGTAGTTTTATTTCATTGTCTTTTAATTTTTATGCAAATTTCATGCATTAATCATTGAAAAATACCAAAAATATTATAAAAATAATAAAAAATTCTAAAAAATCCAAAAATTGTGATTTTAGTTCTTATTTGTAGATATTTGTATTTACTTCATCATAAAAATAATTTCCAAGAGTTTTAGGTATTAAAATATTTTTAAGTTGCAAATTACTCCAGGTTGTGCACAATTTCACATTTTCATCATTGTTTGATTTTAAAAAAATACAAAAACATCTGAAAATTCCATAAAATTTTCCAAAAACATTTCAAAACTTTTAAAACCCAAAAATATTTTCACTAAATTTTTCTGAGCATTTTTTTATATAATTAAAAATTAAAAAAGAGTTGGTGTGTGTATATCCTGTTTTGTGCATATTGTTTTTATTTGAAAAAAATGCAAAAATTAAAAATCACTAAAATTTTGAAAATCGGAAAATAAAAAAATTGAAATAAAAAAGTAAAAAATTAGAACATAAAAATTCCACAAAAACCAAGGATAGTTTGCCTTTAAGATTTCCTTTTTCTTTTAATTAATTTTTTCGATTAATTGAATAACCCTCGGGAATTGTAGCCTCCCTGAGTTCGATCATGTCCACTATACAGGTAAATAAGTAGCAAAAATAAAAAAAATGTTTGTTTATCATGGGATTTTCGGGATAGCAACGACATTATCATTAATAATTATCGATCCTCGAGAAAACCGTACTCAATAAAATGGCGTCGTTACCGGGGAGGCACGGCGAGGGTAGTTAGGTTTCTCTCTTTTGACCTGCTATTCTTGGTTGTAAATATTTGTTTACATTTTTTCCATTCACTTCATTGTTTATATCCATAGCATTCATTTCATTTTTTCTCATATTTGATAATTGTGTTTCTTATACATTCTCTTTTCTTTTTCTTGCGAGGGCCCGCAGAGCGAAGGAGGCGATCCTAGGAGAATCGAAGCACCCAAGCGACGTGAAGGTGGCTTGATTCTTCACCAAGCCACGGGATAGCGTGAGAGGACGAGAAGAAGATTTGAAAGAGACCAAACAAAGAGAGAGAGAGATAATTATTTTCTAGCCTTTGAACTCTTGTAAAACAGACATTCTTTTGTTGCGAGGTCTATTTCGCCAAGTGCCGGTGCACTTGGTGGACCTCACCGGTTTTGTTTTCATCGACTTATTTTCCTTTGTTTCATGCGGATTTAGTGTGCTACCTCTTAATTGCTTTAATTAATTTACTTAAGTAATTAGGTCCAAACACCCTAAACAAGAATTTCTGTGTCTATAGAGTAGAGTGTAATTTGGGCTTAGTCAAATTAACTTGTTCTTGCCCGTTAATAGAAGATATCATCTAGGACGATTCACTTGCATCATATAGGTTAGTTTATTTTTTGTATTTAAATTCTGCACTGATCACTTGCATGTAGAGTGCTGGCAACAAGGTACGCATCTCTAATTCCTGCATGCATCATTGTTTTTAATCGCACATTGGCATTTCCATTCTCCTTCCTCGTTTTCACTCACATAAGTTAAAAAGGTATTGGACACTCGGTAGACAATTCGTTGAATATATTTAAACCAAGTGACAACAGCCTAAAATACGGGACTGCTAAAGAAAACTTGAGCTTAAAATAAAAACAAGGAAAAATCATTGTTTTGGGGAGAGTAACCCCCTCATTGTTTGGTTTGTATGTAGCGAGAGAGCAACCCGCACACTAGGATAGAGCCATTCCCGAACTCTTTTCAGACTACTATCTTGGGTTAGTTATTCTCTAGTGAGGATCTCTCCGGTAGCTGGTAAAGCGGCCTGTGACATCCTTAACAGAGTGAATTGATCGGGTAGCCGGTAAACGGTCCGCAATTCATACTGGTTGGTAATGATCTAACTTTGGGATTAGGCCAGTCTCCTGAGAGCATTGGGTTCCTAACTGCTAGCTTTAATCGCTCTGATATATTGTATTCGCCAAACTCTAAAATTGACAAGATAATTGACCAAACCTTTACGGTCTTCACATTGAGTTGAGTTAGTAAACTGAGGGTTTGTATTGTGTTTGCTTGTTAGTGCTAAAGATACTTCTGTGCAGTTTGCACCTTTATTCACTTTCACTCTTGTATTGGCATTCGTGCTCTCGTATCGTGCCTATTTATTTCAAAGATGTCGGATTGAAGTATTTATCGTTCGGATTCCGTGAACTCATTCTACACTTCGAGCCATTCATTTTCTATTCAAGGAGACTCACTTCACGAATATTCCTCCTTTCCCCACTTCACAATCCACAACATCCATGAATCCACTATTTGAGATTGGCTTTAATCGCGAATTAATATATGAGACTCCATCTATTCTGAGCACTAATCGAGTGGCATATACATTTTCAAAGTCAGAAGCCGGACACTTAATGCCACCAAAGGGAAAGGGAACCATGTCGGAGCGGAGCGAGATCAACAGTACCATTTTAGCCTCCATTCAATCAATTCAAGCACAGTTAACATAGCATGCTAATTTTTAGGACACACTGAGAGATATGGTTCTCGAGATGAGACAAGAAAGAGAAGACGGGAGAGAGGGGGTAACAGAAACCCTGGAGGTGGGAATGGGGGAGAAGACCTCACATAGAACCAGGGGCTAAGCCTACATTAAAAGATGCTTATAATCCAGGGGTAGGACAGACAAATTCTTGGATACAAATCCATGCGGTTCATGGGCAATTTGAGCTTAAGCCTACTATTTTAGCTCTTCTCCCAATATTCCATGGAAATATTAATGAAGAACCTTATATATACCTCCAGCAGTTTGATCACATTTGTGGAACAGTACACTACCCAAATATCCCATTAGAGGTAGTGCAGATGACCATCTTTCCATTCAGTCTAATGGGTAAAGCTTTGTATTGGTTAAATCACTTGGAGAAGGTTGTCACTACTTGGGAAGAGTTGAGATCCGTATTTCTGAACAAGTATTATCCACTTGGATGACTCAATTAAATGTGATCCTTGATTGCTAATTTCTCCCAGATGCCCCGAGAGCCTATTCACGAGGCGTGGAAACGATTCAAATATATGATGGAGAGATGCCCCCATCATGATAGTCCAAAGACCAGCCTTGTACAAAATTTCTTTGAGGGTTTATGCATTGAGAATCAAAAGCTGGTACATGCCGCTTGTGAGGGAAGCCACTTCAATAAGGACGAGGATATCCTTTATCAAATTTTCGAGGAGATGGCAGAAAGTTTAGCAGCTCTTTCTTCTTCATGTGCTTTTCAGAAGCACCCCGTCACCACCCCTGCAGTACCCCACAAGGATGTCAATATGATGGAAATACAAGAAGTGGATAAGGTGGATATCACTGACCTGGCCATCATTGGAAGCCACCTATCCAAAGTGGACATTATTGAAAAGCTATCCAAGGAACTTGATAAGCTTCATGAGATCGAGCGGATGACAAAGAACCTGGATAAGTTGGATGAGATAACAAAGCACCTGGAGCTTCTTGTGAGTACGATCAGTGCAATTCACAGTACGAGTGCAGCAGCCAATACTTCTACTAGGGAGCAGACTTCTTCCACCCAGTAGAGTAGCGTAGGACCATCCATAGTTCAGCATGTCTACTACGTGCAGACACCTGATCAGGTTCAGCAAAATTCACATCAGATAGTTTTGTACCAACAGGAAGTATCCTACATTCCTGAGCAGCAGTCTTCACCTCCACCTGGTATTCAGGAGGTGAATGGTATCTGGTTCGACTGTGAACGAAACCAGCCCCATCCGTCAGGGCAAGTCCAGTTGGGTTCACAACAGGGTCAGAGACCCGCCCACCAGTTTCAGGGAGGCAGACATCAACAGTACCAGTATCAGCACCAGCAATTCCAGCGTCAGCATCAGTCTCCACCTCAGCTCCAAAACTGGAGATAAAGCCAGCCACAACAGCAGTCTATATACTTTCCTCAGCCTAACCAGCAGCAGACTGCATATTATGGATAGTATCCTTTCCCCCCTCCTCCTTATTACCAGAATCCGTACTGTTACCAATAGCCTCCGCACTATCAGTCTCAGCGACAGTCGGTCAATAAACAACATGAGGCCCCTTCATTCAATCCAGCACTGGACCAACTTGCATTGCTAATGAAGAACATGAATGAACTGACTCAACGGATCGATGACCTGACCACCACCAAGACACTAATTCCAGCACAAGTCGAAGCCAACTTCAACAACTTCAGATGCAAGGAGCAGGTAACCAAAATCCAACCCACCCCCGAGACTGGTATGTCCCTTGATTTTACATTTATCTGACGCCATTCATCTCATGAGCGGTAGGAGTTTGCAGCTACCTACACACCAGTTGGTGTTGGGAGATCGAACCACTGAGAGACATCTTCTACATCATCTCCTTCACCAACGGTCGAGAGGACCAGTGTATCAGCACCCAAGTCTAGAGTTTCACTGCCTTCACCACCATCTACACGAGGCAGATGTAGATCACCATCGGCAAGGGAGAATATACCAGTCGCATATTCTTCCTCTTCACCAGCAGCAGCAGCCCGTTTCTGTTTTAGCTTCTGTTTTTCCTTCACCTAGTATGGACAACACTGTACAAACTGATTCTGGTGGTCCTATTGTACATTCCTTCCTCCATTAATCTCATGCCTTCCTCTTTATTAACCAAATTCCAGTTAGGGCCTCTTAAAACAACCAGAATGATCCTTCAGTTTGCTGACAGATTGATTAAGAGGCCAAGAGGCATTTTATAGGACATTATTGTAACGGTGCAGGAATGAAATTCCCTTTTGATTTTATTGTCATGGATATGGACATACATGCACCGTTACTTTATACCCCGATCATACTAGGCTTACCATTCCTCTGAACGGCCAAAGCAACAGTTGATTATGGTAGTGGAGAGATCATCTTTCACTCTCGTAGTGACAAGGTGAAAATTGAGACGATCTCTGATCCTAGACCATCACCGCCCCCAGCAGCAGATGATATAGAGAAAGTTATATCAAAGCTAGATGACTGTGATTTTCTTGTTGAATTCAGAGAGACAGATATGTACATTGATTTTATATATACCCAGGAGTTCCTTTCCCAAAAGGACTCTCTGGAAAGCACAGTCGACATGAGTTCCCTTGGTGGTCCAATTGAGATAGTTGCCGATGAGCAGTTTGAGCAGAGTTCTGAGGTTCAGATATCTGAGCCATTCGTTGAATTTCCTTATTTATGCACAGATGAGAGACATCTTTCTGAGATAATTGCTGAGATATCTGAGATGTTAATTGATAAGATTATTGAACATCCTGATGAGCCCTTCCTTTACGAGCAGAGATCATTCATTACAGATCTATCAGATATTCTATTTGCTAAGCCATCAGTGGCTAAGGTGGATAGTCTCCAGATCACAGATCACATACTTTCTACCAGTACATTAGCATAGGTTATTGCAGAGTCGATTTAGACCCCACCTGAGCTTAAGGTTTTACCATCAATGTTGAAATATACCTTCCTTGTGCCCCCCTCCCCCCAAATGTCTCCGATCATCCTCAACTCGCAGTTGACTATTGAACAAGAATCTCGCGTGAGGTTCTTGAGAGAAACCGCAAGGCCATAGGATGGAATATCTCAGATCTCCGTGGTATTAATCCAGCGTTGTGCGCACATCATATCTACCTATAAGATGACTTTAAACCATCCCGTGAATGTCAGCGCTGTCTAAATCCAAATCTAAGGGAGGTTTTCATGAAGGAGATCAAGAAATGATGTGATGCTGGATTTATATATCCCATTTCGGATTCCAAGTGGGTCGGCCCTTTACATGTGGTCCCGAAGAAATCCGTGATTACAATCGTAAAGAATGACCGTGGTGAGGAGATTACGGCCTGGGTACCTACTTCATGGCATGTCTGTGTAGATTACTGACACCTGAACTCAGCTACAAAGAAGGATCACTTCCCACTGCCCTTATTGATCAGATTATTGAGATGTTGGTAGGGAAAGAGTTCTTTTGCTTCTTGGATGGGTACTCAGGATACAACCAAGTTGTTATCGCCCTTGAGGATAGGAGAAAACTACTTTCACTTGTCCATTTGGCACCTACGCCTTTAGACGGATGCCCTTTGGATTGTGTAACACCCCCGCTACATTTCAAAGGTGTATGTTGCCGACATGGTGGGTAATTTTCTTGAAGTCTTTATGGACAATTTCTCTATCTACGGGGATAGTTTTGACACATGTCTTGCTCATTTAGACCGAGCTCTTCAACGTTGTTGTGAGGTAAACCTAGTGCTCTCATGGGAGAAGAGTCACTTTATGGTGACTAATGGGATTGTATTGGGTCTTGTCATCTCCAAACATGGTATGGGCGTTGACCCGGCTAAGATTGATGTGATTTCCAAGTTAGAGCCACCACAGAATTTAAAGCAGTTGAGGTCATTTTTTAGACATGTAGGATTCTATAGGCAATTCATAAAGGACTTCAGCAAAATCGCCAGACCTTTGACTGAGCTTCTGTGTGAGGAGACTGATTTTGTTGTCAATGAGAAAGTCCTCCTTGCATTCAATCAAATGAAAGAGATGGTTACTAGTGTTGTTGTCTTACAGCCACCTAATTGGTCTCTTCCTTTCGAGATCATGACGGACGCATCAGATTTCGCAATTGGAGCAGTTTTAGGATAGAGAAGGGATGGGATACCATTTGCTATACACTATACTAACAAGACTCTGGATAAAGCACGGTGGAATTATACAGTTACAGAGAAGGAGATGTTAGCAGTTGTGTTTGGGCTAGAAAAGTTCAGATCTTACCTCATCGGTTCACACGTTATTGTGTACACAGATCACACTGTCATACGATACTTGTAGGAAAAGAAGGATGCCAAACCACGCCTTATCAAATGGATCCTTCTTCTCCAGGAATTTGATTTAGAGATTCGAGATAAACCTGGAGTGAAAAACGTTGTGGCAGATCACCTTTCCCGTATCACAGATACAAAGACCTCTGAGCAGAACATGATTCCTATTTCCAAAACCTTTCCAGATGAGACCATTTTGTCTGTGAACTCACTCCCATGGTGTGCTGATATTTGTGAACTATCTTGTCTCCAAGAAAGTTCCACAAGATTGGCCGAAGTATAAGGTAGACAGATTTCTGTCAGAGATTCATTATTACCAATGGGAGGATCTGTACCTATTTCGCGAGGGTGCGGATTGTATCTAAAGAAGGTGCATTCCTCAGGAGGAACACACCAGTGTACTTGAGCACTGTCACAAACTAGAATTTGGTGGGCATCATTCGGGGAAATGCACGGCAACAAAGGTTTTACAGAGTGGACTATGGTGGCCCACATTGTTTAAGGATGCTACAGAGTATGTTCGAGGTTGTACTGACTGTCAGAAAATGGGGGGAACAGTTGGTTCCAAAGATATAATGCCCCTAAAATATATACAGATTTCTGATGTTTTTGATTCTTGGGGCATTGACTTCATGGGCCCATTTCCTGTTAGTCAAGGATTTCACTACATCCTGCTCGTCGTGGATTATGTTAGTCGATGGGTGGACGCTATCCCCACCCGAGCCGCAAATAGTCGTACAGTGTTTTCCTTTCTCAAGGACCATATTATTGTGCAGTTCAGTATTTCCAAAATACTGATTCAGATGGGGAAGCCATTTCATTAATAGAGAAGTAAAGAAGCTTGTGAAGGAGTACGCCATCGAGCACAGAGTTGCGTCTCCTTACCACCCTCAGACTAATGGCTTGGCAAAAAATTGAAATAGGTATATTAAGACACTATTGCAAAAACTTGTACGTCCAAATATGAAGAACTGGTCTCAGATGCTTGATTCAGTTCTATGGGCTTATCGGACGGCGTACAAATCTTCTTTGGGTTTGTCTCTCTATAGATTGGTGTATGGAAAGCCTTGCCACCTGTTGTGGAATTAATTCACAAATCTTTATGGGCACTCTGTGTATGCAATTTAGATTATGAGAAGGCAGGAAAGAACAGGAAGTTGGATTTGAATAAATTACTGGAATTCCGAGACTTTGCATATGATAACTCACTTATGTATAAGGAGAAAGTCAAGCGTTGGCATGATAAACACATTCGAAGAAAGACTTTCTCCCCTGATCAAAAAGTTTGGTTATTTGATGCTTTGTTGAAGTTGTTTCCAAGAAAATTGAAAAGCAAGTGGTCAGGACCGTTCATCGTGAGAGTTGTGCGTGACAATGGGAGTATTGTCATATCAGGGTTGTCATCTGACGCACAGTCATTTGTTGTGAACGGACAGTTGCTGAAGCCATATCTAGATAATGATACATTCTTGTCCGTTGTGGATTCTATATCTTTGGTATCAGACGATGATCTTTTGATTCCATCTTTTACATCTGATACATAAGCTCACTACCTCTTGTATATCCTTTCATTTCACTCTTTCTTCTCTCGTTTTATCATTCATCCCTTTTCCGTGTATATATATGCTATATTTAGGATGTGCTTTATCCTAAGTATGGGGGTAAAGGATTTGTGTTATTCATATTCGTCCTATTTATCACTCTTGTTATTGCCTATACTTAGGGATACTCTACCCTAAGTATAGGGGGTGATGTTGTTCATATCGTGTCTTTTTATTTTTGAGTTTGTACATTCTCTCCATCGGTTTTCCCCTTTTGTATAGTCCACTGTGCTTAGGATTACTTGTTCCCAAGTATAGGGGGATCACCAACTTCTCTTCTTTTTATCTTTTCTTTAAGTCATTGTAGCATAGGAGTCATTTCACTTTTCTATACTTAGCATGAGTTATGTCTTCCTTTGTCGCTCTCTGATCACTATGAGGACATAGTTCGAGCTAAGTATAGGGGGTGTCATATATATTGTATATATGCTGTAGACATAACTCATACTTTTAAGATAATTATTTTGGGGGATATGTATATATTTTTGTAAAATCCATGTCTATCTAAAAAAACAAAACAAAACAAAAAAACAAAAAACAACAAACAAAAACAACAAACAAAAATAAAAAAAAGAAAGCAAAGAAAATAAAAACAAAAAAATCTTGTATATATTTTACTAACCTGTTTTCCTTTTTGAAAAAAAACTACAAAACCAAAAATATATAAAAACATGCATAATTCAAAAAAATATTTCTTTTACTTCTGCATTTTTCTCAAAAAATCCATAAAAAGTTCAAAATTAGAAAATTGTTTAAAAAAATGTTCTTTTCGCATGTGCATCATTTTTTAAAAAAATGCTTTCTTTGCATTGTACATATTTTCTTGCATTTGCATGTGTATTTTTCAGGATAGTATTGACATTTAAAAAATGTCTGGAATAAAATTGAAGAATGGAGCTTAGTTGGTCCTTAATCCACTTAATTCCAGAGGAACGTTATAAGAAATAGAGTTAAGACTTTTCAGGTCCTAGTGACTTAATTCTTTGAGTCCATAAGACTATTTTACATGTCATCTTGTGTAGTCCAAGTAGAATATTTAACAACACAAGCATGATTCTTTAAGACCATGGCTTATCTTGGACAAAGCACTCTGCACGTAGCTCTTCATGGATGAGGTAATGAGAAGGAAGAATCTTTTGGCTTGGGGTAGCATACGAGGGTAGTACATCTAGGCAGAACCTCTTGTATTCCTCTAGGGAAGGAAGTGTGTCTCAACCTGGTCTAGAGATGTTGAGGTCTAAAGACAGGAGTTGTGGGGTTGCAATAATGCTTCAAAAGAGGGATAGTCTACTTGCTCAAGAGGAAAAACTCCTTATGTACATGATGCACCTTGTATATGCTTTAAAAAAAGTATGGAAAAATGCAGAATCTCCAAAAGTGGACAGGCCTGATTGAAAAGTAAAATGCCTGTCGGAGTGTATATACAAGGATATATATATATATACACAATAAGAGCTTCAAAGAAAAATTTTTGTAAGCTTGCAGCGGATGACTTGGCTACACTAGTCATGCATCCAAGGATTGGTAGCTACACTGGTTACCGTCCATTCTTTTCTCCATCCCCTCTTCTTGAGCTGGTTGTACTTGAACTTAGAAGGGAATATCTCTGCTCCTCGAGGAAAGAGTTGCAAGATCGTGGAACTAGAGTTACCTTGTTGAGGGAGGCTATTTCTTTGCTACTTTTGAGATGGGGGAGCTATATCTCATTTACACCGTACAAGTAAAGATTCATAGTCACAAGAATTTGTGTATGTAGACTTGTTCTGACCTGATTGTTTAGGTGACCTGAATAGGAGTCCTGTGGAACTTAGAGGATGTTAGGTTTTAAATCCATCTCCCATTAAGGTTCCGACACACTAATAATCCAAAGGTCCGACAGAGCTCCAAACTACAATTTTATGAAGATAAGTTTAATACTCAATGTTGTCCTAGTTTCTTTATTTTCCCTTTCTTTTTCTTCACTTATTCTTTTAAATAAGTGTTTGCTAAGGGACCAGCAAAGGTAAAGCATAGGGGGTGATGAATCTACGATTCATCATCTTTATTCATTTATTTTAGCTTAAAATCCCTTATAAAACACATAAAGTATATTGTAACTTGCATATGTGTGTAAATATTGTATATTTGTATATTATTTTAACTATAAATAAATAAATAAATAAAGGAAAAATAAAGAAAAGAAAATAAAAAAGGAAGAATGTATATATGTAATAGATACAGGCTGATCCAAACCCCCAGAGAAGGTCAAGACTTGACCTGATCGACCAGGAATAAAGTAGGGGGAGATAAGACCTTCAATTAGAAAATCCAAAAAAATTGTGTGTTGTGTATATGTGTATACTACACTACTTTATTTGTACATTAATTGACCTTAAATCAAATAACATTCAAAACCAAAGTTGTAAATAAAAATGTGTTCTAATTAATAAAAATAATTACATAATTAAATCATGTACAGAATAAAAGCAACCATACTTGGAAAAAGCCACTAAGCACTAATTGAAAGATCAATTTTGGCTCCATATGAATTCAAATTGAACCAATCTCATTTCCATTAGATTCTAAATTAAATTACCTTTAAAATAGTTGTATTTTTCATAATTTTTGGAGTTACGAGTAAAAAGTTGATTTTCTAGAGTGGTTTGTGTAATTTTCCCATGTATTTTGTACATATTGTACTTGTATATATATGTAAATTTTTTACTAATATTTAAAATAATAATAAAAATAAATTTTTTAAGAAAAAAAGCAAATTTGCTCATTTACCCTTGTATATAATGTCATATATGTATATAGTATATGTATATAGTTGCTATTTTTATTTAACCACCATAAAAAATAAAAAAACATATTTTATTCAAATAAATAAAGTGACGAAAATTCTAAAAAAATAGTTAATTTTCTAAATAATATTATTGCTCTTTTTATCTTGATCTCATTTCAATTTTCATCTCTCTTATCTCTTTATCCAAAAAGTCAAAAAAACTAATTTCATCTGCATTATCTTTTTTATTTATATGGCTCATTCTCCCTCATTCCAACTTGATCAATCTTTGGTGAGAGAAACCCAATCTCCGAGAGTCTTCTTGTCGAGAAAGGTGCTTAGCCTCCAAGCCGTCCGGTGACAGCGAGTCGACCTTCGTCGAGGCGATCACGGTAGTTTTCCGCTCCTAAAGTGAGATCCATCGTAATTTTTCTTGTACATTAATTGCTTATTAAAGTGGGGTTTTGTTGAGTCGTCACATCAGCGATGCTAATTGAGTTTGATTATCAGACCCTCGTGAGATATCCTCTTTATCAGGTGGCGCCGTTGCTAGGGAGCAATGAGCGTAGCCTATTTTCACTAGTCACTTTTGTACAGTATTTATTGATTCATTCGTGAGACCCCCCACGCTCGCCGCTCGGAGCTCCCCCTCCCCCACCCGCAGCTCGCCCTCCGCCTCCTGTCCCCCTCCCGCGCTGCTCAGAGCCCCCCACCTGCAGCCCGCCTCCTAACCCCCACGCGCGCCGCTCGGAGCCCCCCCCCCCCCTCCCCACCCGCAGCTCGCCCTCCGCCTCCCGTCCCCCTCCCGCGCCTCTCGGAGCCCCCCATCTCCCACCCGCAGCTCGCCCTCCGCCTCCTGTCCCCCTCCCGCGCCGCTCAGAGCCCCCCTCCCCCACCTGCAGGTCTCCCTCTGCCTCCAGTCCCCCTCCCTCGCCGCTCGGAACCCCCCCCCCCCCTCCCCCACCCGTAGCTCGCCCTCCGCCTCCTGTCCCCCTCCTGCGCCTCTCAAAGAACCCCCCCCCCCCTGCGCTGCTCAGAGGCCCCCCTCCTCCCCACCGCACGCCGCTCAGAGCCCCCCCCCCCCCCCCCCCCCGCCGCAGCCCGCCCTCCGCCTCCTCTCCCCCTCCCGTGCCGCTCAAAGCCGCGCCCTCCCCCCCCCCCCCCCGTGCCGCTCAGAGACTCCCCCACCCACCCTCGTCGTCGTCGCCTCCTCCGCCGGCGTTGCTGCTGTCTACTACTCCAACCTCGAGACCGTCCCCTACACCAAGCGCAACCACATCGTCCTCCTCTCCTCGATCGAGCGTCGGCTCGGAGAGTCCCAGTTCCGGCAGCTCAAGTCTTCCCTCAAGGGTGCCGTCCTCCCCCCGATCCACCCCGAAAGCGTCCGTGTCCACGTCATCTCGAAGCAGATCATCACCGGCCTCCAGAGGGGCCTCCACCATGAGAGGGAACGCGTCTAGAGTGATATCGGCTACGCGGATGACCCTTCCCCGATGCCATCTCCTGCAGGCCCTGCCGATCATGGATGAGGACTGTTTTTACTTCTGTGGGTTAATTCTAACCGTCCGATCATGGATTGGTTAGATTAACTCGTGTTTAACTCAAGAAAGTTAACTCTAGATGTGTGAATTTAACGGTAGGGTTTGTGGGGTAAGACGGAGTAAGTTTATGGGCATGTCTTCGATTTCTCCTTCTCGTTCTTTATTTTTTTATCGTAAATGGATTTCACATTTACATCAATTGGTATCAGAACTTGACTTTTCATGATTTAACATTCCTTCAAAGCTTGCATGGAAGAAGCCATTCAAATTTCTTTGCTAAATAAAGGGACAAGTGTATATGAGATGGAAGTATCATTTCAAATATGCTCAACATTTGTTCAAATATACTAGCTACATTGAAACTATTGCGAGACCCATAGAGTTTATTAGGTGAAACAAGGGAAGCTTTGCCCTAGGAACCTCTCTCGGGCACTTGATTTCTTTCGTTCTTATGAAACAAATGTCAGGTTTATACCTATTTAAAAGGGTGTGGGTTGAATGGATCCACAACCAAGATTGAATCAACCAAGATACAATAATCAATAGGTCCTGTGCATGTTTTTTCCCAGAAGAGTTCATTCTTTGCTTGCTAATCGAGTATTTCTTCATCATACTCAACAGGCTGGAGGCTCGGAGAATTTGAGAGTCGATGTTGCAGTACTGGATCAATATTTGTTAGACGGTACAAGGAAGCTGAAAGGTCTGTTCCCAGATTGGGCAGATATCACTGCTTTCTCAAGCTTCCTCTCGACCTACTACTTCTAGGATCATTGTCCTTTGCATGTAACGTATACATAAGCACCCTTAATACCTTCTCGGTCCATCACGATCCCACCTGGTCTGAAAAGGTTATATCATATATTGTTGGGTTATGGTCATTATGAATGTCCCTTTTATTTGTTTTTAATTGAGACGTGAGAGACTGTTTTTCTTGACAATTTCCCACTTGATTTGAAGGAAAGTTGCATGATCAATGTCTTATATAAATCCTAAGAGGCCGGTAAAGATAATGTTGTGAAAGTAGTTGATATTCATTTGGAGGAAATACTAAATAAATAAATATGTATTCCAATACGTATTATTCATTATTTTAAATGTAGTAAGTTTTTTAATACATGTATTCATATATGTACATAGGTTTCGCCCGTTGCGTTAATATCAAACCGCGGCACATCTTAATTAAGTTTATTTTTTAAAAGTTTATGAAAGTCTGGTTGCACTCCGTCGATGAGTGGGATCAATTAGTGATAAAATAGAATTAAAATAATTGGTAAAGAACTGGGTTTTGTATTTCATTGCAGATTAGAGATACTATATATTCGATGCTTTGTATCCCCATCTTCTGATTTCAATCATAATATTTGGAGATGGAAAAGGGTTATGAGTATGTACTTACCACCATTGATCAATCTAAATTGGGTAATCTCATTGAGAATTTGGGGCATTGCTGTTGAGTAGGTATCCAGCCCCTTACGAAGATTTTGTGCCATTTATGTTGCTGAAAGGGTTGCGAATTAAACTTCATTGTTATTGAAAGCAAACCTTGAGCAAATTAACGGCATTAAATGTTATCTCTACTAGCGTGAGCAAACTGTGCATATTATGACATTGGAAAGATTCCTCTAACGTGAAGAAAATGGGATGTTAAATTATGTTTATTCGGCAGAAGATTCCTCTAACGGCATTAAATTTTATCTCTACTAGCGAGAGCAAATTCAAGCACCTTTCCTTTTAAATTCGTTTCACTTGATCGAAACAAGGTTGGTTCGTTTTTTCTGCTCTCAACCAATATGAAAAAGCCGGAATGCGTGATAAAAAAGATATCTTGATTTATATTTACGACGTACAATGACATTCAAGTTATGGATTTTTCCATATCATCCTAAATATAAAAAACAACTCTTTAGTCCAAACTGCTTTGTAATTATAAGTTGAAATTTAGACTGAATTTCTCGTATTTAATAAGAGATTGGTTGCAGGGTTGGGCAGGGTTGGGTTGGATACTATTCACAGGGGTACCCCTCCTCACAATTTACTATTCACCCAATCCAACCCAACCCTGCAACCAAATGAACCCTAAGGATCCTTATATTGTTGGAGATTGAGGGTTAGATTTACAGCAGGAGTTGTCGATATGAGACAGTCGGAATACCCCTAGGATTTATGAAAAGAGTTTTCAACGCTCCTTTTAAGTTGAGCATATATATATCATTCATATTCAATTTGTTACAATATTTTTTGAATCGTGCTGTAACTGGTTTGGAAAATATCTGCAGTTTGATCAGTAGAACGTACGCTACGAGTACGAATTAGCCCTCTCAGTATCAAATCTCTAGTATAGTGGTAGTCAATTTCTATATATTTGGTGTGTTTTGGAACATAGAATTGTTGGTTATTTGCATTGTTGCTCCATTGTTGTATTTGAATGATAAAGACATTCCCATACCAAGCATGATGCATTAGTAGGGGTGTTAATAGAATTGAATATCTTCTGATCCACTGTGATTCTGATTCAATTCATTGTAAAAGTTTTGAATCCCTGCTTGAATAGAGCTTTAAAAGAATTTGCTAACTTATATTCAAATTTTTTTTGAGTTTTGAATATTCAAATTCAATTTATTTTATTTTGAATTTAAAATATTAGTTGATGTTTTAAAGTTAAATAATATTATACGGAGAATAATATAATTTAAATATTTTATTGTGATTCTAATTTTGAACGTAAGTTACTAAGATAAGTTGAAAAACTATATAACCAAGGAATGTATCAAAATGATGATAAATAATGGATAAAAATGCCTTATTTTTATAATTATTGTATGTCTTTTACACTGTAAATGTACTATTTCTCTATGTTGGAAGAAATATATAAATACAAATAATTATATGAACTTATCATTGATGAAAAAATTTAATGCATTATGCTTATCCTTGCATGTCAAATTTAAAGATAAATGATCGAACTCTTACTGTTATCATTGTGTGAAGTTGGTGAATTGAGGATTTCATTTTGTGTTTATTTGGGGGGGCATGATAATAATCAATAATAATGAAATTTCAGTGAAATCGAAATTGATTTTCAATTTCCATTTTACATTATTTTATTAATAAATAAGAGATATTAATAATAGATATTAATATTAATTATTCATTAATGAATAAATATTAATATTAATTATTCATTAATGAATAAATACTAATAAAGAAATAAGAAAAAATGAATCGAAATCCATTTTGATTTATTAAAATATTTAAATAAATTTATATATATATTTGAAATTTTTATTAAGATTAAGATGAAGTAGAATCATTTGATATAAATGAAATATTAAATAATTTCATTGTTATTAATTGGGTATAATAAGTAAGACTAGTATTATTAATAATCCCCCTGAAACTTAAGATAGTTCTCGGCCCTGCACAACTATGATCCAGACGCATATATGATATATCATATATGTCATATATGTTTGTACATATGCATACGTATCTATTCAGCATCTTATACGCCTTCACGCTCTTTCTTTTATCTTGACATCGTATTTCCTGTCATATTCTTTTGATATCGAGGATGACATTTAGACGGTCTTTACGCTCAAACTTTGTGATCCATCGATCTTCCATCGTCTCACGTACATCTTCACAGATTCGAGATGACTCTCTTCTCTCAAGTCGGTCCCACCTAGTCACGAGGTGAGTCAGACCTAGTCTCCCTCGCCTCCCCCCCCCTTCGAGGACGACTCTCACCTCGGCCTTTGTCTGTTTCACTTGCACATTTTCTCTAAATGCTTATGAGATGTTTTCCTTCCCAGAGGATTTGACGGATATCATGGCTAGAGGGAAGGGACCGGTTGATGATAGAGCTATTGAGGAGAGACATGTTGATGATAGACTAGATCCAGCCATGGATGTTATAGACGGGATTCTAGACACACTTTAGCAGATGAGCACACATATTAGAGATCGGTTTAGAGTCCAAGATGAGTTGAGAGCTGAGATCCCTGCACTGAGAATAGGAATAGGGAACCCACCACAAGTTGTCGTGTTACCGTTATTACTTTGAGAAATAATTATGACCTTAGAGCCAGCGCGTTACATCATTGGATTTAGTTATCACCGAATCAAGGGGCATATGACCTAAGACCATCCTTTATCTTTTTACTTCCTAAGTTCTATGGGAACATGATAAAGGAGTTGTTTACCTTCATCAGTTTGAGATGATTTGCGGTATGGTGATCTACTTAGGAGTTACGCAGGAGGTTATACGCCTCAAGGCTTTCCAGTTTTCCTTAGCAGACAAGGCACTCTATTGGCTGAACCATTAAGGGAGAGAGATTTCAACTTGGGAGGACCTTATGTCAACCTTCCTACGTAAATATTTTCCTCTAGGATGGACGAACGCGATGAGGAGCCAGATATCGAATTTCAAGCAACATTCACATTAGTCATTCTATGAGGCATAGGAACGATTCAAGGATATGATCGAGAAATGCCCTCATCACAAGATACCTTTGAAGGTGCTTGTACAGAATTTCTTTGGAGGACTCCAACCAGATATTTAGGGGTTAGTGTAAATAACATATTGGTAACTTATCTTGTAATTTTTTGTAAATGTGCTTGTATATAAAAACTGAAAAAAATACAAAATCCATAAAAATACAAAGTTCTAAAATCCAAGAAAATTTGTAAAATCTTTAAAATCCATAATAATAAGTAAAATTCGGAAAACTTACCTCGCAAATTTGCTTCACAAGGAGATGTGACTACACTGGTCACACTCCAGTTCTCTTCTCATTCTTCTATCTTCTTTCTCTATTCGATTGTGGACATAGAGGTCGAAATAGTTAGCGATATGGATAAGTGCATCTGAGTTGGCTGTTGAGGTGAACTTGAATAAGGATTTGTGGAATTTAACGATTGTTAAGGATAAAATCCTACTCCTAGTTAAGGCTCCGACAAAATGCTTAAGGCTCGATCACACTCTATCCTTTGTTTGTTCTCATGAATTGATTTAGGAAAACAAATTCATTCTAACTTTCTTTATTTTTATTTATTTTTCAAATAAGTATTTGATAAGGGACAAGCAAAGTTCAACTATAATGGGTTGATAAATCCATGATTCATTAATATTTCTGTCGCATTTTGTCTTAAAACCCGTAACAAATACATGTAGATATGCATTAATTCTCATCATTTATCAAAATATCATTCATGAATAAAAATGTATTCTTATGCATAAAAAAGACATAAAAAGTAAGAAAAAGAAAATAAAGAAAAGAAAAGAAAGATGGACTGTATATATGCATATATTGTATATGATGACTAATAAATATAAATATATTTGTAAGATGTATTTATATAACCTAACTCACAAGACCAAGTCAGTAGGAATTGGTCAATAAACAGTAAAGTAGGGGCAGATAAGGAAGAAAATACCAAAAATAATTAATTATGTACATAGAACACTTAATCTTATTTATACGTTATTTATCAAATCTTCATTTAATATTAATTAATTTATTTGTATATATTTTGCACCAAACTCTAATCCATTGTGTTTATAAAAATGTTTATAAAAATATAATCCAACATGTATATATGTCAAGAATTCAAGTTTACATATTATCAATTTCCCAACTTCCGAACCTCGTAACTTCTTCGTACGAGCTCCAATTTCACTCCACTCACCTTTAAAGTTCATAAAATAATATTATCTAAATAATAAAGGTGATTTCATTAAAATCGGAGTCTATTTGCAAAAAGTTGATTTTTTGACCTAATGATTGAAGGATATGGAATTATCCTCAAGCGCATCACGGAAGCGTGATCGTCGTATCGGATACGACGAAGAACTACTAGTCGCACTAGTTGTTCGGTGCAGTAGAATTTAAAAAATTTTATTCGATGAAACCACATGATCCGAGAACCATTCTCAGATCGTTTCATCTATAACCACAACAAGTATAATGCAATACCTCTTGAAGCATGGTTAATCAAGTCTCTAAAGAAAGAGACCTCCTGTCTCAAGTCCGATCGTCGGCGAGACCGCTTGCGAGCGCGGGGATGAACCGCGTTGTCCTCGCAATCCAAGAAGTTGATCCAAGCGTGGTTGCACCTGATCTCGTCGTACAAGATCGAATGTCTCCTTCGTGAGTGCAGCACTCCAAGAAGACGGAGAACCGAAGAACGTCGAAGCGGCGGTGCGGTGGCGAAGGCAACGACGATTCTCTCCTCTAGGGTTTGGTGGTCGGCCACCAATTAGAGGGAGAGAGGGTAGACGTGTACCAAGAAAGAGAGAGAGAGAGAGAGCTCCAATATTCATGTAAAGAGAGAGCATGGTATGCCTCTCTATTTATAGGATTTTGGGATCCATGGATCTCAATCCATGTGACATATAAAATCAATGGATGAGATTGATTTATGTCAATCCAATGGTCAAGATTGTTGTTGGTAAAACCAACAAATTTAGGTTAAAATATATTTGACAAAATCAAATATAAATTAGTCCTAAATCAAACTCAATAAATAAGGAGAGAAGATACATGGAGATTTCATCTCCATGTACCTTCCAAAGTGGACGGCCACACATTCCTTATAGAAATGATGTGCCGTCCAAAGATTCCATGGGGATTGCAATCTCATGGAAATCCATGAGATTGCATATCTCCTTGAAAATTCTCCTTTATTTATTTCCAACAACTTTTGTTGGCTTTTATTCTTCAAAAATAATTCATAATTATATTTGAGAATATTGCAATCTTTCCATTGAAATAATGTGAATTATATTCACAAACCAAAACAACATATAATTTACATTGTCAATTAATTACACAATGTGTATCCAATACACATAATAATTAATCAACACATATAAATTATAATTAGCTCTCTCTAATACATTATAAATCATATTTATAATATTTTATGAATAATTGGATATTTCTATCCACATTATTCTTATCCATAATAATTAAATCACATTTAATTGTATTGGATAATTTCTTCATACATTAAGATGATTAAATCACATTTAATCATGATCTCTTCATTTCTTAGATCTTATGGAATTATTCTTGAACCCTTCAAGAATAATGCAATCTCTCCGCAGATACTTGGAGATAAGGACAGGGCAATTGTATTGTTCCACGTATAGTGACATGGATATTGAGATCATATCTCAAATCCAGATCGTGGGCCTCCCATAGATGCTTGATTAAATCAAGACCGTAAATCTAATCTTCTCATTGTATCTGAATCACATTTAGATCAATGTCCAACACTTGGACCAAGATCAGTTCACTTCTCCACTGAGAGGAGTCACTAAAATCCAGACCCGTTTCATCACTCCCTAGGAATGGAAGCGTTATGGTTATACAGCCGTTTATGATCAAATCACCCTCAGGTATTCCCAATACCTGTACATCTTGCATACTGGAAGACTCAGACTAAAGCCGAAGTATTGGATCAACTTTATACTGTCTACTTCATGGTTTTATCAGTAAGTTCCTCATTCGATCATTGGGAGTTGGTATCAATCATACACTTTCCAAAAGCGTATATTATACCTAGGCCTTGATCATATACTAAAAGTATATATTAAACCTACAAATTCAGTCAAGCTTCCAAAGCGAGACGACCATGCGCATGGAATTTGATTCTTCCCAATATCTCATGAGTGAGCTCATGTTTTCCGGTTCAGTAACTGAACCTGTATGATCCTTTGAGAGATCGTATTACTCATATGCCTTTATGTGCACACCAGCGCGCCGGTGTATAGACCTTGATTAGGTCATCAACCTATTGGTCTGCCAAATGTACACACTCAGACATATAGTAACACATCTGTCTCCGGTCAGAGGATGCGTGCCTATATCATGGCAGCATACGATATAGGACTTTGGTTATCTCGATCTCGTTAAGTCAACTCTTTGACCTAACTAATCTGACACCTCCGAATCTCTATTCCTATGCAGAGGACCTGCATCAAGAGGTCGGTCAGATATCAGCCTTTAGGGATAAGGATTGCCATCTCCTACTCAGGCTAGAGATCATCTCTTAATAATCATTTGACGGTGCTTGATGAGTCCTCAGTCTAACCCTTTAGATATTCATCCAAGCACCAGCCTCTATGATTCAATAGTTGAATCAACAGCTGTATGATTATTAAGATGGCCATGGTACATAACCCTAATTGTACTAAGGGACCTATTATGCAAATTATTCATTCTTCATTTCAGGTCAGGGAACGATATATGCAATAATATTTATTGCATAATGGCTCGCCGTGGGCTCGCATTTCCAACAATCTCCCACTAGCCCAAAGAGCCATTAATGGGCTAATCATTTAAACTCGCACTCATGTGACAATCATAGGCTATTTAGAAAATAGCTAGGTAAGTTGATCAGTCACTCTGTTCCCGCGAGACTATGCCAAGTCCTTTTACGGCACTTGCATATCCCCAGTAACAATGCTCGCATCTAATGCGAATGTTGCATCTTATGCAATCAATACTCAATTTAGTTAGTTACAGTGTCTTTGACACTACAGCTTAATAATTATCATAACCAGTATTTCCATAATCCTTATCAGAATATCCTTATTCCTGGAGATCACTATCTCTTAAGGTATCCACAGTTAAGACCTTTTAGATCTCTATCTATAAAGTCTTAAGTTTTTGAAGATAAGACTTTGAGATCACTATCTCAAAAAACTTGTCATCTATGAAGATTTTGTTATTACTGCAACCAAGTGTCTTATTTCCATAGTAGGTTAGTAACAGTTTACTACTCCCACTGCATGGCAGCCACCTGGCTTTTGTACACATCTAGCACACACCTGGCTTCTCAGAACTGATGCCCAAGGGCAAGTAGTTCTAGCATTCACTTCCTCAACTCTTAGAGGTGCTATCCCATTAGATAGGTCAGTACCATATCTTAAGGGATATAAGCCTTTCTTGGAATTTCTATGAATAGAATATGTCCAAGGTGTACTACAAATGTGACAGTCCAATTATCCTCTTCTCTTGGCTTCTGAACAACTTCAGAACTAAGATCTAAGAGGTATCTTTGAAATCATATTTCAAGATATGGAATAGCCAGTCTATAAAACACTTATTATCATCCTCATATCATTCTAAATGATCAGGATATTATCTACATTTAGCACGATGAACACAAAGGCACTCCCACTAAGCTTCACATGGCTCATCCAGATTCTATCCGAAATCATAACATTTATAATTTCATCAAATCTTATGATCCAACTTAAAGAAGCTTATTTGAGTCCACAGATGGATTCTTCAGATTTCACATCTTGCTTTCCTCAACCATGAAGCCCTGGAGTTACTTCATGTGAATATCCTCAAAGAGGTATTTGTAGAGGAATGCAATATTGACTTACATCTTGAAGATGCAATAGTCAAGTTGTGTAGCTAAGGTTAGCAACATTCTGATGGTTTTATGCATGGTCACCGAAGAGCAAGTCTCATTGCAAGCAATGTCTTCTCTTCTAGTGTGCAGCTCATGGCTACAAACGTGCTTTGGAGATCTCTACCTTCTCATCAGGTTCCCTTTCTCTTGAAGATCCATTTACACCTTTACAGGTCTTACCCATATAGGTGGATCCTCGAGGGTCCATATACAACACTTGTATATGAAGTCTACATTAGATTTTTATTGCTACATCCATCTATCCATGCTATGATCTTCAGACGCTTCACATGAAGTTCGATCATTGTCAGATTTCTCTGACACATGGAGTCCATCCTCAAACTCATTTGAAGAGGTATGTGTGCTTCATCTTTAATTGTCCTTTTAGTTTCCAATTTCAGGAGCCTCATTATCTTTTTAAGATTAAATGAGTTCCTACACTTCATTTCCATCTTCATTCTCAAGAGTCTCAACCTCTAAGAATCACATTCTCAGAGATGAGATACTTTAAGAATCTCAAGGTCATAAAGTAGGTATCCAATACCATCCTTTATTTTCCTAATGAAGCAGCACTCTCAAGTGCTAGATTCCATCTTGTATGGAACCTTATTAAGGATATACATTGTAGTCTCCACTACATACATATATACCTGGAAACTAAGGAATAATTATGCTAAAAATTTCATCATTGATAAGATCATGTCACACATGATCCAATTGTATCTCCCTATAACTCTATTGAGTTATGGTATGTTAGGAGGATAGAGATAGAAATGATATTCATATCTCCATAAGGTATCCTTTGAATTCATCTAACAGGTACATGCTACCTAGATTAGATCAAATTCATTTTATCTTCCTTCAAACTTTGGTTGTAAACCAAAATTATGTGAAATCTTTGAACATTTCAAAGGTTACTAAGTGAAGAGAAGAAATCTCATATCATACATAATCATCAGTAGATATCACATATCCATAATGATTACTATGATATAGATGATCCACATACATCAATATGTATGAGATCCTGAATACCTTGACATCTTACACCTTTCCCAAGGAAGGGTGTAATGGACATTTTTCTTTTGAATACAATATTCATAAGTATGCAAGTTTTGAAATTTTAGACATTCTAAAGTTTCATCCCTTACTAGTCTATCGATCAAATCAATAGACAAATGTACAAGACTTGATGCTCGATCATTGTCAAATGATCTTCATCCTCCTATTGATCTTAAGGTTCAATTTCAGCATTTAGAAATGTTAATGAACCATTCATTAATTTTCTAATTTAGTGGAGTCCACTAGATTTTAGATTACATTCTGAAATATCTTCATCATAACTCTTTATGATAGGTCCATTCCAGAATTCATGTTTATTTCCAACATTTAGAAACAAACAATGAGTGTATTCTAATGTCTAGGTCATAGAGACATTCTCTACGACTAAGGGTTCTCCCACTGAAATTATGAAGTCTAGTGATCCAATGGAAATTGTTGCAACAATTGCATCAATGTCCATCTGGATAACTATAAACCTTAAGATCTAATATTTTAAGTCTTCTAAAACATATGCAACCCATTGCAAGTGTTGTCAGAAGATTGAGATACAATTATTAGACTCTATCTTATCAAATAAGAAATTCAATTTCAATGATTTATGTAGATTATTCTGATGCTCTATCCGAGTCCTTCTCTAAGGATTCTAGACAGACTTGATAGTCATATTATCAACACATCAACTTATTGCAGTATTGGCATTCATCCAACTCTTTGGATGTCATATGGAAGTCATAGAAGTCCAGTCAACTCTTTGACTTTCCTTCTTTCTTGGGTCCAACCCATGCTTCCACTGCGCTCCCTTTATCTATAAGCAACCATTGCTCGGGACAGAGGATCTCTTATTTTAAATTCAAAAGAATTCAAAGTAAGAGTTTTTCAACATTTATACATGCTTCATTAAATTCATACAATATGAATATTATGAAGCTTCATGAATAACTAGAGTATAAACAGTAGAATGATGACACTCATCATCTACATCCATTTAAACTCTTAAAACATTGGTTCAGGTAGGTATTCAAACATT